>OY856414.1:251410500-251735500 GCA_963693085.1 Alisma plantago-aquatica | reverse complement strand
GTCCTTGAGCATCTTGTTTAGATCTTCTTCTTTGGTAATCAAAGAAGCATTGAGCGGATCAGTCATGAGGTTATCCTTGACAATGATGAGATCATTTTTCGTTTCCTATAGAAGTTTCAGGATATTGACCTACTCCCTAGACCAGGCTTTGATCATGCGCTTCAGTCTCATGAGCTTCCTTGTGAAGATGAACATTGGATTGCCATCGATCGGGTTAGTCCAGGAGATTTTGAGAAGGTCCTCAAACCCTTTCCAGTTTGTCTAGAAATTAACAAACCAGAAGGGTTTGGGCTTATGTTTTTTTATCTAGGACCTGCATGACGAGAGGAGCATGATCACTAATGTTCGCTCCTCCTGCTCTAACACGGGCTTGAGGAAGGGTCTGAAGCCAAAGGTTGTTGACTAGAGCACGATCTAGTTTGCACGCAATCCTTTTATCAGCATCCTTGCCTTCATTATTCCAAGTGAAGAGCTTTGTCCCATTCATTGGGAGCTCGCACATGTCAGCAATATTGATCATGTGATTAAAAGACTTAATCACGGCTTCAGGAATTCGGCCTCCTCGCTTCTCTTCTTGCAGTCTAACATTGTTGAAATCACCCATTAAAAGCCAAGGGATATTGATTCTTTTGTTGAGTGCCAACAGATCGCTCCATAATTCTTGTCTTTGGGAATGAAGATTGAAAGCATATATGGCCGAGAACTAGATGGATAATCCACCTTTATTTGTGTAGATGGAATTTATCATTTGTTCTGATTTGTTATAGACTTGAATGTCCCAAACATTTGGATTCCACCCCAGACAGATTCTTCCGAGTTCAACCTCCTCATGATTGGAAGTAGATGAACAACCATTAGGGAAAATTGAGCTGATACAGGTTTTTTTACATCTTCTGATTTTTGTTTCAATGATGGCGGCGAGAGAAACCTTACTTGATTTAATCCAGTCTCTCACTTCTCTCCTCTTGGCAGGATTGCAAATTCCTTTCACATTCCATACCAAGATGGACATAGATGCTTATTTCTTTGATCTTGTGCTCCATTGGGGAGCCTTCTCCTTCTCCTTGGCCTTACGACTTTTATGAGGGTTTTTTGTTTTATCTCCTTCTACGATCTCCTCAACCTCTTTATCAGATTCACTCAGGATACCAAAAGAGTTGGAGTCCAGTATTTCACCTTCCTCCTTGTCCTTTGAGTGTCCTGAGTTGGTGGAATTCAGCTTGGCACCTGCTTCCTTATCTTTTGAGTCCGCCTCAGCTTCAGTAGGTTTGGGAACCTGCTTCGGTTTCCATGTTTTGTTTGGTTTTTCAAAACCATCCTCATCAACAGACTTGGTGGGAGGTTTGTCAACGGGGCACTCATCTTTGTCGTGTCCAAACACGCAGGAAGTATGACACTTCTTCGGCAGGTGTTCATATTTGATATCGAACAAGATGTCATACTTCCTTCCTAGAATATCTACCCTGATCTTATCAGGTAGGTCTTCAGATGCGTCGAGTCCACCAAAACTCTGGCCTCATCAGTGCCAGCGGTTTCGATTGACCTTGTTTCCACATGGAGAACCTTACCAACTCCAGAGGTGATCGTTCTCGCTGCTTTGATAGTCCAGGTTTTGTCCTTTGAGGGGATACGAAACTAGATTGGAAGAGATGAGAAATCATCCTTCACCAATGTATCACCATACTGATAATGTTTAGCAATCACCAGATGCCCATCAAACCATCTTGGTCCGCTATTCAAGCAAGCTTTTTTATCCATCTCATTGGAGAACCGGATGATGAAGAAACCTTGTTCCTTGGAGACGACATCAATGTCCCCCCCTCAGCTTCCAAACCCTCACAATCCATGCCATCAGGTATGGGTAAAAGGGACGTTTGCCCATCACGTAGATGGAAATAGAGTACTCCCAGACATCCTTCATGCGATCGTACTCTTCTCCTTCCAGATTGATGATGACCTTGCCTTCCCGTTTGGTAGGTTTAGGGAAAGCAAAGGCCGAACATTCCTTCTCCTGCGTAGGAGTCCTCTTAACAACCTGTGTCCATGGGTTCTTACTTTTCGGTGGGGTCGATGAAGAACTTGAACCCTCTCCATTGTTAGGGCTAGCAGTGGTGGGGGTAGTGTTGGGTGGTGTGGCGATAGGGTTGGTGGGGGTGGTCGGGGTTGGGGTGGCCGCCATAGCCGCCGGTCCTCCCCAGTCGCCTGGCAGATCGCCAGGGAACCCTAGGAGACGGAGGGGGCGGGTCTTGTGGCTATTATATATATGCATCTATATATATATGCATATATATATTTTATATATACATATATATATATATATATATATAGACATATATATAAATACATATACAACTGTGTATAATGTTTGCTTAGGGTTAAACATGAATTACATTGGATGCCCATTTTCCTTGTCTCTTGTACTAATTAGTTTATTTATAATGGGGTAAGAGAAATTAATGGTTATGCATGTTCTTCACATTCCTTCTAAAAGTATAAGATATTCTACTGCTCAGTTGTAGATGCTTGAATTGCTTAAACTGTGTTAATTGCCTTACTCTAATCATTTAGCTGAATCTACTCAACCTCAAATGATAATCTTACTTTCCTATTTTAACTTATATGTGTTAATAATAGTTTTTAGTAGAGAGTTATATCTCTTGCTTATACGTTAGTCGCACCCTGTGGGTTTCCACATCTTATAGGTGGTCATGCACAATGAGGTAGAGATCGTGTAGTTGAGGATGAGCAACAAGAGAAGAAGTAGTTATTAAAGGTTGGATATGATGCTAGTGTTTTGTAGTAGAGTCCTATGTGTTATCCCTTTATTCTCAAGTCCTTGGGGGGGTTTTGTGGATGTTGTATATTGATACGAGTTTTGGAAGTATGCCATAGTTGTATAGATATGGCTTTTATATGTGAAGATGTTATCATATGCAATAGGATGTGGAAAGATGGCCAAGTGAACAATGATATGTATTACCTTGTGGCATGATATTTAATATAGGTAGCGTCACGTGAACCCATATGTAATCCATTCTTGTGGTAATATGGAATCAATTTTAATTTACACTATTTTATGGTAATCCTAGATGTCTAATATTAGTTTTGTGGTATGTTTTGAGTAATCTTGTTTGTGTGGTATTGAGTTTTCACAAATCAGGTTAGGGTTAACAATGAAGACAATTACTACTCACTATAACAAACAAAACTGTAGTATACAATTGATGCACTGTATATTTGTCATTTTCACATGCCATTTATTATTTATTTTGGCACTTATTGTTCATTTTCATATTAATTTGTGCTTGATTTAATAATATTATCTTGTGCTACTCAATTGCATCAAATAAATGTATTTTAATGTTTTTGAATGATTTATTATATTTTAAGAGCTTATGTTCAAATTTTGTTAATTTTAGGTAATTTTATAAGAATATATATAACTCGGTACTACTGACTTCATTGTCATTTGTACTGAAAACATCACAGGGATGAAAAAGAATTGATCGAGAGATCTCAGTACTACCGACTCTTTGTTCATTAGTACTGACAAACTCACAAGAGGCCACAATTTATCGAAGGATTTTGGTACTACTGACACGGTGAAAATAGACAGATCAGAAAATCATGTTTAATCCAATGATTGACAATTAATTTTGCCCGAAGTCACTTCTATGACTTAAGGGGGATTTTGTCTAGACCTAGGTATCTCATTCTATTCCATTTCATCACAACCAAGGCACAAGAGAGGAGAATGAGGAGGGGAACTATATGTTCAGGAGGTTTTGGGCATGCTCAGTGGGCAGAATTTGCAGCTTGTAGATCCATTCATCCATGTGGAGCATCCTAATCACATTTCTCCAGGGGGTTCATCAATTTTTCTATGTTCTCGATGTTTTTCCTTCTTCCTAGCATGTTTTCATCTATGCAAACCATGAGGTCTAATCCACATGTTCTCTAGGATCATGGAGTAGCCTGATTGTACACTGTATATGGATCTTTTGCTTTAGTATATTTTTTCTCCTTATTTTTGGGTATGTTACTATGAAATTGTATTAAATTATCTATGTTGTGCACCATAGGTGCTTAATTAGATCCTTGATATCTTTGAGAGGGGGATTAAGGATTGAAAATCCATAGTAGCACACATTTTATACTGCATTTCAAGAGAAAGCCTACGAGTGTGAAGGGAATAACCTCGGGTTTGTTAAAGCACCTATCTAATAACTCAATCGATACAAGAGTGGGATTTGTGTTAGGATCATTCATGGACTACGCCGTGAGAGTGGGTAATTCTAGTTACATTTATCTTTGTCTAGGATTTGGAGGAACATATATTAATCATAGGGTAAAATTGTAGTGTCAATCATGGTGACACCATAGTCCTAGGAAATTTCCTCTCATTGTGATCACAAACCAATAAATTAGTTTTCTTTTCGTGCAATTAGTTTAGTAACTCTTAGATCAAAGTTTTCTTTTTCCTAGCTGATCAAAAGCAGTTAGTAGTAGTTTCTTGAATTATGTTTCCACGTGTTCGATATTCGAGCCTCATTCACTTGTATTACTTCAACGCATATGTTTACACGAACAATTTAGTTGTGTCAAATTTTTGGGGTCGTTGCAAGGGAAACAACATATTCAAGCTCTAAAAGTGTTGTAATCGGCCACTGTAGGCCACCATCTTTATTTTTCCTTTTTATTCTTTCCAGAGGTGAATTGAAAATATCTTTTGATTCAATCACTAGTATCTTGTTCTCACATTGAACTTACAAATATCAAGTATAAGTGCATGGTTCAAATGCAAACCAATGATTATGGTCCCACATTATATCAATAGTCAGAAGGTATGGGTGATGCAATGGAAGATCAGACCATCTGGGAAAAGATAAAGGCATCATCTACAACAGCTCAGTTGGGCCCGATAATAAGACATGCTATCAATGTGGGCAGTTACAAGATAGACCATGGCTTGGTGGTATTAGTCAATGGACATGCTTTTCATGGTCACAATACTGAGGACCCAATAAAAAATATTAGAAAATTTTGTGGAAAGCTGTGACATGATAAAAATTGATAGAGTGTCAGTGATAGTCATTTACCTAAAGCTTTTCCCATCATCGTTAGCAGACAATGCTAAGTCTTCGCTCTACAACCTCAAGATCAAGTCAATAGAAACCTAGGATCAAATGACAGATGCTTTCTTCAAGCATTACTTTCTTCCCTAGAAGACGAATGAGTTGACCAAGAAGATAATCAAATTCAAGCAATAGGTAGAAGAGTCATTGTCAGAAGCTTGGGAGAGGTTTCAAAACATGCTGAGGAAGGTCCCTCATCATGAGATCGACTTGTATGGGCATGAAAAAATCTTCTATTATGGGTTGCATTAGGGAGAAAGGACCACTTTGTAAAGTGCATGGACATGCTTCTTCCTCAACAATAAGCCATATAAGTGTCAAGAGATGTTAAAGAACATGATGAAGAATCTATCTTGGGGTGAAGAGAGTGAGAGCACAACAATAGTTAATAGCATCAAAGAGTCCATAGTTATTGCAAAGTTGAAAGAGAAGTTGGATATTCTCGTGAGGGAGTTTGAGAAGAAATCCCACACTTCATATGGAGGTGAAGCTGATGATTGCATGTTCGTACAACAACAGTAGCAGGATAGGGGCCGTAACATAATAGACCATATAGAAGACATGCTAGGCAAGTTGGTCACTCAAAATGAAACCATTATTAGCCAAACTAAGAGGGAGCTGCAAAACTAAGGAGCAAAAATCCACACTATTGAATATCAAATTTCTCAACTCATGGCAGAGGTGTCTTCCTTGAAGAAGCCTATTCAACATGAGGTCCCAACAAATATAGAGACGTCACATCATCAAGTGAAATATATCTTTTTTGTCAAAAAGTTAAAATAATCTTCTATTGAGTTTCCAAAGTAGCATACTCCATAGTTTGAGCTGGCATACGTGCCTAAAGTTCCATATACCAATAGTTTATATGGATGAAAAGGGGGTGTAGATTTCCAATGCGTTGTGATTGTGCATGCACCTCAGTAGACCCCATTCCAGAAAAGGTGCCCACACGATAAGAGTAGGTGAAGGTTCTACTCCATAGTGGGATAGTCATAGTTAATAATGAAGCACCTACACCCTAAAAAGAGCACCCACCAGTCATTCCACCCATAGTAGATATGCCAATTTCTACTCCAGGCGGTGGTGTTGAAGCAAGATTAGGGGAGGAAGTTCATAAAGTGCCATATGTTCCCCCACATAAGTGAGCAGAGAAGTATCATGTGACATCCCTAGATAGTCTGAAGCTAAGGAAAAAGGAAACATAGTTCAAAAAGTTCTTGGACATATTCCAGAAGCTCCACATCAATTTTCCATTGGTGGAGGTGATCACGCAAATTCCTACTAATGGAAGATTTTTGAAAGATATCATCAATAAAAAGTAGAGGATTAAAGACGGATATTATATAGGTTGATGAGGTGATGAGTACATTGATCAAGGGTAAGCTGTCAAGCAAGAGGAAGCATCCAAGATGTTTTTACATCCCATGTTCTATAGGTGGCAAACATTTCAAGTAGGCATTATGTGATTTGGGAGTGAGTATTTATCTTATGCCTCTTACCACCTTCTTAAAGTTAGGATTGAAGGAACCAACAATAAAAACTATGTCAATCAAGTTGGCCAAAGGTTCTCTTGTGAGGCCATACGGGATATGCATGAATGTGTTGGTTAAAGTCAACAAGTTCATCTATCTGGTTGACTTTGTGGTGGTGTATATGAAGGAAATGAAACTATCTAAGATATTGTTATGAAGGCCATTCCAAGATACGACCGATGTGATCACTACCACTAGAGAGGCTATTTGACACTCGGGATAGACAATGATAGAATGGAGTTTAGACTTCCAGATGAATCTTCACCACCATCTGGTGACAACCCAGGCTGAAGAAAATCACCTTGTAGAGCCTTGGACATTAAACAAGGGAGCTCATGGGAGGCAACCCAATTTTATTTTTGTCATTTACCATTTGTTTAAGTTTTTTTGTTAGTTACATTTCATGGTTTTTGGGTTAGATTTTAGTTAATGTAAAAAGGTACCTTGTTGCTCTTATTTGGTGTGCATGCAGAGTCAGTGTCGGTACTACCGACTCCCATGTGGGTACTACTGACTCCTTATCAGTTAAAATTCTACAGAAAGTCAGTCTTACCAACATCAAAGTCGCTACTACCAAATTTTCTCAGGAAAAATCATAGACTCCTAGACCAGAGTTGATACTACTGAGTCCAAAGTTGGTACTACCAACTTGTTCATCAAAAACTATTAGTACTATTGACTTTTTCAGCAAAAACTAACACAACTACAAGAAAATGACATCTATACAACAGACACACATGTGGGTGAACACCAATTTTTAAAGCTAAAAAAAGGAGTGAGAATGTAATATATTGATGCCAAAAAGACACAAATTAGTGGCACCAACAAGAGGGATATATGCTAGCATAACATGATCCAAAGAGCCTCCAATCATCCACTACCACCACCCTTTAGAGCAACTAGTATCCACACTCCACTTCTATGTTTGAATTTTGACTATCAGGTCATAGTCAAGACAATCACAGGGGGATGTTGGATGGCTTTATCTTCCCTTTTACTTTCTTTTAGCTTTTATTTTTTTAAAATTTGTAGGATTCACAATCTATATATTGTAGTGTAGAGTTTAAATTTTGTTTGCTCCTAGAAATTATCATGTGTGCTTTCTAGTTTGCAATAGAAATTGAAAATCTTTTTGTGGGCTTAGTTGTGAGTACTTGAGTAATCTCACATAGAGGAAGTGTATGGGCGAGTCAACTTAAGGACATTTAATATGAATGGACATCTTAATTATTCATGAAATGTGGATGAAGATGGGGTTTGAGCCTATGTTGATGAAATAGTTAACAAGATCTTAAATGGAAATTTAAGAAAGAAACCCTAAGGTTACCTTGTACACAAGTCATTAGATAGGGACATATCATAATTTCATGAATGGCATTGTCTCTTGATTATGTGATTCCAGTAATCTTCCGTTCATTTTGACCCACCACCTTAAGATGATCAAGTAGTTTGAATTATTTTCTCGTGTTTGCATTGCACGACATAGTAGGAAAAGTAATAGTTAGTTTGTTTTTATTGCATTCATTACAAAATAAAAAATATACATATACATTCATGCTCACAAACAATTTTTGTATATAATTTTTGTTGCATAAATAATTACATGTAGATAACATGCATTTCATATCATACATTTCCATATCATGCGAGTATCATTTTCCTTCAAACTTGGAGTGTAGAGATAAACATTCACACCCTCAAAAAAATAGAAAGTAAAAAAAGGAGTGATATGTTAGTAAAGCCCAAGCATAACTTTCCATCATGCTAAAATAATGGGCTAATGAAAAAAATAAGTAAAAAAAACAAGTTTGTTTAATTGTTTAATGTTAAGAGGGAAAAAGGATGTTGTCAACTCTTCACAAACAGATGGAAACCTTCACATGATGCATTCTTTTCCTTAAATTCATGTTCATCAAATTGATGAAATCTTTTGATTCATGCATCATTTTACCCACAATTTTAGGCATAAGGATTCATGCATTTTTCATTCTCTTCACTGATATAGGTTCATCTTGTGTTATTTTTCATAAATACTTCAGATGTTACTTGTGAATCTCCATAGCCACCTATTTCATACCATTCATTGCTCTTATTGGTAGGCCACTTAAACGATTTTCTCCTCAAAAATTTTTATATGGAGAACTGCTTCTAAGTAGTTGGTAGTTAGGAAAGAGCAATGTAGAAAAAGGAATCACATAATGCACCAAATGAATGCTTGATTGATTATGATCTTAACTGCTCTCTTGATAGTGTTCATTATCTAAGGGTGGACAATTTTTTTTGGGAATTTTAGGTCTCTTAAGAGCATTTGATTGTTCAATTGTCAATGAAGGATAGTTTGGGACCTCCTGATGGGTGTAGTTGAGAAATGAAGTTCATGTTCCTGGTCCTTTTGCTGACTTGCCTCAAACAAATCTGAGGGTGTGTTGCTTGAGGACGGGAAACATTTAAGCTTAGGGGAGTTTGATGCGTTATATATTTGTCATTTTCACATGGTATTTATTATTTATTTTTTACAATTATTTTTCATTTTCATATTAATTTGTGCATGATTTATTAATACTATCTTGGACTACTCAATTGCATCAAATAAATGTAATTTTAATGTTTCTAAATGATTAATTATATTTTACGAAGTTATGTTTAGATTTTGTGAATTTTAGGTAATTTTACAAGAATCTATACAGCTCGGTACTACCGACTTCATTATCGGTGGTACCAACAACATCATATGGATGAACCTACATTGATTGAGAAATCTCAATACTATCGACTCTCTATTCGGTAGTATTTACAAAGTCACAGATGGCCATAATTTATCGAAGGAGTCAGTAGTACCGACACGAAAAAAATATGCATATCCGAAAATTATGTTTAATGCAATTGTTGGAAATTAATTTCTCCGTAAGTCACTTCTATGACTTAAGGGTATTTCCACTAGACCTAGTTATCTCATTCTATTCCATTTCATAATGGCCAAGGCACGACAGAGAAAAATGAGAAGGAGAAATGCACACACGTTCACAAGGTTTCGAGCACGTTCGGTGGGTAGAAACCTACTTGGGTCCACACACATTCCTTGGTCATCTCCTCTAGGTCTATAGGGTGCCGACACTTTTGGGGTCATCCCTCTTCCCTTATGCATCCAGAGAGTGCCCTACTCATTCACCCTTTGGGTCCCATTTGTTCATGAAGGTGATCAATCTCCTAACCCATGGCCCTCAGACAATGATAGCTGTTACCTCTCGACCCTATGGTCATGTGCAACTAGGGAATTAGGCAACACCTACTTCCATCAGTTTTATCCCTACCTGACCCTAGGATAGACTTAGGATTCTATTATAGTACATGTCCAACTTAGAACCTTACCCAAGCCTTCATCATCTCTCTCTCTGCATTAATGGGATGACTTTCATCCTTTCATAGGGGTCATGGCAACCTGCCTAACTTGGTCAGGCCCCATACCGGTTACCTGCATGGTAATACATCCACATGAACTTAGAGATGGTTATCTATGGGTCTACAGGTTCATTCTCGTACCATGTACTCTTCACTGAGCTTCTCAAGATCCTATGAGACCACTTTAGGTTACCTTAAACCAACAAAATGGGTATACACCCTACAAAAGGGGTCCTCTCCCAGGATAGCAGAAAACTACATCTTGATAACAAAGGTCAAGAATGTCCTTAGGTCTAGGGTTTACATCCACATGAGCATACTTAACCTTAGCAAGCTACTAAGGCACAAGCAGAACATCTACTAAATCGTGCTAGGTCACACTTGTTCTCATCCTCAACATTGGATCAAGATCATACCTTCCCATGTCATGAACTTAGCTGTGAGGGGTCCATCAAACATACCTTAAACTTAAGTGGTTTCCCTTTTCCTCTAAACATGAGGAGTAACATGTTCGAATCTATAGAAACTCAAATCTCATCATGATCATCGGGTACACCACTTCTCCTATTAGGCCTAGGAACCCTAGGTTCACTTCTCTGATGTCCAACTATCTGCTCAACCTCTTAACCACGAACCAAACATGTACCAGGTATGACATGCACTTCCTATCATCCTTCTACTCGAGCAACACTTCAGAGTTGAGTCTTCCTCAAGGACAATCAACAAGGTACAAGGCCTCACAACCTGTTACTCAACCTCTCTAGGTCTAAGGAACTCTTCTTCTCATCTATACCATAGGTACAGAGGTACCAGCAGACTCATCCTCTCTCTAGGGTTTGGTTCCTCTCATGGCAACTAAGACATCATCATCCCCTAGGGATCAAGCATTAGGAAACTACAAACATCCACCTAGGTCACATCATCCTCAACTCCCCACTTTTCCTCATATCTCAGAGTCTAGGCTTCCAACCTTCTTGCTTGGGTCATGCTCTCTCTCTAGAGCTAACTCCACAACCAGCCTTATACTAAAGGTCCTCTCTCCATGAAGATGGATCAAGCTAACAAGCATACCTCTACATGGGTGAATCCTATGTCCAACTTATGTTTTCTCAAAGTTATCCCTAGCCCTTTATGCTTATCTCATCATCTTTGCAACATACTCCCTTGGCCAGGGTTTTAGCATGACTGTCGTACTATGGGTTCCTACTATGCCATGCTCATATAAGCTCATGGGGTTTCCATCGGTTCTTCTCTAACCTCATCAAAGAAGGAGCCATCCCTCATTCTAACATGCATGACCTTCCTAGGGTTGGGTTGCCAAAGGTACTCGGTCATCCAACCTCTCATGGCTCATATGGCATCCAAGGAATGTCCATTCAAACACCTGGTCTACCATGCAATCTAACTCATCATGCCATCTCTCTATCTAACCATCACTTAGGGTTAGGGTTAGCATCATCCTCAGAGGATATGCCAAGTCTCTACTTTTAATGGAGATCTCTTCCTCCAGGATCAATTCTCTCTACTCATCCTCCTGACAAGAAGGTCTAACCTCATGTCTCTCCTGAGGGCGATGACAACTCATGTCATACGACCTAAGCATGTATCTATTCTTTATTTTACGCTTAAAATATTAAGCTTATGTCCATGACATCTTATTTACATGCTTTTCATTAATTTGGTGGAGGATTCCTTATACCTTATCAACCTTACCCATACCTCAAGAGGGTGAGTAAGATCCGTTCATCTATGTGGAGCATCCTAATCACATTTCTCCAAGGGGTTCATCGATTTTTCTATGTTCTCCATGTTTTCTTTCTTCCTAGCATGTTTTCATCCATGGAAACCATGAGGGGCTAATCCTCATATTCTCTAGGACCCAAGATTACCTTGTTCTACACTGTATATGGATATTTGGCATTAGTATATTATTTTCTCTTTATTTTTGGGCATGTATCTATGAAATTGTATTAAATTATCTATGTTGCACATCATAGATGATTAATTAGATCCTTGATATCTTTGAGGGGGGGATTAAGGATGGAAAACCATAATAACACGTGCATTAATAGTGTTTCGATATAAAGCTTATGAGCGTGAAGGGAATAACCCAAAGAAGTTCGTTGAAGCACATATCTAATAACACAATCGATATGAGATTGGGATTGATATTAGGATAGGTAGTGGATTACACTGTGAGAGAGGGTAATTATAGCTACAGGTCTCTTTGTCCAGAATCAGGAGGGACATATATTAATCTTAGGGTAAAATTGATATGTCAATCATGGTGAAACCACAATCCTAGGAAATTTCTTGTTATTGTGATCACAAACTAGTAACTTAGTTTTTTTTCATGCAATTATTTTAGTAACTCTAAAAATCTAAGTTTCTTCAGCCTATCTTATCAAAAGTAATTAGTAGTAGTCTCTTGAATTACGTTTCCCCATGTTCAATATCTGAGCCTCATTGGCATGCATTACTTTGATGCGTAGACTTGCATTTTACATGTACAATTTAGTCATATCAACAATCTACAAATACATGTTTGTATCCCATCCCCACAACATTTTGTTTGAGTCATCAGTAATGTGATACCTTCCTAAGATATAATCACAATCTCAAGTATTTTTCTATAATAGATTTTTCTAAAATACAATCAATATAATATATCTCATTCCCAACACATCTCCTATCATTGCACTCCAAATCAAACTTTTTACTAAATATTCCCAAATAGACTAGGATCTGAAACACTATATTCATTTAGATGTTGGTGTATATGCCCTAGAAGCCAATCATTTGGTGATGTCTATCGGGATATTTTATGATTTGGATTTGATAATAAAGGCAATTTCAATTTATTAATAGACATTAGATCTATACATTAATAGTGTAAATCACAAATCTCCTTAGAATGATTGGTTCAAACACATGGGTCTTCAAGCATGTGACTTGAACATGAGATCCTAATGGATGCTAAGAACAATATTCCTAAATGTACCTAATCAAATATTATTTTTGATTATACAATAATAATGCAAATCAGACTAGTATGTGTGGTGAATGATGGCCAATATCTCATGGGTCAGGGGTATTGGATGCAAAGTCAGACACATGAGTACTTGTTAGTGAGAAAGTTTGATAACCTAGATTTCCTCTTTCATCAAATGAATTATTGTCATGACTCATTAGATGATGAATTATGTTAAATAACATCCCTAACCCTCAATTGGATGAGTTTGAGTCACATTGTTCTCACTTTATGAAATGAACTTGATTAAATGTCACATTGTTCTCTTTTCAAGTTCAATTTGAGCACATGATTTAACTTTTGGATATGATTTTCCAAAATTGAGTTCCCTTAAGATCATAATCATGGACGTAGAATTTTAATATAAAGAGTTGAGGAAATATATGAACCGACGAGAAAAACTCATCTCAATTGTAGTTATGTAATGAGAGAGATGATATTTAAAAGGATGTCAAATAAATACAAATTCAAAACTTCCTTAAGTAAGTATCAATTCATTGCAACCCCACTTGAGAAATTAGAGGGATGGCTTTTTCTAACACGCATCCATGCTCCCTGCCATTGGATTGAACTTTGTTCCACCATGGACCCAAATATAACAATTTTTGTATTATCTTCTATGTGTGTAGGCAAGGTATAACAACCTTGAAATCCCCATTGCATTAGTCAATCTAGACCTCCTAGCACCAAATTAATACTTCCTTCCTTTCTATTTTTTCTTCTTTTTATTTGCTCCATTTTCATCATTGTTTATGTTTTATATATCCTTCTTCCTTTCTTCTTTCTCTATCCATGGATGCCACCATGGACGACCTTTTCATGGGCAATTAATCACAAGACTAAGGTAGTTGCTTTTAGTACATTGTTAGCCTCATAGCATCTTATTGAAGGCGACCAACTACCATGCAGACCCTACAAAGGTTTAGAGAACTGCCAACTGGCTCTGTCAAGCTCCCTTCAGCCTACATTCATGGATGGGAGAAGGTCACATTAGAACGATGCATTTAAGGGTGTGGTGGGCGATGAAAGATGACAATTGTGTGTTGTTGGTAGGGAACCATGTGATAGCCAATACCATCCCACAACCATTGGTTGACGCTCCATGAGCATCATGTAGTGGCTGGAGACTTTCAAGGATGCTCCTTGGGCATCACGTTGCGGCTGGGAACTACTATGGGCCAAGGCACGAAGTGGACATGGGTCTTGGGTTGAGTCATTGTGAGTGAGGCCCAGAGAGTGTTGGAAGCCCAAATCTTGAGAACGCTTCCCAATACACCCCCTTTTGGCCCTTGGATCTTGATCTAAGGGCCCTCATCTCCTAAATCAAGTTAAATTGTCACAAAATAACAATATTATTATACTGAACTCCAAATATAATCATCTAATATGTCAAAATCAGACGTACCCAATAAAAAGGTTTTCACAACTGAAATCTACTCATGCTTCTCCTCATATTTCTAAATGTGGTAGTTTTATGCCATTCTTTATGCCATATCATGTTTCCTTATGTATATCACTAACTTCACTCCATTTTGGATTTGTTTACCACTTTGGATTGTCTTTACATGTCTTTGATGACTACCTTGACCTAAAAATGACCTATTTTGTGTATAGTTGATGTAAATTTATAAAGAATGAAAGTTTATCCTAATTTTCTATTTTGTAATCTTTTATATTTTAAGTCAATGGACTTTATGATTCTCTATGTCATATTTGACTAATATCTTATGATGTTTGAGTACTTACATGATTGGATCTTTGATCCTTATGCAAAATATGGACCCTTCATGTTAAAATCTCTATGTTCACCTTAAAACCAGTCCTTATAATGACTTGTGACACAAAATGCCATGTAACACACTGATATGCCATTTTGAGTACTTGTGACATACATGTGACACCTTATTTGATGTAAATGCATATGTTGATTTTAGAATCCAATCTGGTAAGTTCATTCTCTAGTCTTGTATATGTTATTTTAGGGATTTGAAATTAGTAGATGTATCTTTAAGTTCATGCTCTAGTCTTGTATATGTTATTTTAGGGCTTTCAAATCAGTAGATGTATCTTGATGTTGGACTAATCACTTTGAAAGAGTGTTGATATTATTAGAACATCATGAACATTTTGAATATGATAGTCTTAATCTCAATTAAAGGTATGCTAAATTTTAATATAGGGAAGATGTGATAACTTAGATTTTCTCTTTCATCAAATCAATTAATATTTTGACACATTAGATGCTTATTTATATGCAATTACCTTCTTATCCCTCAAATGGATGACTTTGAGTTACATTATGATCAATTGATGAAATGAACTTGATTAAATGTCACATTATGATATTTTTATTTATTTCTCCCTCATCTTGCAATAAAATCAACTTTAAATTACAATTACTTAAATACGACCGAGTAGGAAACACGGTACTACTACTACCATTACATGCATTCAATCTGATTAGCTCATATAACCCTTCTGGGGCCGAATGTAGTTGAAGGATCCATTATAAATTTTTGAGTGATGCTTAGAAAGGGAGTTGGCTACTCAATTGTATTCTTTACAAGTGAAATTAACTTGTATGTTATCATTCAATCTCCTCTAAATGTAGCATAGCCAATAGTTATACCTAGGATATTTGTTCAAGTTGTCCATTAGCATTTCAATGCTACCGTGCTATCAATTTTAATGATCATCCTATTGAATCCTCTTTCCTTAGCAAATTGTGTGGCCATATGGATAACCATTATTTCTTTTTCTTGGGTCATGGCCAACTCTATTCTTTCCCCTACACCTTGTTGCCATGTGCCCTTGTCATCTCGACAAACCTCCACAATAGTGATATTAGACTTTATGATATTTTTAGCTATAGTTGAGTGAAAAATATAACCTTTGAATATGGATTTCCAAATTTTAGTATCTTCCGCATCATCATCTTGGAACCAATAGTGAAAATTTGACCTCAAATATAATTATGACTTAGGAGATATGAATTTTATAAGGTTGTCAAAGAAATACAAATTCAATTGATGTAAACAAGTCAACAATTTGTAAGAGAACCTCTCAACCTATGAGAGGGATTAGTTTTAGGACATGGATCCATCCTCACTGCCCTTATATCGACCTTTGGTCCAGCATGGACCCTAATCTAGTAGCTCTCATATCGTCTAATACCTTGTGTAACACAAGGTACAACAACCTTTCAACCCCATTTCCCTTGGCCAATATGGTCTTCCTTGCCCCAAACTAATACTTTTGTTCTTCATAATTTATCTTTATCTTTTATTTGAATCCCTTTTATTCACATTTCATGCTTTGAAGCTCCTTCTTCCTTTCTTCTTCTTACTACTTCTTCTTGTTGTTCTCATTCTTCTTTTTCCTCTGTCCATGGCTTCCACCATGGACGACCTTTTTGGGGGTTTTCACCACGAGCCACATATGGCTTTTTAGGCCACCATTGGCCTTGTAGCAGCTTGCTTGAGGAGAGAGGCTACCTCTAAGGTCCTATGGTCTCAAACCCCTTCCAACATCATAGCTCCAACGAGCTTCCTTTGTTCCACACTATAGTTGTGTGAGCATCACAATTCCAAGGAATGAAATAGAAAATGATACTCTGAATCATATAACTATAATGAAATATACAATCAACCAACATTTATTGAATTTGAAAAAGAGTCAAAAGAAATGGTTTGATCCTCTTATTTCTCAAATCGAGAGATCTAGTGTGGTGTAGCTGATTCTCACAAGGAATTGGTGAGATCTTTACTATGTGCGTGATTGTCCAACACCACTAGATAACACTCCAAGGGAGTCATGTAGCAACCGGATGCCATTGTCTGATTCTCCAAGGGTGTCACGCGATGGTTGGGAGCCACTGAGGGCCTAGGCACCAACCAGATAGTGGGTCATGAGTCAGGCCAATGCAGATGAGGCCTAGAAAGTAATAGAAGCCCAAAGGTTGAGATATCCATTCAAAATGCCCCATTTTGGCCATTATATCTTGATCTAAGGGTCCACATTCATAAATTAATGTAAAATTTTGGAAAAATCACATCTTTATTATACTAACTCCATACATAATGATCTCATGTTTATGAATAAAAGTATCACTTGTAGAAAATAAGGAGAACCATGAGTAGACATGGTTAGCTATTTGGTTATGCCTTTCCTATCAATTGCCTATGGGCTTAGTAAGCTTAAAGCATTTGGTCCATATTCATGTATAGAATCTTATTTCCATTTCATATATACTCCTAAACTATGTATCATTATAGGGACATACATTACCTTCTCTTGCCTTTGGATGTATGTCCATTATAAGTTAGGATTTGTATAATAAACAAATATGTGACAACAAGTGTACTGAATAGACCCGCCTTGAGAGCATTTCATGGAGCATTATATGAATATCATATTAAGTTCTCAAATATTAAAGTGTTGTTTTGGTCCATGACCTGAAGTTACAACAATCATGGGATGACAACTGACACACTTTGACACTACCCAACATGAACTTGAAGAAGGTTAACATAAAGATAGGCTTTGAGTGTGATTATAATCATGCTACACATTGTGAGTGATGTAGAAGGAATTTGTGCCTCCCGTATAACATGAGAAGTATCTTTGACCTCTTGATGACAAAGACTAATTAAATCAAAGGTCTTGCTTATGTGAGTCTATATATTCCACTGAGCTCATATGTATCTTGCTACTCGACATAGAGATCAAGGAACTTGAATTGAACCTGAATAGAATATATTTCCATCCCTCTAGTTAAATATGGGTATTCATGTCAAAGGAATTATACAACATGGTAACTCTTGTCATTGATGGTTTTATATTATTCGACAAATTCTACAACTTGGATAGCAATGATGTGTAGATAGATGCCTCTCACTACTTATGGATCCTAATATCTATTAGTGAATTCATTGACAATGTGTATGGTTTCCACAGGGTCACACACATATAGATAGCTTGAATACATGAAAATTTGGACTTAATTGTAATTTTAACAAATAAATGGAACTAAAAGTAAGATTTTAGGACATAAAATTTAAAATGAATCCAAACTTTTTAAATTTGTTTCTAGAAGTTAGTACCCTCCGCTCAAAGAAATAGGGAAATATGCATTGAATAAGGAATCAGGGAATGATGCACTCTATGGGACCTAGAGCATGGAAGATGTCCTCATTCCACAAGGGAGTCTAGAAGCCTAGTCAAACTATAGTTTGGGAATCCTTCCATCTCTTGTCCATATATATAATACGATATGAGGAACTCTAGAAAGAACATCTCATTTTCTTATTGTAGCCTACAAAGTTTGTCAAACCCTAGGAGAAACTAAGAATGAAAGAGAGGGAGGGACAACACTGCTAACTCCAGATATCTAGCTTCAATTTGTAATGTAGATATTATGGAGTTTATTTTGTAGAAAAAATTTGTTCAAAACAAGAAGCTTCATTGGTAGCATGATTTTTTAGGACAAGGTCTCCTTGGTGGAACACAACATTCTTCCAATCCCTATCACATGGAACATGGTGTTCTTCCATTGTAATGACAATTGTTGACATACATCCACATGCAAATATCATACAAAGAATGATACCTTTTGTAGGATAATGTCAGTCGTGGAACAAATATTTCTATCATAGTATAATTTGGGGTTATATGTGGTGTCCACATGGCGACCTTTGCCACCTTAGGATCCATGTCCCCTATATCGAAGGGGGATTCTCTTTCACTAAAAAATTTCTAGGAATCATGCATTCTACCACACAATAATCAGTTTTTTGCACATATATTTTGGTGACTATCAGAGTGTCAGAAAATCTAGAATGAGTTCTAATTGTAGGTTTAAGATATTTCAAAAAATACATATATTGGACGGTTTATATCTACATTGAGAATTCCAAGTCAAAACGGTGAAACTTCTTCCATTATATTGTATACATTGGTAACCCTAATCTGATATTGATGCACTAGATGCATCATGCTGGAAGGATTCTTGGAAAATTATTATTTTTATTGTATTTTCCACTTTAGAGAATACATTAGTGGTATTAAAGACATGTCTAATCCTCTTTATTATATTTCTTGATTTTTAATCAAGATTTCCTTATTGTATGATGATAACCTAAATATTTCATACAATGAAACTAATTATGAGAAAATCCAATTAATGGAAATGTCTTCCATAATATCACCATGATCATATTATTTTTATTATTATATATATATGCAAATGTGTTCTCAAAAGCATTATTATTTCCTCTGTGCCACATGATTATGGACAAACCCTAACTATGACTACTTCTATTATTTTTTGTTGATTATATATAATTCTGAATGTGGCTTGCATTCCATATCTTCTCTATTTATTCCATATGTATAGATTCTCACCTTATTCCCCTTGATTGTTGATCAAGGTTTACTCCTTCATATGAAGTAATAGTTTAGGATACACTAGGATAAATGATATCCAACATGGTGGACATGAAGAAAGATGTATGCAAAAGAACGGTTAACAATGTTGGAACATCTATGGTAACTACTCATGAGTAAAGAACTAGATAATTAGGGTCAATCATCTTTAGTTTATGCAATTGATGTTACACACCAAATGTATTATCAATTTTCCATTAGCTTGGAAAGATTCTCCTAAAGGCCATAATGATCACATTTTAAGTTAATCACTTATGGTTATTATTTTTATGTATGATATAAAATACATATGTATGTGCTAACTAGATATGCATATTGATTATACCAAATCTATCATAAGGTATTGAGATTAATGCATTGCTAACATGTTATAAATATCAATGCCTTGATCAATTTATGTTGGTGATAACCTCCCATTTTCTGATGTTATCTTACTAGTTTTCCTCAGTTCTCCATACTCTTTCTTAAATAAATTAGAAACAATCTTTAATTTTCCACTTTATTGTAAATATACCATCAGACTAACTTTTCCCCTTTCATTTCTAAAAGAAAAGCACAAAGAAATTTACAAAAGCTCCAAACGGTCCCCAGACCGAATGGACACCAAACGGTCCCAAGACCGAATGGACGCCAAACAGCCCCATGACTGAATGGACATCATATTTGATTTCTGACCTTTTATGAGAATGACGTCTCAATAATTCTAGGTTTCAAATTATCCAAACTTCAAAATAAGACAAATTTAATTATCTATGTCCTAATTGTCCCACCCAAGATAATTCTTATCCTTCTATTAGGATGTCCAATAGAATCATGTTATATATGAATTTCAATCTATTTTTGGAGATATCTCCATTGGGCTAGGTTAGGTGTCATGGTCCTGACTCTAAATTCTTGTATTTCAAGAATAGACCTAATTAGGGTTTATAAGATATTAGTTAGGAAATTTTACTGACAAAAAAAAGAAGATATTAGTTAGGGTTTGGTTCTAAATCTAGGAAAATTAATGAAATGAGATCAAGATTCTAGGAATAATTGCTCCTACTGAATAAGGTAAGTGGCTCATGCCTTGGGTTTCGTTATTCTACATCATTTAGTTTTACTTGCTTAATCATGTTTAAAGCTCATATTATATATGTTATCACGTGAACATTGTAATGTTTTAAGAGGTATATATCATATGTACATCTTATTAGGTTTTACTGCATTAAGATTCATGCTGAGACTAGATCAATTCAAAGAAATTAACTCTTCATGTTTAAGATTAGCAATGAAAATTTGGGTGAAAACCCTATGTATGAAAGATTAGACTAGATCATATTAAGAATAGATAATTATGCCCTATTCATTTACAATTTTATGGAATGTCGATACCTCACTAGCCCCCTTCATTTTATGGGTTCAAGCTCAAATTTGTTCACTTTCAATGTTTTTATTATGTCTATGTTTATTGGGTTCAAGCTTAATACTTTTCACTTTTAGTGTGTTTAGAATCATGCACACCTCATCTATGTTGTGAGATAAGAGAAGATATGATTCATAGAGTAGGTTACCTAATAAGAACTCTTAAACAAGTTAAGAATGTATTTCTAAGCAATAATCAATGTTTATACAAGTTCATATTAGTTTTAAGCTTTAGTTAGAATTATATTTATGTTATTACTGAACCCATCCACATGCAATTGTTTATCGAATGCATGGTTGGGGGTGCTATGCCAGAAGGTAAGGAGAAAACATAGATGATAAATCCATATAATATTCAAGGACTAGATCAAGTAACTATGTATGAGTTCAAGACCTGACAAGGTGCCATATATAAGATCCAAGTTTGTTCAACTAGTTTATCAGTTATATCATGTAATAAGTCCTTATTGTAAGTTTGGTGACAAGAATGTTTCTAGGAATCCATGTATCCTGTGTAAAGTTATTTTTATATTGTAATGAATGATGTATGTTGTTTGTGACAATCTCTGAGTGTAATCTTGATGATTCTTGCTTCCAATTTTGTTATAAATGGATTATACTTGGGGATATCTACAAAAGTGGAATCAGAGAAATAATATAGATAGCCACCAGGAATGATTCTCATATTCTTATAGTCTTCACCTATTTGATGAGTCCTAAGAGTAAGTAAAGTCATACCAAGTAGTACTGATTAATTTGTTTCTAAGATAGATATATGTCAGTATAATACCCATCTCAATAGATCATTGGAGCTTGTGGATATAAAATATCCTTGCTAATAGGGTTTTCATACCCTAGACATAAGGTCTACCTTCCTAATAATAAAGTTGAGAGTAGATCAAACCTGATGAAATATCAAATAAGTTGGAATTGATGATGATGTAATAACTAGTAACTAGATTATGGTCATATAAAATTTTTAGGTAAAAATCCCTCACCTTTTTTACTTGAATAGCATTGATGTAAAACTATTGACTTATGTTTTCCTGAATAATGATTTTGTATCCACATTGTATGCTATTTTTTTAGAATTTTCTTGATCTCTTTAGTTTTGATCGGAAGGAAAGATAAAAAAGTTATCATATTAATGTTATACTATAAACATATTATAGTTTCTCAGTGGTATGACTACTCAAGTTTTCTTTTGAAATAAGGAAAAAAATAAACATATTGTCAAAATTCTATCTTTATAAATAGAAGTTTTTACATATAGAATGCAAGAGCTAAAGAGGAATAAGTAACTTAGATTTCAAATGTCTATCTTTAGTGGGTTTTGAGTAATGACTTCATAGCCCATAGCATGTCCTTTATTCTCAAAATTGTATGGTATGGGAAATAGATAAGTTTAGAACCTTAGAGAATATATTATGAGACACTTAATCTTATTGTATTCATCTCCTTCCTCGAGATATTTGTGGTATGGGACAATTGTGTTAGGGGATAATTATAATATGTTCTATCATCTCTGGATATGCATATTCACGAGTATGTGCCAATAGATGACATAAAGAGTTACTTTTAGAAACCCATATATGTGGTCACCTGATCTTGGTGCTACTAGAACTACATAGAAGTTCACATATCATGGTTAATAGTAGCTTCTTTGGCATAAAGAATATAATAAGGGTTTTCGAGTAATAAATTTCTTGGGGATGCTACAAAGTTGAAATAGTAAGACCCTATCTAGTCATACATGCTCTAGTTATCTTTAAATGGTTGAGGAATGTTGAGAATTAAGTAATTCAAAAAAAGAAAAGAAAATAAAAACATATTCTATAAAAAGTTAGGGAATGTGTGTAAGTATAGTAACTAGTAATGTATTCTCATACAAGTTTCTTACTAAATGAGATGTTAAGATTTTGATATCCATAAGTATATTGAGGACTTATTATTATTACCAAAGATGCATAACCTTAATAGAAAGGATATAATGGTTTCATAAGGAGGAATACTTTAACACATATGTGTATAAATTTTCAAGGTGTGTAGATTTTAAAAATACTGATGCAATTGTTGAGTTAAGTTCAAACAATATTTTGTGCTTGTATCATGGAGCAAGTTAAGGTTATTAAACTTTTAAGTAAATGAACATAAATAATTTTTTAAAATGAATATGTTCTTGTACATATTTTATGTTTAAAATCAGATCAGTGCAGCATGTGTCTACAACATATTTCATTAAATAAATGCTTATGTCGATGAAAATACTAAATATTAAGTAATTGAAGATAATTGTATGTAATACTATACCATGGCTTTTAGCTATTGCACCACATGGTAGGACTCATTCATTGTAACCGTTGACAACAAGTAGTGAGGATATGGAAACTCATGATCAAGGTGGCTCACATCATAGGATTGAGACCAACCTACTTATGTCCACCATGATGTATATCAAATCATATCAATATCAGGTGTATATTTTTCTACATATAATTCTTATAATGATTAAGTCATGAGAAAATACATCCTAAAACCAAGTAGAGGATTCATATTTAGATATATTGCATGATTCCCTGATATTATATTAGGAAGGACTAATAAGGACACAATGAACATCTTGATCCATTAATTATAATCAATTGATCTAATCCTTTTTGGTTTAGTGGACTAATAATAGGGTGTAAGTATGATATTTTTCATACTATATATTATGAGAATAAGGAAACCCTAGAACCATGGTTTCAAGGAGGAACTTATAGCACATGTGAATCATTTTTTGGGGAATATTGAAGACATATGAATCATGTTGCACTCTAAGTTTAGGTTGTAATGTAGTATTATGATGATGTTTAGATACCAAGTCCCTATTTGTGATGTGATAATATTAATGAAAAATTATGAAGTTCTTGATGAGTTTAAATCTTTGTTTTAGGGAAGGATCTGCTACAACTAGAATCATGATGTGTATTTAGGTAAATAATGGAAGGTAATAGTAATTAACTTACGATCCAATTTTTATCTAGTAAGGTAGTAACATAATGTTTTCTAGAGGTATCCAGATAGTTGTTAAGTTAATACATGATGATGCTTTGAACATGCAGTGCTATATTTATGTAGTAGTATCAATCAGTATTGTAGGATAATACCAATATGAGGTTATACATGATGTTGATAGGAGATAGATCTTAGAAAAGATGATTTATTAATGTTTCCTTTAGTATCGTTACTGATAAGAATGATTTAATTATAAGATAGTGACTAAAAATTCCATGGGTTATCTGGTTAAGAGCACAATGGTAAGATGGACAAAGTTTTTAATAGTATTGTTAAGAAAGTAATGTTGATTTGGTGATCTTCTAAGGTTAATGAGCATTGCGGTGCAATGAGATCTTGAGAGGAATGAGCACTTCGGTGCAAGTTTATGTGGAGAAATCACCTTAATTGACTCGCTAAGGGTATGTAGTAAGATCAGGCTAATGATAAAGAATCATCAGATAATATTTAATGTGTATTGTAATACTAGGAGGTAGAATCATACCTTTTGAAAGGGTTATTCTCTCTTCAGTCAATGTATTATATGATTAGATGAGAGATATGCGACTTCCAAATAACATAGATATGACTCAATATGTAAGTAATGTCATTAATTATGTTATACATGCTTCATATGGTCATGATAACACATAATGATTTATATGTGAGTATTTGGTCTCTAGAAGTGAATGAACATTAATAGATAGAAAATATGAGATCTAGTAAGATAATGGGATAACCATTGAACTATCCATTTTAAATAGAAATGACTAATTTGAGATCATGGTGATATCAGTGGACAAAGAAGAAGTTGTTTCAATTAATATATTCCATAAAAGATAATGCACCATGACTCTAATGGTGACAAGATAATCATAAAATTGCTTGATATCCTAAATATTGAAAATAATTGTGACATGTAATTAATATTCATTTAGATAATTGAGTTAATCACTAACTTCAAAAAAAATCACATGAGATAATGTCAAATGGTGAAAGTGACTTTGAAATCCTGATCCTTTGGTCTTAGTTAGCTGACGCACTAAGTTTCATCATAATTTGATATGGCTTAATACCCAAATTTAAGTAATAAAGTCAATGTTCAATTAATATTTCCAATGCAAGATGAACTATGTTTCATTTTGATTTTGAATTTCCAAGTCATTTTTCCCTATAATCATCTTGTCATGAGGTGGGAGTCTACCTTGGGTCAGACTCTCAAATTGTGAAGTCTGTGTTAGTGGGGGAGGGAACTCATCCCCTCCACCCAACTCCCTCAACCCACTAGATTATAAAGTCCTAGTTTCCTCCTTTGCCTCAATCTCTCTGTCTCCTTTGCTCCTCATCTTGATATATCTCTCTCTCTTTCTATGGTCTATGGTCCTCACCAGGAGGCAAAGATAAATACCACTTGTTTACCTAGGATTGGTAGTCTCTAGTCCCCATTCGATGAACTCCTCTCATATAACCTATGTTTCCATCTTTGCTGGGATTCCCAACTATCCCAATGTTTTTGATCTATAAATAAAAATCCATTAACCTCTAAAAAAACCCTACATACCCTTATCCATTTACACACATTTGTTTTCTCTACTAATGGTTTTCCTAACTCCTTGGGTCACTGATGTGTGGCTGAAATCTGCCATCTCTTACTCGAGAGACCATCCAACGAGCCTAGAATCTTTGGAGGAGTTGTATGAAGGTATTTTCTTCCTATTATTTCCTCTGCACTTTAGTAACTTCTATGTTTCCTATTTTCTTTGTCTGTCTGTTGCACCTATAGTTATCAGGTGAATTATTGTTTCAATTTGTGTTAATCATGGTCTTCTAGACTATACCTTCAATTAAATGATGGTAACTCATTTAGATCTCTAGTTTCCTATGTTTTCCATTGTTCAGTATCTAATGAATATATTGGATATAGATGTTTTAATTGATCATCCCTATCACATTGGATCAGATGAGAAGGATGTTTCCGTCATTCGACTTTTCAATTTATATGAATTAAAAAATAAGATATTATTCATTATCTAGGTCCTAATTGGCCCATGCGAGATTATTCATATCTTTCTATTGTTATGCCCAATAGAGTCAAGTTATATATGAATTTTAAGTAGTTTTTTTTGAGATATAGAAATTTGTCTAGGTTAGGAGTCATGGTTCAGACTCTAGATTGTTATATGTCAAGAATTTACATAATTAGGGTTTATAAGATATTAATTAGGGTTTTGTTCTAAATCTAAGAACATTAAAGAATTGAGATCAAGATTCTAGGAGAAATTGTTCCTATTGAATTAGGTAAGTGGTATGTGCCTTGAGTTTCATTATATTGCATCATTCAACTTTGCTCACATAATCATGTTTAAAGTTCATATTATATATGTTATCATGTGAGAACTTTAATGATCTAATAGGCATTTATCATATGCACATATCATTAAGATTTAATGCATTAAGATTCATGTTAAGATTAGACAAGTTAAAAGAAATTACCTCTTCATGTTTAAGATCAATAATGCAAACATGGTGAAAAACCTAAGTAAGATAAGATCAGATTATATCAAATTAAGAACAAATATTTAGATCCTACAAATGAATATTTCTATGGAACATTAGTTCTTCATGAGCCCATTCATTTTATGTGTTCATTCCATTATTTATTAACTTTTAGTGTGCTCAGTATGTCTATGTTTATTGGGTTCAATCCCAATCATGTTCACTTTTAGTGTGTATAGAATCCAACACACCTCATGTGTATTGTGAGATCATAGTAGATAAGGTTCATTGAGTAGGTTCCCTAATAAGAACTCTTAATCAAGTTAAGAGTGTATCCATAAGTCATAATTAATGCTTATGCAAGTTCATATTAATTTTAAGCTTTATTTAGAATTATGCTCATATTATTATCGAGCCCAACCACTTACAACAATTTGCCAAATGCATGGATGGGGGTGAATTGCCCATAGGTAAGGAGCTAGCATAGAGAACAAATCCATCTGACGTGCAAAGACTATCTGAAGGATCTACGTACAAGTTTAAGTCCTTGTGGGTTTCCATCTACAAGATCCAAGGAGGTTCAACTAGTTTATTAATTATATAATGAAACATTATACTTATTGTAAGTTTTTTTAAAACAAACCTTTTTGAGAATCCATTTATTCATATAATGTGTAAAGTTTATTTATTATTGCAATGAATGTTATATGTTATTTTTAACAATATACCAGTGTAATCATGATGTTCCATGTTTCTGATGTTGTTATATATGTATTATGCTTTGGGGTTGCTATAGTTCCCACTCCATCTAAGGTTGCATATGACGTAGTTGGTGAAATTTGCCTATCAAAACAAATGAGCAGTGAGTAGTCATGCAAGATTGACTCATGGTTCTATGATACAGGACTTTATCACACTAGAAAGTTATTCACTATAACTTTCTTGAACAGAAGTGAGGACTTTTAATTAGAAGAAAATAAAGGGAGTAAACCCTTAATTAAAGGTCTAACTACATGCAAATTTCAATTCTTGATTACTTGTATTATTTGATCACATGGCAAGAAATAATAACTACTCATTATGATCCATCTTTGGGAAAGAAAAGTTTAATGGGACAAATTTTGCAGAAAGGTAGTTGAACTTGATAATTGTTCTGAAGAATGAGTGTAGGCTCTATGTACTAGATCATGATTTTTCCCAAAGAACCAATTTGCAATGCGTCAAAGGATAAAAAGTTTTTGTATACTATGTATTATGATTAATCCAATGATGTATTATTCCTTAAACTAGAATCCAACGTACCTAACCTAAAGAAGCCAAAAATGGAGGTATTTGAAAGAATTAAGCATATCAAAGGTTTGTCTGGAAGCCAAGATAGACAAGAGAGATATGATGTACCAAAGGTGATATTTCACATCAAGATGGTAGAATTTGGTCTCCATGGTCTCAATGTTATTGGGTATGTGGTAAACCTAGAGAGATTTGGTTTCACCATGTGCCATGATTTTGATACAGATTTATTTCTATAACCATTTCATGATTACTATAACCAACTTCTCATGAACTCAACATGATTACAACTATTAAACCATTACCAAAACTACTCAACATGTCCCAAGCTACTAATAATATAATGGAGAAGGTCAATTGTGGATCTATTTTTATGGTCAATGTAGTGAAAAGAAAGACTAAAGGAAGGAAAAAGGTAAAAAAGTTTCTTAGCCCAAGTCACAATCTTCTAATATGAAGGCATAGGGAGGTTTAGAAAAAGATGGCAATTGTCACCTCTATATCAAGCTTAAATAATGGAAGAGAAATTACCCTCTCTACCTAGAAGAACATAACAAGTCAAAGGGCATAGATACGTTCACCTCAAGTATATACATTATTGAAATCAACTTATCTACTTCTTCATCATGCATATTGGATACCAGATGTGGATCTCACATATGTTGAAATGTGCAATATTTGAAAAGAATTAGACCCCTTAAAAAGAGATCTGTCAGAATAAAAGTTAATAATGAGAAAAGGTTGTTGTTGAGGTTGTAGGTTCATATGGTTAATCTCTTTGTTAAAGAATATAGAATATCTAATATATATGTTCCATATGTAGAAATACTATATATGTCTCTTGTTTGGATAGGAGTGATTTTATTCCTATTAAAGAATGGAGTTCACTCTATATAGTATTTTTAAGATAGTGCTCTATTTCCTTACGATATTCATTTGATAGATCATGAGATTCACATACAACTCCTAAACAAAATGCTCGACAAAGTGTTATTTTCCTAGGCATCCTAGAGAAACCAAAGTATACTATTTGTATATTTCATTTTAGAACTAAGAGTTTGTTTCTATAACTAGTACCATTCTAGAAGGAGTTCATCACTACAAATATGACTGGGTGGAAAACAGAACTGAGAGAAGTTTAGTATACACAAAAGGACAAAGAACCAAAAGAGAAACATTAGGATGTCCTAAAAATTGTTATGGCACATCCACCCCTAAACCAACACCAAAAACTTTTAGGTTCAGTAGGACATCTGATGAGCCTAGGAGTTTTGGATTTCTCATTCAAAAAATGGTGGGGTGTTGGGCATTGAACAATATGAGACAACTACATACAATGAGTCTATGGAGGCACCAAAATCTTATAAATGAATTGAGTCCATGAGATCTCAAATGGACCATGTGTATACCAATAAGCTAATGGCCTTGGTGAAACTAGATGAAGGGGTGAAACCCATTGGGTACAAAGTGGTTTTTCAAGAAGAATGCTAACATGGATGGAAATGTCCAGGCTACAAAAGGGGAGTAGTAGAAAAAGGTTTCAAATAAGTTCCAGGTGTTGTCTAAGATAAAACTTTCTCACCATTCACTATGGTCAAATCATTAGGATCATTCTAGATATTACAATTTACCATGACTATGAGATATTGATGATGGATGTCAAATCACATTCCTTGGGTATAATCCTCTTGAGAATGTGTACATGACACAACCTAAGGTTTGTGAATCTATGAATTATGTTGAAAATAATCTATAAGATGCTAACGTCAACCTATGGATTCAAGAAAGAATCTAGAAGATAGAATCTTCATTTTGATAATCTACCAAAGAGTTTGACTTCAACAAGATTGAACATGAACCAAGTGTTCACAAGATGGTTAGTGGGAGCATTATAGTTCCTCATATTATGTGTGGATGATATATTATGCACTAGAAATGAGATTGTAACACTATAAAAGGTAAAGACATGATTGGGAAACAACTTCTCTATGAAATACTTAGGATATGAAATGTGTATTCTAGCTATAAATAAATATAGCCAAAGATCTAGAATGCTTCTTTCCTTGAATGAAAGTACATTCACTAACAAGGTGTTGAAGTGGTTCAACATGCATGATCCTAATACAGGAACATATGCATTGTTCATGGGATGATTAATACCAAGTGTAATTTTCATGGTTATTTGGAAGACATGGACCACTAATTAATATTCCATATGCCTAAAAAATTGGGTATCTCACATCATAAAATATTATGTACATAACTACAAGTCCCACATTCCCTGAGCATGATGAGCATGTCAGGTAGATTCCAGTGATGGTTATTGAATTGTAATTTACAGCATCCTAAAGTACATGAGAAGAATTCAGGATGAAGAGGTGAGGAAGAATTGGTACTAAAGAGTTACAAAAATTAAATATTCTAAACCCACGAGTTTGATCATTAACACAATATGGTTCTTTGTATTTCCTCAACAGTTGTATTGTCAACTACAAAATTCCAAGCTAATTACAATGACCAAATCTATAATTAAAATTGAATATGACGTTGCTTTAGATGTCATAAAGGGTGTTGTATGGATTGGAATTCCATGCATTGAACTTAAATTTGTTCCTAGCATTGTCGATGTAATAGATATTACTATTCCAGCCATGGGGTTATTGCACATGACAAATATGTCAATATGGCATACATGTTCAAAACATATTATTTGAGTCTTACATTTCATATCATAAATCATTTAGTGAAGACATGAGAAGATGTACATGATAACGACATAGATCAAGCTTGTTGATCCATTGACTAAATAGTTGTTGCATAAGTAGGGTGATGGTCATGCTATATCATTCGATATAAGATACATGAATTATTCTCTTTAGTATACATGCGAGACAATTAGTGTATGTTCCATGTAGATATGAAGATTTTTTGTACTATTATTTATAAAGACAAGTAACTATGATCTATAGGGCCACAATAGATTATTTTTATGTTAATGTAATAATAAAATTCCTTAAATAGATTGGTTCAAAGCCATGGACTTCAAGTATATGACTTGAACATGAGATCCAAATGGATGCTAAGAGAAATAATATTAAATGTTGCTACTCAAGTATTATTGTAAATTGGAAAAAATTATACCAAATCAAAAACATAGGTTCTTATTAAAGAACAAGTGTACTCACTGATTATAATATGACAGTCATACTGAATCCAAAATATTATAGTGTTTTGATACTTTGACCTGAAGTGACTGCAATGGTGATGTCATAATTAACATGGTTTGACACTACACCACATGATCTTGAAGAAGGCTACCATAAAGTTAGTGTTTGGATATGATGAGAACCCTACTATGCATTTTGAGTGATGTAAATGAAATTTGTCCCTCCCATATAACATAAATGATATCCTTAGCCTCTTGGTGAATGAAATTAGAGAAATGCATGGTAATTCTCATGTGAGTCAGTCTATGATACTTAGTTCATATGTATCTTGCTAGTGTACTTTGAGATCAAGGAACTTGGAGTGAACCTGATGAGGATAGTGTAACCATGGCTTGAGTTCAATTTTGATAACTATGAAAAGGGATTATACAATGTAGTAACAGTGGTTGTTAATTGTTTAGTCTATTCCAATAAAACCTACTACTTGGGTATTAGTTATGTTTATCTAGACCTCAGTCATTGTTTATGGATCCTAATATTAATTATGAATCCATTACCAATGTAGTATGGCACCTGAAAAGTCACATGCATAGTGAGATCTTGAAGAAAGGATAATTTGGACTCAATTGTTATTGTTATAATGATTCAAAAGAAAGTTTTGAGGAGCTATCAATAAATATGGATATAAACTTTGGAAATTGTTTTCTAGAAGTTAGTACATGCTCCTTAAAGATAGAGGGAAGTCTAGATCACACAATAAATTGGGGATAGATGTATTGCACGAGACCCAATGCATGGTAGAATCCCTATATCTATGAGGAAGTCTACAAGCCTAGTCAAGTTAGATTTGGAAACCCTACCATATCAAGTCATCTATATATGTATATATCATTTGATTGGAAGCTCTCTAGATAGAACATCTCATTTTCTCATTGTTGCATCAAAGGCATTGCAAAACCCAAGACCAACTAAGAGAAAAAGAGATGGGGATGAGACTAGAGACTCTAGACCTTTATGTTCGAGTGCTTGGATTGATACTATCAAAATGAGATTGCTCAGTTTTAGTTCCCAACAAGAAGCTTCGTTGGTAGCCCACATTTCAAGAAGAAGGTCTCCCTAGTGGAACATAATGTTCTTCCATCCCCCACTTTGCAAAACAATTTTGTTTTGCCATAATAGTGGCAATTGATTTCATACATCCATAGGCATGTACATTTTATATAAAGACACCTTCTGTAAGATGATGTTAGCCATGGAATGGTGAGACCCACCCAAGGAAAATTTAGGGTCATATATTGAGTCAATGTAATCACGTTTCCTACCTTGGGTCATCAACAGAAGGGGATTACTTTTCATTGTTATTCATATATGGAATCCATCATTCCACCATAGAAAAATTAATTTTTTGCATGAATCACGAGGCCACTTTTAGAGTGCTAGAATTCTGGATAAGATTTCAGATTGTTGGATCCATGATATATTAAAGCAACACAATTTGTATGTGCATTATCTACATTGATTGTCACAAGTTCAATTGTTGGAACCACTTCCGCAATAAAGGTATACACTTGTAAACCCTAATCCAATCTTGGAGCATTAGATATATGCTTCTTGAATGTACTCAAGATTTTCTTTGCGGTTAATTTTCTGCTCCTGAGAATTGAACAACAATTATATACTATAACTCATCATGCTAAGATTGGGTTCTAATACATCATATAATTCATTCCATCTAAGTAACCTCATATCTAAATAAATAGCAATGTAATATTTTATTTCTCATCCAGCCCTGTCATATTTCATTTCTAACCTTTTATGCGAATGACGTCTCAATCATTCTAGTTTTCAAATTATCCAAACTTCAAAATAAGACAAATTTAATTATCTAGGTCCTAATTGTCCCACACAAGATAATTCTTATCCTTCTATTAGGATGTCTAATAGAATCATGTTATATATGAATTTCAATCTATTTTGGTAGATATCTCCATTGGGATAGGTTAGGTGTCATGGCTCTGACTCTACTTTCTTATATTTCAAGAATAGACCTAATTAGGTTTTATAAGATATTAGTTAGGGAATTTTACTGACAAAAAAAAGAAGATATTAGTTAGGGTTTGGTTCTAAATCTAGGAAAATTAATGAAATGAGATCAAGATTCTAGGAACAATTGTTCCTACTGAATAAGGTAAGTGGCTCATGCCTTGGGTTTTGTTATTCTACATCATTTAGTTTTACTTGCATAATCATGTTTAAAGCTCATATTATATATGTTATCACATGAACATTGTAATGTTTTAAGAGGTATATATCATATGCACATCTTATTAGGTTTTACTGCATTAAGATTCATGCTGAGACTAGATCAATTCAAAGAAATTAACTCTTCATGTTTATGATTAGCAATGAAATTTTGGGTGAAAACCCTATGTATGAAAGATTAGACTAGATCATATTAAGAATAGATAATTATGCCCTATTCATTAACAATTTTATGGAATGTTGATAGCTCACTAGCCCCCTTCATTTTATGGGTTCAAGCTCAAATTTGTTCACTTTCAATGTTTTTATTATGTCTATGTTTATTGGGTTCAAGCTTAATACTTTTCACTTTTAGTGTGTTTAGAATCATGCACACCTCATCTGTGTTGTGAGATAACAGAAGATATGATTCATAGAGTAGGTTACCTAATAAGAACTCTTAAATAAGTTAAGAATGTAATTGTAAGCAATAATTAATGTTTATACAAGTTCATATTAGTTTTAAGCTTTATTTAGAATTATATTTATATTATTACTGAACCCATGCACTTGCAATTGTTTGTCAAATGCATGGTTGGGGGTGCTATGCCCGAAGGTAGGGAGAAAACATAGATGATAAATCCATATAATATTCAAGGACTAGATCAAGTAACTATGTATGAGTTCAAGACCTGACAAGGTGCCATATATAATATCTAAGTTTGTTCATATAATAGAAACTTATAAATATTCTCATAATACTCTTTCCCAACCATTTACTATTTACAATACTTCAATTAGGCTTGTTATTGACAAATTATCTTATCTCACCAGGAAATAAGATGCTTTTTTTGAATAAAGTGATTTTTTTACATATAATGGCAATTTTTAGAGATAAGAGAGAATAACAAATAAACCCTTTGGTGGGTAGTTTTAGGGAATTTGAGGACGAAATTCATGTAAGGTGGGAAGGATTGCAACATCCTAAATATCTACCTTATAAATAATCCTTGGTCTAAACCCTAGATTGCATTTTCAAATTTCAATGTATCACTTATATCATAACATGCACGTCGTTATGTAGTTTGGAATAAATGAGTGATGTTATGTACTTTACCTTTTATTCTATTTAAATTATATTCAAATTTATATATTCTTTAAGCACTCATTCTAGAGCATTATATACCATCATTAATTAATTTATCATATTAAGTTCAAAGTTTGGTCTAGTATCTTACCATAATTCTCTTATTATCATGTTTAATACATCATCTTTGCATAATTACTCAATTAATTTTCAATTCAATACATTTTATCTTCGCTATTATATTCTAGTAACCTTTCAGTTGAAGTGGAATTTTGGTAAATGTGTGAACACTCCACATTTTAATAAACAACTACTTTATTATTGTTGTATCTTTGCATTAGTTTTTTTGACATCTCAACGATGATTCATTCTTAACTCATCATGTCTTAGTTAAGATAATTTAATTTATAACTATTTTTATACATGAAGTCATTAAAATACACCACAAAAATGACATTTAGGTTGTAGCTTCTCTAAGAACTCTTATCTTCAAACAATGTAATAGATTCAATTCAAGAGAATGGTTACCTATTTACAACATCATATCCAAATTAGGGATTAATGTCTCATCTTCATTTCGTTAGTGAACATTTAGAATTTAAAGAAATCAATTAAATTTATTAAATATGTATCCATCATCATAGACCCCATATCAATCACTACCCACATTTGAGTATAATGGGGTATTAGCCTATTGATGACACACTAATGTGTCTCATTACACACACAAAAAATCACTAGGAAAAGTCCTAGAATTTAACCTTCTAATCATGTTGTTAACTTGATGTAAGTACCAAATGGACTTTAGCATAGAAAGGTATCAACCCCAAGAGATGACAGATGCAAATCTATTTTAGGGCTCCATCTTGTGTCATATTACATTTCAACCACATCTACAACTATTAGATTACATGTTATTTCCCTCAATATGTGTTTACCTATCAAATGCACTTATGGATGGATTTGTATGTTTTATAGGTACTTTAAACACTAATTGATGGAAGAGATAGATAATGGTTGACTCCAGGGTTTCCCCAGGCATGGAGGGGCCCAAAATGAGGTCAAAACCTCTCCAAACCTACCTCAAGTGGTCAAAGAATGTATTGAAGCAACAACCTTCATGCATGACCAAGTTCAAGATTCATATGTCAGGGAAGGACCCCAGAAGGACCGTGCTACTAAGGAATGGCCGTTCTGGGACATGCCCTAAAAAACAAAACCTTCAAAAATTCACCCAGTTGGCTAGAACGACCATTCTAGCCAAAATGATTGTGCTAGCAATTCCCAGCATGGTCGTGCTGGTCAGAACAGCTATTCTACCAGCCCCAAAAACACAAAATTCCCCTATTCATTCCATTTTTCCACCACAGCCATTCCCATCCACCACGGCCTTGCTTCCCAACATGGATGTGCTACTCTCAATTATACCAGATTTTCTACTTTGTACTACCCATTTTAGCCCCACATAACCTAATTATTCCCCATCACCAATATATAATTGATTGGCAGCTCTAGCATGATGTTTTCCATCCCTATCTCACTCCTATCACTCTCCATATCGTCCTCCATCCATTACCCCCTCATTCCACCTCAATTCCTCTCCATTTCACCATTTCCACCACCAAAACCCTAGTTTTCTAGTGTTTTGATTCTATTCCACCATCATTCCATGCCCCATGCACCTTGGAGGAAGGAGGAGGACATCTTGTAGCAGTTCAAGAGGAGGATTACTCCATCTACACTGAGCTCTATGGCTTCTTCTATCTCTTACTCCTTTCTTTTTGCATTTTGTATTTCCATGATTAGCAAGGCCCCTTAGGTGGGCCGTTTGGGGCCAAAAATGTTACTTCGATACTATGTTGGGGGAAAATGATATGTAAACATTTTACTTTCATTTTATAATGATTATGTTCTATTTATATCTCACTCTTCATCAATTTATTGGTTTGTGCTTAAAATCACATAGGAATTTAGAGAAATTGTGTATATGTGTGAAATTTGGGATTTTCTCCTAGGTCTAATTCATCGATCCCAAGCTAGCTACCCATCCGTCTACATGCTAATCAATCTCACTAACCCTAATTGGAGATCTAAGTAGCTAGTTGATATGAATTTAGAGTGGTTAACATGGATCTTTATCAAGGCTAGAGGGGGTGATTAGAGGCCTAAAACCTCACTTCCACACTCATTACTAACCTCATCCCCTAATCATCCTAAAATCATTTAACCTAGAAACTGAGGTTTGTTTAGACTCTAATTGAATTGCACCTAAACCCTAACCCAATTGATCCTTGCAAGGGTAGTAGGGGGTGTTAGGGACTAGTTCCCCTATACACAACCTAGCATATCCATAGCCAGTTAGTTGTTTAAGATAATTCATTAGACTCTAGCTTGTTGGTAGTTTTGATAATCTAAATGAAATCATTATGTTCACATATCAACCCCAACCTAATTGATAGGTGCATCCCCCAAAAAGCCCACACACCCCTATATTACTTTAAAACCAAAATTTCCTTCTTGCTTAGCTAATGTTAGCTTAGTTAGCTCTTTACTTGCTTAGTTAGCTTCTTGCCTTGTTCTTTCTAGTTTAGGTCTTTAATTACTCTTTTTCCTTGTTTGCTAGCTTTGTAGTGTAGACCTCCATCTTGCATTCCTTAGTGTAAATTGTTATTTTCTTACCTTTCCTTATCTTTCCACGTTAATTAGAATTAACTATCTAGGGTTAACTTAAGTTTTGTTCTTACTTGCCTTTCTTTACTTGTTTTCTTATTCAACTTAGTGTAATCATCAAAACAACCTTAAAGCCCTTAATCCTAGAGTGCAGAGTAGGAACCTAGCCCAAAAACTAACCTAACTCTAGTGCTCCCTTTTCTCCCTATCGATTGACCCTATACTTGCTGCCATCCTATCCTAGGACACGACCCTATTCACTTGCGAGTGTAGTGTTTTAATTTATGTTAGTGTGTCCATGTAGGTCTCTATACATTTTGAAAGTTGATCCACCCGTGTGTTGTTTGCTCCTGGATTTGCATCTATTCAAATTCCAATTGAGTAGTGTGTAACACCATTAATAGAAACCCACCAAGCTTTCTGGCGTCGTTGTCAGGGATAGAAAGTTCCATATCTACCTAGTAGTTGTGGTGTTGACTCTCCCATTTGGCACCATATTTTGCCAATTTTTTTTGTTGTGTTTGAGAAACACACCAACCTTCTTGGAACAGTTGCCAGGGAGAAAGGTTCTCAAACTAGCTATTTAGTTTTGCTTTGATCCATTACTACTACCCTCATAATTACTATTATTTATTCTTTATTATTTGCATTCTTTGTGCATATTGGTTTGCTAACTTATTTTCTTTTGTTTGGTTATTCTTTTTGCATGTGACAAGCCACTCGGGGAAGATAATATGGAAGGACAAATTGCACCTCACCAACCACTTCAAGATTACTTCATGCCTAGCAACTAAAAATTGCCAATTCCTACTAGAGTTGATCAAATGCCAGGGGAGAAATTATCCATCCCTCTAGGTCTTCTTGGGCTCCTCCCACTTTCTATGGCTCGGAGGATGAGAAACCCTACAATCACTTGAACTCATTTCTTGAAGTACGCTCCACCTTTAAGACACCAACAGCAACTGATGACACAATCTGGTTGACCTCGTTCTCATTCTCCCTCAAAGACAAAGCCAAAGATTGGTATGATTCAACGAGAGACATCATGAGTTGGGAAGAGATGAAGAATGCCTTCCTAAGGAAATTATACTCTATTTCAAGGTTGACACAAATCTGGCATGTCATAGTGAGTTTCAGTTAGATAGGCAATGAGCAGTTTCAAAATGCTTGGGATAGATTTAAGAAGATGTTGAGAGAATGCCCGCACCATGGGATACCTTTGTGGTAGCTAGTTTAGTCCTTTTACTCTGGTCTTTCATCAAAGGGTCAAGCTATAGTAGATTCTTCTTATGTAGGAGTTTTCATGTCTAGGCCACCTTAGGAGATATAGCCATTATTTGAGAAGTTTGTAGAAAGTTCAAGAATCTGAGATTCTAGCATGATGAATGATGGTGACCACCCTTTTGGTGTGACATCTCTAGTTCATATTGATTCAATTCTGTAAGTGATAAAGATTCTTGGTGACATGTTGAGATTTATGAAGAACCAAGTGACAAATGTTCCTTGCCACTCAATCAATTTTATTGAGTTCTATGGTGAAGAAAAGAAGATACCTCACTCCTATAGCTACCAAGAACCACAAAGTCCAAGATATATCTCAAGGTTTGAGGAAGAAGCTCTCTCTAGGTTGAATAGTTTTGATGATGTGCAAAAGAATGTTACAAGGATTTAGGAGAGGATAGAGAAACTATCATCCATACTTGCTCTTCAAGAAGAAAAATTGTCTTCAAAACCCATCTTATGTTTCAATGAAGCAACTGGACAATGCCTTCCTCACAAGTTTTTTATAGTCCACCTCCAACACAAGTGCAGCCCATATACCACATTTAAGGGCATCCAATGCCTTACACTCCTCCCCCTCCCTCCATCACCACAACTATAACATCCCTGACCTGGGTTATGAAGTAACCCTAGGTGTTTTGCATAATAAGAGTAATTATATGCATGCTTTTGTCTTCGAAAAGTAATTAGGGCTCAAGAGGAATTTATATTACAATTTTAGTCCTTTTTGAATATTATTCAAATCAATATTTTGCCTATTTTGGACTAAAGTGCAAATTACCCAAGTTGAGGGGTCTATTTGCAAATTTTGCATAATAATATGTTTATCATGTGTTAAGGCATCATGGAAATGAAGATAATGCAAAGGTATGGCTTGCGATAGCCTGAATCCCAAGAAAGAGCTGATAAAGCAATGTTTGTGCATGAAAACCTAGTTTTGGTGTAATATGCAATTTACCCAAAACCTAGGGTGCAATATGTAAATTACCACTTCCATAAGGTCCCTAATGTTTATTGGCATCATGTGGAGCAAGTAAAATAAGAGGGGTGCCTCATTTGATTTAAGTTGGAGGAGAGAGAATCTTGATATTAAAATAATCAAGATTTAAGCATAATGGATATATTAATGCAAATATAAATAAAATAATTCTAGGGCTTTCAACCAAAATTAATTTTGAGGAATTAAGATGCATGAGTGAACTTCCTTGAGCTTTCAAGGATCGAAAATATCTTAAGGAGGTGAAATTCCACTCACCTTATTATAAGGAAAAGAATTCCCACTCAAAAAGATATATTGGTATTATAATGGATTAAGGAGCTTATTTTCTTTTCCTTTAATCCATGGATAATGGAAGGGAGTTAGGTGTCTTTGAGTTGCCTTTGAATGCAAGAAAACCAAGGAGGAAGAGGTGGTACCATTTTTGGAATTAATTGAATTTTAATAAAACATTTTCTCTTTCATCAATTTTCTTATAAAAGAGCCTTTTCCAACCCACCTAATGGTCTTATTGGATTCCTTTTCTTCCCCTTGCTTTCAAAACCGACCAAGAAGTCTAAGGAAAGAAGGGAGCACGTCCCCAACCTGTTGGTAAACCTTTGATCTTCGTTCTTCATGATTTCAAGGTGAAAATCATAAAACAATACATGATTTCTTCATTTCTTCACTCCATCTTCAACCCTAGCTGATTCTTTCACTCCCAAAGCTTGAGAAACGACCTTGGGAGGTTTCTAGAGATTCAACCACCATTGGATCCATGAAGCTTTGAGCTTGGGATCAGATTTGAAAGCGGGTTATATAACTTTAACCCTTAATCTTTGTCATTGAATTTGATTTCTACTTGCAATTTAATTAGTTGTTATTATTGCAATAACCTTGCTTGATTGATGGAGTTGCCATGGAAATGGAATTAGCTTTCGTGAGTCTAAAGGTTGAAGATGATAACCTCTTCATAAGCACACACCTTAATCAAAGAACAACAACAAACGGTCTTGGACTTTTGGTCCAAACAGTTTTGCAAACTGTTTGGTAAAGTTGAATCCCAACCCGTTTGGTATGGTTGATCGTTTGGTATAGTTGACCATTTGGACTCCAAACCGCATGTCATGGTTGACCTTTTGGTATAGTTGACCATTTGGTGTATGAACTTGATGATTGGTTGGATGATGATCCAATAGACTCAATTGAGTGATCCAAGGTGTGCACGATCCTTCAAGTTGTAACCCTAATTGAATTGATTGATGAAATCCTTGATTGGTCCTAATGATTTCAAGACTTTTTGTGGCAAAACGGTCTTGAGACCATTTGATCCCAAATGGTTTCAAAACCATTTGGTGGATTGAAGGTTGATCCTTAACCCATAGATGGTGATCTAATGGTTTGGATTGATGAACCTTTCAATTGAATAATGAATGGCCACTCGATGGTGCAATTGGAAATCAATTTGATTGAGAATTGACCTAGTTAGCCCTTGTGGTTTTGGGACTGATTTGGCCCAAATGGTCTTGAGACCATTTGATACCAAACGGTCTTGAAACCGGGTTTCAAAACTATTTGGGGTCAAACAGTTTAAAAACCGTTTGGTGACAAACGGTTTCAAAATCGTTTGGTGATGTAACTTCAAGACCGCATGGAGGTTGTTAGTGGTACAATCATTAGGATATTAAAGGCAATGATAGTACTAATTATCCAATGATGATTAGAAATTTTAATCAATAAGTTACAAGGGTTGAAACCATAAAAGTACCTATGTGATTAGTGTTAATCAAGAAAGAAACCCTAATTGCTAATGGGAGCAATGACTTGGTATACTATGTCATTCATAGTTGTATGAACTTAATTAAGGGTTGATATGACCTAATCAAGTTGAGAGGTATGATAACATAGAGTTGATACATGAATATGACTCATATGGTGATTAAGGGTATGATTCTTAAGTAATAAGATCATGAAACCCTAATCATGAACCTAAACTGTAATTGACAAGGTTGATGATCCTTAACCCTAATCCAAGGTATGGATGTAACCCTTATTTGGGGTGATGATGTGTATAGAACTAATCAAGAGTAATGTGATCCAAAACCCTAATTATGGGAATGGATCATGAAACCTTAATTGGGATGTATAGTAAATCCTAATTATGGGAATGGATCATGAAACCCTAATTGGAATGAATAGTAAACCCTAATTATGGGAATGGATCATGAAACCCTAATTGGGATGAATAGTAAACCCTAATTATGGGAATGGATCATGAAACCCTATTTGAGATGAATAGTAAACCCTAATTGTGGAACATTGAATGTAAATCCTTTTAAAGGGAGAATTTGATGTGAAACCCTAACTAAGGATGGTTTCATGAGGAACCCTTATGTTTGATGTATTGTGAAGCCCAAACCTAGGGTAATGCTATGTATTTCTCAATAAACCCTAATCTTGAGCAATATGGTGATAAACTATATCTTTGATGTGATAAGGGAATGATTATCCTTAAATGACATGAAATGGGAAACCCTAACCCTAGTAAGGGAATAGTGGTGTTACCCATGAATAGTGAATTCATATCTATTAAACATGGTTCTGATATGCAATTGATATCACTATATTATCTGTGCTAACAATGCAGACATCTTGAAATGATGATCATGGCTAGGTATAAGCTATGATGTTTAATTCACTATTGTGATTGTATCTTGAGTGCCATAATAAACATTGCTACCTATTAAGAGGTATCAAGAGAGTTAATGAACATCAAGTAACATGTGGGATGCTTATAATAGCAAAGTATCATATTTTCCTTGGTCAACTGACCTAAAGGTGATGGTTACCTGGAAAGGTGGTAACAATGCTTAATGATGAATCAAGGGTTTAATTACCCATGGCCATATGATTATGGTGATGAAATTGAGAAGGGATTGAGTTTCCAATATCTTTTAAGATTGTTAAGCAATTGATGAAATTAGTACATGTTTCCTTATAGCATTGTCATAATGAGTTTTGTCTGAGAACTTTCCTGATGCTAAGAGAATATGAAAATGTACTTAATTAATCAAGTGAAACATCTTCATGTAGTGCTCTGACCATAGATCCATCATCGCCAGAAATTGGTGATGGTGAAACAGGTATTCTGTAGAATTCATGGAATTCACATATTTCGAATGTGGGGGTAAATGGGTGAAAATATCCTTACGTATGGGTGAAGAGATTGAGAGAGAGTAAACATTAACCCCTCAATCCTTCATGTGTCAGGATAGATGTACCATAAATCTCCTGATGGTTGGGATGGATGTATCATTAATCTCCCAATGTTATTTCATGTCAGGTCGATGGAGATAAACATTAATGCTCTCGATTACCGATGAGAGTGCAGTTGACGCTGTAACTCTATAGTGAAGTTCCAATATACCTTGGAAAGCTATTTGAGCAGTTGACACAGTCCTGCTTGTAGTCCTGTGCTGACCAGGATGTGGGAGGTCATGGGAATCTGACTCTTCCATTGACCTATTTATGGTACTGATTTTGATTCTAGAAATGGTCAGTTAGAGTATGAGCGGTATACCTCATCTCCTCAAAGCTTAAATCTATTTGTAAAATATAATCAGCCATGTAGCGTACTTTCATAAGAATGAAATTCGAGAATCACTGGTTCATGTCATATTGCTTAGCATGTGCTTGATACATAGATATACTTATATTCCTGTAATTCATATTGAATATGAGACATGCTACTTAATCAGTTTACAACTATAATATTGCATAAGAATGTCACTCCAGTCTGTGTAGATGTTGATCCACCTGCTATTGATTCATATTATCCCACTGTTCAGTTTATTTTTATTAAACTGCAATGATAATGTTTTGGCAGAGAGTTATATCTCCCGCTGGGGCAATTTTTATAATTGTCTCATCCTTGTGGGATCCAATGTTTTTAGGTAGACACAGACGACAAGGCAGAAAATCTTCTATAGGAGAAGAGCAGCAGCAGCAGACACATGGACAATAGTGATCCAATAGGTGGAGACATTGGTTGTCTGGTCTTTATGTAAATAGTCCTAAAGTCGTCTTTGTACTCTCAGGTCCTAGGAGTTAGTGTTTTGATACTTCGATCTGAGATTTTTGTGCATGTATGCCTCGGGATGCAATGATGCATGTTATGTACACATGAACCAGGATATAATGTTTTACTTTGGTTCTAAATGAAAGAGTTTTCCTATAAATGGATCTCTTGATAAATGGTTTTAATTTTTAGTGATTTTCAGTAATTACGCTGCTAACGATCGCTTCCGCATTAGTTAAGCTTGTTTTATGAGTTGTATGCCACAAGTAAAGTGGTATCATAGCTCTAGGTTCGTTGAGTCTACAGGGATATAGGATTAAGGTATTTGAGTCTGTTCTAGTGTCTTCTAATTTATCTGATAGTGTCTTTTGCTCTAATAAAAGAAGAAGAACTAAGGATGTCTGGATCACATGAAGAACACACTACTGAGAGCAGTGTTGCTGCATCGGGAAATGGTATAAGAGGTCACGACAGGGAGGAACATGTACCTGAACAACCCCAGTTCAACCCAGCTGATATGGGGAGCCCAGCCTTCCAGGCGATGTTTGGGCATTTTATGGCATCTATGACCCACATGACAGATAGAATGCCAGTACCTGCACCCGGGCACCACCCCATGATGAAAGACATGGTGCTAGAAAAACTTTTGAAAGACTTCAGAGGGTAGGAGCCTTAGAGTATGCTGGTACAGCCGATCCAGAGGATGCTGATCTATGGTTGACTGAGTGGGAGAAAGCCTTCAGAATCCTCATGATTCTTGATGATGAGAGGGTTAAACATGTTGTATATCTCCTCAAAGGGAGTGTTGGCCACTGGTGGACCATTGAGGAGGGCAAAATACCTAGAGTTGTGATTGGATGTAATGAATTCAGACATGAATTTGTCGCTAGATACTTTCCCAAGATGTATCTAGATGAGAAGATATCCCAGTTTGAGAGAATCAAACAAGGACCCATGAACATTAGCGAGTATGAGGCTAGGTTTATGGAGTTGTTGCTATTGGTATGTATGCCCATATAGCAAGTCATATGATGATTGTAATGGGATACTTTGTAAATGATTTGAATAATAATAAAGGAAATTTCTGATCTATATGTTTAAACTGTTTCTGAGATGATGGTGTAACATGATAGATGTCTAAAGAATGATTTTACTCAATGACATATGGTTTTGGGTTGAGGACCTGAACGATGAGATCATACAAATGTTAAGAGTATACATTCTTGTTTTGTCCCTAGTCAATTATTATTGTGGAAATAACCATAGACATCAATAACACTAAAGACTAGATTGTGTGTTGGTTGATGACAGAATCTCATTAGTCATGATATAGTGATATCAAACCAAGCACATAGGTACTTGTTAGAGAACAAGGTACCAGACAGACCCACCGTGAGAGTGGCACATGGAACCATGACTTGGTAGTCACAGTCATCTCTCATAGTGATGGTGGTGAGTATGATTCTTAGACCTAAAATCACTACACTCAACACATGTCATTGGGTACACTTTGACATCATCAAACGCAATCCTGAAACATGGGTTGTTATAAAGGTGATGATTGGGTGGCTTTGTCACATGGGGCTTTTGAGGGGTGAGTGATAGATATGGGATTTGTCCCTCCTGAGGGAGTTTGATGTCCTTGGCCACTTGATGAGTAGGATTGAGAAAGGCATGAACATGTACGTGTGAATGAATATGTGATATTGATGTCACACACATCTCACTCGGTCTGCTCTGAGATCAAGGAAATGAATGAACATTGACAAGATGATTGTTCCATGCCTCGAGTTCATTCAGGATATCAGTGACAAAGGAATTATACATTCGTTGTAACACCATTAACAGATTGTAGGATTGAAAGTTGTTCTCCAACTTTCTATTTCACTTGGGTAGCACTGATGTGTGACTAGGCACCACTCTTTGCTTGTGAAGTCATAAGTGTTATGGAATTTCACTACCAACGTGAAATGGACCTGTAGGGTCACACACATAGGATTTAACCTGGAAGAGGAGTTTTGTCCACAAACAATGTTTAGATTGATTACTAAAGGAGTTTATTAGTTCAATTAAACACTCAATCAATTGATAGCTCAATATCATAATGTTCAAGGTGTTGGACACATTGATTGGAGTATCGATTTGATTGAAATCGCAATTGACTGATTCTGCACAATATGCACTCCCAATCGATTGGATCATGTGATGAACCGATCGGCTGAGCTTGGTGAAACGATCAACTCAAGTGTTGAGTCGATCAGCTCATGGTCAGGGTGAAATGATTGCTTCAAGTGCTGAAACGATCGATTCAACTGGTGCCACTGAGCAAGTTGGGAAAGTAAGATTGGTGAGAATTTTCTTTTCATTTCACTTGCCCAATTTGATTGGAAGAAGGATTGGTATTCGATACCAATTAGAAACAAAAAGAAGGAAAGTCAATCAAGAACTGGTCAGGACCACGAACCGACTGGTTCAGAAGTGAACCAACCGGCTCATGAGTCCCAACCGATCGGTTGAGGTGTCAACCAACCGGTTCAGGTCCCCAACCGACCGTTTAAGTTGTGAAACGATCGGTTCAGGTTGCGAGTTGGTTGCTTTTGTGGAAAATCTTGAACCCTTCTACTCCTACTTTAGTCCCATATTTCCCGGGATGGAGAACCCTGTCCCATGACCCTCCTATATATATGGGTATTGGGGGCTTCTCAAAAGTACAACTCAGTGCAAGCCGGTTGCTCTGCAAAGTTGTCGTTCTCTCTGGTTTTGGTAACCGAGAGGGCCCGAGCAAGTGCTACCTGCAAAGGGAGGCATAGCAAGAGAAAGACAACTGTAGTTGCAACTGGTAGTAGGAGAGTGTGTTGGCGACTAGTATGCCGACAGGAGGGTGCGACTCCTTCTAGTTCCTTATGCGACAAGGAGATTGGAGTTCCAGGCGGTCTGTGTGGATGACTGTAGAGGCGGGAGACCTCTTTCGCTCGGAGGACAACTGTCAACCCCGAAAGTACCGGTGAGACCAGGAGTCTTTAGTCCCGGTGCGACCAGGAGCTGCACAGACACCGTCCAAGACCGGAGGTGAAGACCGCGCAAGGTGCGAGGTACTGTCGCTGAGCAAGCCTCGGGACAAGGTATGCATCCACAAACCATCTTTCCTATTCTATAGAAGTTGAAGCGATTCCTTTTGTTCTGGGTTTTGAGGAGAAAATTTTTGTTTCCGCTGCTTCTCTGCCTCCTCTAAAACCCAACAATTGCAGTTCTATCTGCACATGGCATCCAATGATGAGGAGAGAATTCGACGGTTCGAGAAGGGGTTGAATGATGAATTAACCACTCCGGTGTCTGCTCTGGAGAACCGGGAGAGGTTTGCAACCTTTGTGGAGTCTGTAAGACGTATAGAGAGGTATGTAATTGAGAAGTGGCAGACCAAGGGCAAGAAGGAATACCTATAGTTTCAAGGGTAGAGTGCTGGGAGTTTCAAGAGACCGCGGTATTCTGTGCCTACACCACCACCAAGGTTTAAGACCCAGACATAGTGGACATCAAGTAAGGGTAGAAACTGTTGTTTACCACCAAAGGGAGCTCAAAGCTCAACCTCTATGTTAGTAACAGGACCACCCAGACCACCAAGGGGGAATACAACCTGTTGCAGATGTGGAAAAGAAGGCCATGTGGTGAGAAACTATCCTGAGAAAGTCAGGAGTGTGACCCAGCAACCGAGGCAGAGTCAGTCAGGAACTCAGAGGCAACAACCTAGCAGTGGTACTAGAGGACATGGACCAGCATCCCAAGCCAGTTCTTCGACATCTAATAACCAGGCACAAGGTCAACAGTAGGCGACAACTAGGTTCTATGCTATGAACTAGCCTGAAGCAGTAGTCAGCCCTCGGGTTGTGACAGGTCAGATGGAACTACTTTATTCTGATATGTCTTTATCCTGCTTCGTATCTGTGTTAATAGATTCAGGTGCTACACACTCTTTTATCACTCGAGAAGTGATTGATGACTGCAATATGATTGTTAGTCATAGAATAGATAGCTTGCTGCTAGAGACACCTTTGATGGGATTTGCAGTTTTGCAGGAAGTGTGTTCTCCCTGCAATCTTTTCTTTTCTGATTACTATATTCAAGTGGATCTTATACCACTTGAGATGCAGAGTTTTGATATAATCCTTGGCATGGACACCTTAGAGAAGTATAAGGTCATCTTGGATTGTAGTTCCAAGCAAGTTGTGTTCACAGATGGTGGTGACACATGGATCTTTTAGGGAGATAGAAAGATTCTTCCAACATGTCTTGTGTCATCTATGGTAGCTGAAAGGCTGATGAGGAAAGGATGCTCTGCATTCTTAGCCCATGTTGTTGATACCACAATGGAAAGCCATCATCCTTCCGAAGTTCCTGTAGTCAGGGAATTTGAAGATGTATTTCCTGAAGAACTTCTAGGTGTTCCGCCGCCCCGAGAAATTAATTTTGAAATAAATCTATTTCCGGGCACGCAAAAAATACCACAAACGTCATATAGGATGATGCCTACTGAAATAGAGAAGCTCAAGAAACAACTGTAAGAGTTGCTTGAGAAGGGTTTTATCCGACCGAGCACTTCACCCTGGGGTGCTCCAGTCCTTTTTCTTAAGAAAAAGGATGGGTCTATGTGATTATGCATTGACTATTGTTACGACCCCATCTCTCAATAACCCCCAATTAAGGGAGACCGAGAGGTCGAAGCCGTACCCATACTTTCCAGATCAAAGGTTCGACAATTAACCAAGAATAATTATCAAATTTTAACAGACTATACTTAAAAGCTATAAGAAAATAAATTTTTTTGCATACATTTTTGAAAACTTGGATCTCTAAACTGCTATCCACTTAAGGATTCTACTCTAACTAATCATCCTTGTATTTAACTTCATGTATTTCACAATATGATGATTTATTGTTTGTCCTTTTGGCTTGTACCTAAAACGCTGACAAACAAAATGTCGGTCAGCAGAAGCTGGTATGTAGGGGAAACAATAAATGTGCAAATACGTTAACAATGTAATCATTCAATTAATCATTTAAGAATCAAGATTACTTTTTAGATATAACTCCGCAATCCAAGATTACCCTATCCTCTATGTTGTCCCCATTAAACCCTTCATGATCCACCTATAAGTGAACCAATTTCTAGGGTTGAGTCACATGGCACTACTCGTAAGTAGCTGTAACGTCCCCAGATTTTCACCTTCTCAAAACCCCATGGAGATGAGAAGACAAAATCCGAAAACGTTAGCAATTATATCAGAGAGCGATGCGGAAGCATAATACGCATACATGAACATACAACCATAACATACTCAACATTCAACATGTATATTTATACAACATGAATTATTACAAAATGATTTATAGTTACATATTGAATGAAAATTCTACAAGTCTGAACATGTATGCTAACAGGATCTTTAGACAATAGCTACAACCTGTACAATTTGCTCACATCTTGTACTTTTCTCCCATGCTATCTCTGAACCTAAAACATACGTGAAACAACGAATCAACACACAAGGTGTTGTGTACATGGGTAGAAAGATACATATATTTATGGTTTTCATAATTTTGAAAAAGATCTGCAGAAGGAAATAAAATCATAGAAACACTTCTTTATTAAGTGAAATACGTCAATTTAAGTCATTTTTCTAGATGAATTGCATTATCAAGGTGGATTAGTACCAAAACATAAATATTGGGCCCATCCCCGTGTACTAAGTACTCTAGGGAAACTCCCCGTACACCGTGTGCTCTAGGGAGGTGTACTAGCCAACATTAATCCATTCCCTCGTAAGGGGGATAATGAGCACCTTAAATAACTACAAAGCATCTACTTATCATTTATGTTTACAAGTGATAAAACATCGAGTACTATATAGTGCTATTACATCCAATATTTGCAAATAGAAGAGAGCATACATACATATCATGATTGCAAGCAAGAAAACCATAGTCATATACTTAAATAAAAACCCAAGTACCTGAGTTTAGAGATTTCTTATCATATCCATGATCATCTAGATAAACTGGTCAGCACCTGATTAATAACAAAATCATATACTAGCATTAGATTCTCATCATCTTAACCCTAGTTGTGTTCATTAGGGTTTATATTATCTCATTAGTATATTCCAACATTTACTTGCATTATTATCTTATATTTATCTTACTGATGTCATTTTCCAAATTATGATTCATTATCTAAATATTAGGTCCCATATCCTTTTTGGTGCACATAGTAACCCTAGTTTATATATACATTATTCAATTTAGGGTCACAACCCATGTATTAAGGCTCATCCTCATATAACATGAATTCTATGCATATAACTGATCTCAGATTTATATATTATATTTCAGTTTCAGATATGAGGGTTTTCTATAAATCTCATCATTTATTGAGCATGTATGCATTTAATACATTATCTTTAGTGTTATTAGCCCTAATTAGCCATATTAATCAAATTATATGGTTTCGTACATCAACATGACCATATTTGACATCATATGCATTAAAGACATGATTATGCACTTACTGACATTTTTCCATAATTTTAGGTCGATGTTTGATATTTATTATCCATCAATTAAGAATTTCACAACTAACATAATATCACTAATATTCTTGCATCAAAAGTCTGATATTATGATTTCCTATTGTTCTACACATTTTTCTGAGTATTTCGGTACCTTATTTCTATTTTTCTGATGTCAGATGTATTTACTATGATTTATCATAGATCTATACATTACTAGGACAATTACCTCTTTCGAGCCAATGAGCGTCGGCCACGTGTCCGTGTAGTGGTGTTGCACTTTGCTTGAGCCGACCGGTCTTTGCTTTTGAACCCGGTTCAGGGTTCTCGCTTCTTCACATCTGCATGATCTGCCTTTTCCCAGCTCTGTGCGAGAGTCCGGCGGCGCAAGCCACCATCGTGGCTTGGACCTCCGGTGAGAGGTCGATCTCCTATCATTCTTCTCAATGAGCTTCCATCTCTACCATCCTCCCTATGAGTGCCTCCCCTTCTCATGTTCCACAAGAACACAACGCTGCACCCGTTTGCATGGCATCTACTTCTCCGCATGAAGCTGCCAGCTGTAGTCTGCTCAGGACACCGCTGCCGTGGCCTGGCTCAGGGAGTGAAATCTGGTGAGCTAGTACCACCATCACCTCCGGCATAGCAGAAAACTACCAGCACATGGATACTCCTACGTGATCTGCTTCTGGTCTACAACACAAGGATGTTGTCCTCCATGGATCTAGCTCAAGGAGGTGAGCAGTAGTGAAGTTGTGCTCTCACCGGCAAGGCGCTTCCACCTCTCCAGATCTTCGGCGACAAAACGGTCCTCCTACAATGAGCGATCGGCAACACCCTCTCCTCCTCGGACAAATCCGACGTTGCGACACTGGTCTCTGGTGAAAGATCAGTGCCGCTCCATCGTGGTTGGGTCTGCTCCGAGCCGCTGTGCTCGATGCCAACCTGCATGAGATCGGCTGCCAGATCTTCCTTCACAAGATGGGATCTCCGGTGAGAGATCAGCACCGCTCCACCCAAACTCATCGACTTCCTCTGTGCTCACGAGTGCGTGTGTTCAAGTACGTGTGAGATCCACCACCATCTCTCTCTCCGGTGAGCAATGATCTCCTCTACTTCCTCTCCTACTCGATGTCGCCCATCGCCGATTTGTTCCTGTGGCATACCAGCGCAGCTCTGCTCTCCTGGGGTCTGAATCTACCGTCGTCTCCTGATGATGCGATTGGGTTTGCGCTACACCTCGAGTTGATGATGGTGGGTAGTAGCCGGTACCTGAGGTCGGCTTCTCTGGCCGGTCCAAGTCTTGATGCCCCTCCCTCATATGAGAAGTGAGAAGGATGAAGGAATGCTAGCGAGAGGGGGAAATGAGTCGTCAGGTGTTATGTTGATCAACGTAAAACATAACAAATTTCTTTGAGTATGCAGGAACGTGGCGATGACTACTTCCTCAAGTTAATGCCTACGGTAAGAGCTATGAGTGGATTACGGCCTCCGTCTATCTCTAGATTTCACCCAAAATAATATCAGAAGACATCCAAAGGCTCCTCTAAAGTTGGTAGATCAAAACAATCACTCTGGATCTAGTGAAACAAACTCAAGCAACGTGGACACTATTGGCTAGGTTTGTTTCCATTAGCTCCATAAGTCTCGGAGCTTGATAGATGAGAAATAGTTTTGACCACTTCATAGCCAATTCACATTCAAAGGCCACCTGAACATACAAAAACCAAAACTTATTATAATTATATTTAACCATCGATCTCATGCTCAAACATTTGATGAATTTTCTAATTTGTTTTGAACCTTATAACTTTGAACAATGATTCCCCATAGAGAAGTTCACTCAAATCCATTGTTCAACCCTTCGAATCAGTTACCCCAGAGGGGTACATATCTAAGGATATTTAATGTACATGTACAAAAATCGATCTCTAATATCATCAACACAAGCTCAAATAGCTTAATTTAACATTATACACATCATGATACATAAATGGACCATTGGTTCCATGTTCGATATTGGGTATGAAACTCCTGAAACCAAGGTCATCACATTCACCCCACCTTATTTGGAATTTCGTCCTCGAAATTCAACTAATCTCATACTTAAGAGGCGATTTAGGAGTTCAACTTCATATACATCGTCATTGCTTAGGTTCTAAGACCACCATAATTGCATGCACTCTAAGTTGTCAGCTTAGGGTCTAGAGATTCTTCGGTGTGTCCACCCCGCCTTATATACGTGGAAGCATCACTTAATGTCTTATCCATAACATGACATTATGATATCTTAGGGTTACATCACCACTAAGGATTTGAGTTTTTTTCATACTTTTAAAGTTCAAGAGGAATTCATTTATATTCCATGGTATTCAGATCGTTCAATCTAACATCTTTAACATCTTACAATGATTTCAGCATTAGAGGAGATTTATCTTCATCCTAGATATTAGGATTTTTCTACATAAGAAGGGCTTATGTAACACTCTTGACCATTAGGGTTTCACCCTATGGCGTGATATTCATACGCAACTTAGAAGCATACATTGAGAAGGATCAAAGTTATGAACTATATTTCTGATCATATATCCTATGATCCAAAAATATCATTATATCAACTTCATTAGTTCAACTTTTTATGTCTTGCATGTATTATGTGAAGGGAAAAAGAGAATATACTAAGTTTATCCCATGATCTCATCATCATATCTTTCATGTTTCATATGAAGGGAAAGGGAATATTTTATTGTCAAATTTATCATGATTTCAATCTTTGGTGCTGCATGTATGACATTGGGGGGGAGGGAATATAGAATAGGTCAAGCTTATACGAGTGACTCCTCATATATAAATCATCCATATAGCTCAAGTGAGGTTTCTATCATCATATATTAAGAAAGAGAAGAAGAAGGGAGAACATGTATGTTGAGTATCTTTTGCACAAAGCATCATACTCTCGTAACTAGAGTTCATATATTACCTCACTTGCAACTAATGATGAGATCCACAAAATTTGTCACTCAAGCTAGGACCTAACTCAGCCAAAGGATTGACTTTATCATATGGGTCATCTACCTATCCTTTTCTTTTACCCAATTCTCATATATAGATTTGAATCATGCATAAGGACTCAACTCAACACTCGAGAGTAATCTAGTGTAGGACATTTTTTTTCTACATATCTCATGTATTGGAGTCTAGGTCCTATGACCTTCTCCTTGTGGGTCTTACTCTCTCTAGAGTTCACCACATATCTCATCCTACCACTAGACATCCTCCTTGTATAAGAGCTTGAGGCTCATGCACACTCATCTCTATCTTAACTTAGCTTATCATAAGTAGAAAAAGGGATTGTACTTTCATCATCACGACTTAGCATAGATCATGTAAGAGTGGATTTAGCTCATATGCAACTCAAATCTTAATAAGGAAACTTATACCATCATAGATCAACTTAGGTAAGATTCTAAATACTTATTTGCTTCATCTTTCTTTTGTCTATCTATCTATCATATAACCTTATGAGGTTCTAGACATCTAATCTAGATCTATTCTCTCTTCTAGACTGATGTCACTCCCTTTCACTTAGATTGCATGAACACCCACTACTCTCCTGTGTGAGGGACACATTTTTATATTTACATATATCTAATAAAATATTATATATCTTTTCTCCGAGAAAGAAGGCGTCAGAGAAAACTGTCGAGGTGCGAGCGGATTGGGAAACAAAACCAAACCAGCAAACTCGAGTGTCCCACACACAGTAGATAGTCCAGTGCCATGTCACCTAGTGAAATGGTGAGAACATGGTGTAGATTAGTGTAGCTACCCAATACAGATGAGCTCTATATGAAAAGGGTTTCTCCCACTTGTCTAAACCTAGTTCTCAAACATCTAGGTTCTAACTTAGAGGCTAAGTCAAACCTTATTCCTATAGAACAACTTACTAAATTTCTATGGTTTAATGTGAAAGGTGAAATTTAATTTTTATGTTTCATGATGAGCAATTGTCAGGTGTAGCTAATGTTCATGCTCTGATACCAACTGTAACGTCCCCGGATTTTCACCTTCTCAAAACCCCATGGAGATGAGAAGACAAAATCTGAAAATGTTAGCAATTATATCAGAGAGCGATGCGGAAGCATAATACACATACATGAACATACAACCATAACATACTCAACATTCAACATGTATATTTATACAACATGAATTATTACAAAATGATTTATAGTTACATATTGAATGAAAATTCTACAAGTCTGAACATGTATGCTAACATGATCTTTACACAATAGGTACAACTTGTACAATTTGCTCACATCCTGTACTTTTCTCCCATGCTATCTCTGAACCTAAAACATACGTGAAACAACGAATCAACACACAAGGTGTTGTGTACATGGGTAGAAAGATACATATATTTATGGCTTTCATAATTTTGAAAAAGATTTGCAGAAGGAAATAAAATCATAGAAACACTTCTTTATTAAGCGAAATACGTCAATTTAAGTCATTTTCCTAGATGAATTGCATTATCAAGGTGGACTAGTACCAAGTACTCTAGGGAAAATCCCCATACACTGTGTGCTCTAGGGAGGTGTATTAGCCAAAATTAATCCATTTCCTCATAAGGGGGATAATGAGCACCTTAAATAACTACAAAGCATCTACTTATCATTTATGTTTACAAGTGATAAAACATCGAGTACTATATAGTGCTACTACATCCAATATTTGCAAATAGAAGAGAGCATACATACATATCATGATTGCAAGCAAGAAAACCATAGTCATATACTTAAATAAAAACCCACATACCTGAGTTCAGAGATTTCTAATCATATCCATGATCATCTAGATAAACTGGTCAGCACATGATTAATAACAAAATCATATACTAGCATTAGATTATCATCATCTTAACCCTAGTTTTGTTCATTAGGGTTTATATTATCTCATTAGGATATTCCAACATTTACTTGCATTATTGTCTTATATTTATCTTACTGATGTCATTTTCCAGATTATGATTCATTATTTGAATATTAGGTCCCATATCCTTTTTGGTGCACATATTAACCCTAGTTTATATATACATTATTCAATTTAGGGTCACAACCCATGTATTAAGGCTCATCTTCATATAACATGAATTCTATGCATATAAATGATCTCAGATTTATATATTATATTTCAGTTTCAGATATGAGGGTTTTATGTAAATCTCATCATTTATTGAGCATGTATGCATTTAATACATTATCTTTAGTGTTATTAGACCTAATTAGCCATATTAATCAAATTATATGGTTTCGTACATCAATATGACCATATTTGACATCATATGCATTAAAAACATAATTATGGACTTACTGACATTTTTCCATAATTTTAGGTCGATGTTTGATATTTATTATCCATCAATTAAGCATTTCACAACTAACATAATATCACTAATATTCTTGCATCAAAAGTCTGATATTATGATTTCATTTTGTTCTACACATTTTTCTGAGAATTTTGGTACGTTATTTGTATTTTTCTGATGTCATATGTATTTACTATGATTTATCAAAGATCTATACATTACTAGGACAATTACCTCTTTCGAGCCAATGAGTGTCGGCCACGTGTCTGTGTAGTGGTGTTGCACTTTGCTTGAGCCGACCAGTCTTTTCTTTTGAACCTGGTTCAGGGTTCTCGCTTCTTCACATCTGCACGATCTGCCTTTTCCCAGCTCTGTGCCAGAGTCCGGCGGCGCAAGCCACCGTCGTAGCTTGGACCTCCTGTGAGAGGTCGATCTCCTATCATTCTTCATAATGAGATTCCATCTCTGCCATCCTCCCTATGAGTGCCTCCCCTTCTCATGTTCAATAGGAACACAATGCTGCACCCATTTGCATGGCATCTGCTTCTCCGCATGAAGCTGCCAGCCGCAGTCTGCTCAGGACGCCGCTGTCGTGGCCTGGCTCAGGGAGTGAAATCTGGTGAGCTAGTACCACCATCACCTCCGGCATAGCAGAAAACAACCAGCACATGGATCCTCCTACGTGATATGCTTCTGGTCTGCAGCACAAGGATGTTGTCCTCCATGGATCTAGCTCAAGGAGGCGAGCAGTAGTGAAGCTGTGCTCTCACCGGCAAGGCGCCGCCACCTCTCCAGATCTTCGACAACAAAACGGTCCTCCTACAATGAGCGATCGACAGCACCCTCTCCTCCTTGAACGAATCGGATGCTGCGACGCTGGTCTCTGGTGAAAGATCAGTGCCACTCCATCGTGGTTGGGTCTACTCCGAGCTGCTGTGCTCGATGCCAGCCTGCATGAGATTGGCTACCAGATCTTCCTTCACAAGATGGGATCTCCGGTGAGAGATCAACACCGCTCCACCCAAACTCATCGGCTTCCTTTGTGCTCGCGAGTGCACGTGTTCCAATATGTGTGAGATCTACCACCATCTCTCTCTCCAGTGAGAAACGATCTCCTATACTTCCTCTCCTACTTGATGCCGCCCATCGCTGATTGGTTCCTGTGGGATACCAGCGTAGCTCTACTCGCCTGGGGTCTGCATCTACCGTCGTCTCCTAATGATGCGATTGGGTTTGCGCTACACCTCGGGTTGATGATGGTGGGTAGTAGCCAGTCCCTGAGGTCAGCTTCTCTGGCCGGTCCAAGTCTTGATGCCCCTCCCTCGTATGAGAAGTGAGAAGGATGAAGGAATGCTAGCGAGAGGGGGAAATGAGTCGTCAGGTGTTATGTTGATCAACGCAAAACATAACAAATTCCGTTGAGTATGCAGGAACGTGGCGATGACTACTTCCTCAAGTTAATGCCTACGGTAAGAGCTATGAGTGGAGTACGGCCTCCATCTATCTCTAGATTTCACCCAAAATAATATCAGAAGACATCCAAAGGCTCCTCTAAAGTCGGTAGATCAAACCAATCACTCCGGATCTAGTGAAACAAACTCAAGCAACGTGGACACTATTGGCTAGGTTTGTTTCCATTAGCTCCATAAGTCTCGGAGCTTGATAGATGAGAAATAGTTTTGACCACTTCGTAGCCAATTCACATTCAAAGGCCACATGAACATACAAAAACCAAAACTTATTATAATTATATTTAACCATCGATGTCATGCTCAAACATTTGATGAATTGTCTAATTTGTTTTGAACCTTATAACTTTGAACAACAATTCCCCATAGAGAAGTTCACTCAACTCCATTGTTCAACCCTTCGAATCAGTTACCCCAGAGGGGTACATATCTAAGGATATTTAACTTACATGTACAAAAATCGATCTCTAATATCATCAACACAAGCTCAAATAGCTTAATTTAACATTATACATATCATGATACATAAATGGACCATTGGTTCCATGTTCGATATTGGGTATGAAACTCCTGAAACCAGGGTCATCACAGTAGCCCACTCCTTAACTCATGGCAGGCTAATGAGTCTCATGGCACTACACATAGGTAGCCCAGTTTCTAACTCTCAGTAACCTAGACCTTGCTCTAGAATTACCCCTTTTTTCTTAGACTTTCAAAGCAATAGAGGTGGACCCAGATCTAGTCAGTTATATACGCACATTTATAGTGATAATCATAGTCACTTTATAGTTTCATGAATTAAATAAACATCCAACAGTTATTTTCAAGCAACCGATTAAAGCTTCGGGAAACGCCGAGAAACTAGAGCGATTATTCATAAGCGTAACCACATACCTGATGTGATGAGTCATGCAGATTTATCAACATATACTTCATGTATATACAATCAAGCCAACCAACAGATCCAAGTAAGTAATTCAATCATCACATAATTCCTAAAAAGAATATGTACCCTTTTATTACATACTTTATCAAGAATCTACTTTATTTACTTGGATCCTCTTTCTAGGGTTTCTAATCCGCATTAAGGTTTCATTAACATTCATTAGGGTTTCTTAGATCAATTTCTCAAACTTTATCCCTTTTAGGTTAACAAACCCTATAATACTCTTTTCCATTTATATGAACCTTAATGACTCAATTATCCATTTTAATAGTCTTTTATACCCAAAATGACTTAGGATCATCACATCCCTATTTATTCATGGATTTGAACTATTAAAACAATTAAAAGACATATTCATCTAAATTAGGTTTTTTAAGTTCATTAATGCATAATCATGCACTAAACCCTAAATTAAGCCAATTATATAAAAAGATCATCTTTTTAGATCCTATTTTCTCTTTTATTAACATTAGGTTAATATCAACTTGAATTATCCAAAAAAAATGTCATTAAGTCCAACTATCATCAAATCTAAGGGTTTTTCCTTAATTAAATCATTAAACATGATAGCTTTATGTCCTTTTCAAATTTCATGCATATTTAAGAACATAAACTCTAAATTAGACTAATCATGTGCAAAGTTCTTCTATTTTGAACATAATGTACCTTTTTACATTTAACAGGTTAACATCAACTCTAATGATCCATTAAACCCTATTAAACACTTTTTTTCATTTCAAAATAGGGCTTCTTAACCTTTAATTCATTAAAGGTGATAATTTACACTACATTTCGAAATATGATCAAATTCAGGCTACAAAACTATTTTTAAAGGGTTCCTTGCATTTTTCTGATCAAAATTCATGATTATATGTTCTCATCGAAGCTACCAATTAGGAGTTATGATTTTTGGTAGAATCAACTTACTTTGGCCAATCTGATGATGCCACGTCAGCCAACATGAGCGTCGCTTGCCTGCGTGACCCGATGACTTAAAACATAACATAATTACTATTATGCCCTTACGTGGTAGGCTGGTTCTTCACACGCTGGAGTGGTAGTTCCGTCTGATCTGGGTTTGGTCGTCTTCAACCCCGCGATAGGGCATCGTTGCCGCCCTAGCTGTTACTTGTGCTGCTCCTCGTCCCTCTCCTGGACACCATGGCCACAGGCGGCGGTTCCCCTAGCTGCGCAGCCTCTTTTCGGACCTAGGGCACAATCTAGCTCCTGACCTAATCAGCTGGTTCAGGAGCAGCCGACCTGCAACGTGCGGCCGACCTGCAGTATTCCTGTGGCGTCGAGTAGGGATCAAAATGGTGTCATGGGTGGCCAGACCTCTTTCTAAGTTCATGGGAGTGTCGCACTTGCACCCTACTCACGTCCTTGGATCCTTGTCGCTCTAGGATCCCCATCGAACCCTTGGTTAGGGTTAGGGTGAAGAAGACGAAGGAGAAGAAGAAGAAGAGAGGGGTGGCTGTGTGGAACTCCCTGAACTTGGTCCAAAGTCATACCCCTATTAAAAGGAAGAGGTTTCGCACCCTAAGGTGTTTATTCAAGGGAAAACAAATCCATTTCCCTCTTGGAAAGTAATTCCTTCATTAGAACACAAGTTTTCTCTCTCCTTTGATATATCCTATTTCTTGAATAATTAGGAATTCGAAATTCCTCTTACTTATTCTCTCTTTCCTTGCTTTTTAATCCATTGACACAGATTCCTATTCCCTTTAGTATACACTACTTTCTTTTTAACCATACCTTCATAATTCATTAATAATGCAATATTCTCTTATTTTACTTCATTGATATTTTCTCTTTACTCCTTCTTAATTGGGATTCCTTGGATCCCAAGAAACTTTATGATTTCGAAATCCCTTCATAAGGATACTTATTATCCTTCTAGATGCATTTAAATGCATTCTTTCACATTATCTAGTTTATTTCTTATTAAAATATCTCTTTTTGAGGATTTCTTTTTATTTCCCTTTTATTTTCCTCATTGGCATTCATTTTAATATTAGCAACCTCATGGATACGAAATTTCACCAAGAAATCTCATTTATGCCTCTTTCCACTCCTTTTCCACATTTTATCATTATTTTCCAATTTCTTTCTTCATAAAGAAATACTTAATTAATCTTTTCTTTTCTTATTGCTTTCTTTTTGCAACCTTGGACTCCTTGGTACCCAAGGAACCCAAGAGGCACGAAATCCTCTTTGGATTTTCCTTCTAGAGGTTTCTACATATTTCTTTTCTTAAAAATTCAATTATCCATTTAGTAATTGAATTTCCTTGTTATTTAGGCCCAATAGCCAATAAAGCTGACAAAACAAACATCAAGGCTATTGTAAACGAAATCCATTTATTCAAAACAAATTATATCATTATTTGTTCAAATATCCTTAATATGAGAAATTGCATTTCTCACCAAAAGAACCCAAAATTTGGGGTTGTAACATCCTTCCCCTCTTATAGGAATTTTGCCCTCAAAATTAAAACAAGCAAACAAACAATTCAGGACAATATTTTTTTTTTCATGTCCATCATTGGCCCCTATGTGGCTTGACCCTACCTATGGCACTTCCAAAGAACCTTTATCATCACTTATTCTTTTCTCTGAGTTCTTTCACTATGGCGTCTATAAACTGCATAGGTGACTCAGGTCATTTCAGCCTCCCTTGGGGCTCACTAAGTTCATTGTTTAGCTCATGGTTTGGGTACCTCACATAGTGCTCTAAATTGGACACTTTGAACTCATCACACCATTCTTTATCCTGAGGGGTAAGGTTATCCATAACCTTCTCCACCAATCCATCTCAAATGGACCCATGTATCAGGGACTCAGCTCTCTTAGCTATAACTTAGAGGGGTCGGATTTTCATGTCACATATTCTCCCACAGTGAACTGCATGTCAGTCTACTTTGCATCTGCCCATGACTCTTATCGTCTCTAGGCTCCTTTCAGCCATTTCATGATCAAAGTGACTTCATCTACACACACTGTGGTCCTTTTCTAACCATCACGTGGTCCTTTCACCAACCTCACCTTACTGAAGTGGTGACCGACACAACCTCTCTTATAGAGCTTCTTTAAGTCCCGATACTGGCTATGGTGGTCATCATCACATCCTTCGTAGGACAAGAACTGTCTCTAGCTATCACCATGAACAAGCACATATGCTCTCATTAGACTCTTTAGTCCAGATCATACTAACCTTTAGTTAGGGATGATAAACTGTACTAACATCGAGTTCTTCATGCACCTACTCCCATCTTTTGGAAGGAAACCTTTAGGTCAAACTCAAGAACCTTGGAACTCACTTCATGGTGTAGTTGAACCATCTCACTCATGGGTAGTTCAACTTGATCTGTCCCTTTACATAACTCTTTCTTTCTCTTGTCATTTAGGTAATGTGATCTACCATAACCCATATTGCATCTCGACCTTCCTTGGTCTAGGGGAGACTTATCACCACATCCATAGTGATGAACTCCCATTCCCTCTCATGGACTCTTTTGTCCTCTATATCGATACACTGGGTTACTGGTGTTCCTCCTTCATCCTCGGCTTGCATGACCATATACCACATGCAACTTTATCTTAGGTAACTAAAGTACTACTGTCACTTATTATCTTGGTAATACCACAGTGTATGGTGATCTTCAATCATGATTTCCTATATGTCATGATTCTTCAAGATCGATACCTCGGAAACCCTAAACCACTTTCATCAAGGTTTCATCACCTTCCTTTCCAAAGAGGTGCATCCGTGGTTTTACACCTATCCTTTCATTGCATTAAGGACTAGACTGGCTAACCAAACAACCATTAACATGTTCAACAGATCTCATTACATCGGAGTGTTATCCAACACCTCTCCTTTTCAAACATAGGGTTAGCCAAACAACCTCTTCTAGCTTCTAGTCAAACAAGTCAGATGTATCTCAACCAGAGCATCCATTACCACTTCACATCCATAGGTATTAGGTAACGTTGAAGACATACACTTCTATGTATTTCACTTATTATCTCACCTCAAACTCTATGTCTATCTTCAATTATGAACACTCTCTTATTTCATCATCATGGTGATCAAACTCAACCCGGTATAACTTGTAAGTTCTACATAGCTCATGATAAAAAAAAAACAACCTCATAAGGTGACTACCTCATTCCTCTTAGTGTTTGCAAACCATCCATGTATCATTCACTTTACCAGGGTAGGTTATCTTCTCTGTCCTCATACTTCATAGCAACGTTCCAACTCACATCATCTTTTATCCTTGGTGTATGGCATGCGTACTATCCTATCTCTCACTCCCATAACAAGAGGAAATAAGCATTTGGCTGCAGTCCAAATACAGAGTTCTTCCTCTTCCAAGAGTAGAGATGGTACATCCCACCTTGCCAATACACCTTTACATCTATGTTGCAATGTGCCACATATGTCTCTTCATCACAGACATCTTGATATCAAAGTTACTTTCATGGAAAACTGGTCTGGAACCTACTTGGGTCGCCACACAATCCTTGGTCATCTCCTCTAGGTCTATAGGGTGCTGACACTTTCAGGGTCATCCATCTTCCCTTATGCATCCAGAGAGTGCCCTACTCATCTACCCTTTGGGATCCATGAGTTCATGAAGGTGATCAATCTCCAAACCCATGGCCCTCAGACAATGACAATGGTTACCTCCTGACCCTATGGTCATGTGCAACTAGGGAATTAGGCAACTCCTACTTCCATCGGTCTTATCCCCACCTGACCCTAAGATAGACTGACGATTCTATCATAGTACATGTTCAACTTAGAACCTTACCCAAGCCTTCATCATCTGTCTTTGTATACATGGGATGACATCCATCCTTTCATAGGGGTCATGGTGACCTGCCTACCTTGGTCAAGCCCCTTACCGGTTACCTCCATGGTAACACATCCACATGCACTTAGAGATAGATATCTATGGGTCTATAGGTTCATTCTCATACCATGTACTTTTCGCTTAGCTTCTCAAGATCCTATGAGACCTCTTTAGGTTACCTTAAACCAACAAAACTGATATACATCCTACCAAAGGGGTCCCTCTCCAGGATGGGAGGAAAACTATCTCTTGACATCATGGTCACAAAAAGCTCTTAGGTCTAGGGTTTTCATCCACATGAGCCTACTTAACCCTAGCAAGCTATTAAGGCACAACAGATCACCTATCGAACCATGCTAGGTCATACTTGTCCTCTTTCCTCCATGCTGGATCAAGATCATACCTTCCTTTATCATCAAACTAGCTGTGAGGGGTTCATCACACATACCTTAAACTTAAGGGACTTCCATTTTCCTCTATACATGAGGAGTACCATGATCGAAACTATAGCAACTTAATTCTCATCATGAGCATTAGGTATACCACTTTCCTCCTTAGGCCTAGGAACCCTAGGTTCACTTTTAGGTGTCCAACTGCATGCTCTATCTCTTAACCATGAACCAAGCATGCAAAAGGCATGACATGCACTTTTTGTCATCCTTCAACTCGAACAACACTTAGAGTTGGGTCCTCCTTAAGGACCACCAACAAGGTACAAGGCCTCATAGCCTATTACTAAACCTTTCTAGGTCTAAGGAACTCTTCTTCCTACCTTCAAAGGTAAACACCTATACCGTAGGCACACAGGTACCAGAAGCTTCATCTTCTCTCTATAGGGTTTGGTCCTTCTAAAGGCAACCAAGATATCATCAACTTCTAGGGATTGATCATGAGGCAACCACTATCATCCATTTTGATCGCATCATCCTCAACTCCCCACTATACCTCAAATCTTAGAGTCTAGGCTTCCCAACCTTCTTGGAGGGATTTCCTGCTCTCTCTAGAGATAACCCTACATCCCACCTCACCTTTAGGGGTCCTCTCTTCATGAAGGATCAACCTCAAGAGCTTGCCCTACATGGGTGAAGCCCAGGTTCGAACTTATGTTTGCTCAAGATCATCCATAACCATTTGTGCTCCATCATGATTCCTTATCGAGGGTTTCATCCTACTGTCAGCACTATGACGTGCCCTAGGTGCCAGCTATACCCTACTTGCACAAGCCCATAGGGTTTCTAAGATCCTTCACTAACGCCATCATCTAAGGAGCTATCATTTACCCTAACATGCACGAACCTTTCCAGGGTTGGATTGCCAAAGGTGCTAGGTCACCCATGGAACATATGGCATCCCAAAGGCATGTCCTTTCAAGAACTTGGTCCAACTCATCTCTCTAACCTTCACTTAGGGTTAGGGTTAGCATCATCCTCAGAGGATGTGCCAGATCTCTACTTGCAATGGAGATCTCTATTTCCAAGACTAACTTATCCTCTTGACAAGAAGGTCTAGCCTCAAGTCTCTTCTAAGGACATGACAACTTATGTCATACGACCTAAGCATGTATCTATTCTTTAGTTTGCACTTAATCTATTAAGCTTATGTCCATGACATCTTATTTACATGTCTTTCATTAATTTGATGGAGGATTCCTTAGTCCTTATTAATCTTACCCATACCTTATGAGGGTGAGGAGAAGAGAGAAAACCCTAATCCTTAAGGTCCTTAATAGAATTTGTGATGAGAAGGGATGAATAAGATGAGAAAGTCCTAAAGGTATCTTATTTCGATTCATACCCTAAGACTTTGGCCAGGCAGTCACACGGATCTGGGAGTCCTCGTATTCCGACTAGAGGTGCGGAGTAAAATATTGCCAGCCCCCGGTCATGATCCTTTTCTAGACACCTCCGTCTTTTGGATAATCCTCTAATAACTCCCTTGGGTTCTATGGAGTTTGTAAAATTTAATAATTATCAATGGTTAAGTGAGGAACCTACGCTCTGATACCAAATGTTACGACCCCATCTCCCGATAACCCCCAATTAAGGGAGACCGAGAGGTCGAATCCGTACCCATACATTCTAGATCAAAGGTTCGACAATTAACCAAGAATAATTATCAAATTTCAACAGACTATACTTAAAAGCTGTAAGAAAATATTTTTTTTTGCATACCTTTTTGAAAACTTGGATCTCTAAACTGCTATCCACTTAAGGATTCTACTCTAACTAATCCTCCTTGTATTTAACTTCATGTATTTCACAATATGACGATTTATTGTTTGTCCTTTTCGCTTGTACCTAAAATGCCGACAAACAAAACGTCGGTCAGCCGAAGCTGGTATGTGGCGGAAACAATAAATGTGCAAATACGTTAACAATGTAATCATTCAATTAATCATTTAACAATCAAGATTACTTTTTAGATATAACTCCGCGATCCAAGAGTACCCTATCCTCTATGTTGTCCCCATTAAACCCTTCATGATCCACCTATAAGTGAACCAATTTCTAGGGTTGAGTCACATGGCACTACTCGTAAGTAGCCCACTCCTTAACTCATGGTAGGCTAATGAGTCTCATGGCACTACACATTGGTAGCCCAGTTTCTAACTCTCGGTAACCTAGACCTTGCTCTAGGACCCTTTTTACTTAGCCTTTCAAAGAAATAGAGGTGGACCCAGATCTAGTCAGTTATATACACACATTTATAGTGATAATCATAGTCACTTTATAGTTGTGTGAATTAAATAAACATCCAACAAATATTTTCAAGCAACCAATTAAAGCTTCGGGAAATGTCGAGAAACTAGAGCGATTATTCATAAGCGTAACCATATACCTGATGTGATGAGTCATGCAGATTATTCAACATATACTTCATGTATATACAATCAAGCCAACCAACAGATCCAAGCAAGTAATTCAATCATCACATAATTCCTGAAAAGAATATGTACCCTTTTATTGCATACTTTATCAAGAATCTACTTTATTTACTTGGATCCTATTTCTAGGGTTTCTAATCCGCATTAAGGTTTCATTAACATTCATTAGGGTTTCTTAGATCAATTTCTCAAACTTTATCCCTTTTAGGTTAACAAACCCTATAATACTCTTTTCCATTTATATGAACCTTAATTACTCAATTATCCATTTTAATAGTCTTTTATACCCAAAATGACTTAGGATCATCACATCCCTATTTATTCATGGATTTGAACTATTAAAAAAATTAAAAGATATATTCATCTAAATTAGGGTTTTCAAGTTCATTAATGCATAATCATGCACTAAACCCTAAATTAAGCCAATTATATAAAAAGATCATCTTTTTAGATCCTATTTTCTCTTTTATTAACAATAGGTTAATATCAGCTTGAATTATCCAAAAAAATGTCGTTAAGTCCAGTTATCATCAAATCTAAGGGTTTTTCCTGAATTAAATCATTAAAGATGATAGCTTTATGTCCTTTTCGAATTTCATGCATATTTAAGCACATAAACTCTAAATTAGACTAATCATGTGCAAAGTTCTTCTATTTTGAACATAATGTACCTTTTTACATTTAACATGTTAACATCAACTCTAATGATCCATTAAACCCTATTAAACACTTTTTTCATTTCAAAATAGGGCTTCTTAACCTTTAATTCATTAAAGGTGATAATTTACACTACATTTCGAAATATTATCAGACTCAGGCTACAAAACTATTTTTAAAGGGTTCCTTGCATTTTTCTGATCAAAATTCATGTATTATATGTTCTCATCGGAGCTACCAATTAGGAGTTATGATTTTTGGTATAATCAACTTACTTTGGCCAATCTGATGATGCCACGTCAGCCAACATGAGCGCCGCTTGCCTACGTGACCCGATGACTTAAAACATAATAGAATTACTATTATGCCCTTACGCGGTAGGCTGGTTCTTCACATGGTGGAGGGGAAGTTCCGTCCGATCTGGGTTTGGTCATCTTCAACCCCGCGACAGGGCATCGCTGCCGCCCTAGCTGCTACCTGCGCTGCTCCTCGTCCCTCTCCTGGACACCACAGCCACAGGCGGCGGTTCCCCTAGCTGCGCCGCCTCTTTTCGGACCTAGGGCACCATCTAGCTCCTGACCTAATCGGCTGGTTCAGGAGCAGTCGATCTGCAACGTGCGGCTGACCCGTAGTCTTCCTGTGGCGTCGGGCATGGATCAGAATGGTGTCGTGGGTGGCCAGACCTCTTTCTAAGTTCATGGGAGCGTTGCACTTGCACGCTACTCACGTCCTTGGATCCTTGTCGCTCTAGGATCACCATAGCACCCTTGGTTAGGGTTAGGGTGAAGAAGATGAAGGAGAAGAAGAAGAAGAGAGGGGTAGCTGCGTGGAACTCCCTGAACTTGGTCCAAAGTCATACCCCTTTTATAAGGAAGAGGTTTCACACACTAAGGTGTTTATTCAAGGGAAAACAAATCCTTTTCCCTCTTGGAAAGTAATTCCTTCATTAGAACACAAGTTTTCTCTCTCCTTTGATATATCCTATTTCTTGAATAATTAGGAATTCGAAATTCCTCTTACTTATTCTCTCTTTCCTTGCTTTTTAATCCATTGACACGGATTCCTATTCCCTTTAGTATGCACTACTTTCTTTTTAACCATACCTTCATAATTCATTAATAATGCAATATTCTCTTATTTACTTCATTGATATTTTCTCTTTCCTCCTTCTTCATTGGGATTCCTTGGATCCCAAGAAACTTTATGATTTCGAAATCCCTTCATAAGGATACTTATTATCCTTCTAGATGCATTTAAATGCATTCTTTCACATTATCTTATTTATTTCTTATTAAAATATCTCTTTTTGAGGATTTCTTTTTATTTCCCTTTTATTTTCCTCATTGGCATTCATTTTGATATTAGCAACCTCATGGATACGAAATTTCACCAAGAAATCTCATTTATGCCTCTTTCCACTCCTTTTCCACATTTTATCATTATTTTCCAATTTCTTTCTTCATAAAGAAATACTTAATTAATCTTTTCTTTTCTTATTGCTTTCTTTTTGCAACCTTGGACTCCTTGATACCCAAGGAACCCAAGAGGGACGAAATCCTCTTTGGATTTGCCTTCTAGAGGTTTCTACATATTTCTTTTCTTAAAAATTCAATTATCCATTTAGTAATTGAATTTCCTTGTTATTTGGGCCCAATAGCCAATAAAGCCCACAAAACAAACATCAAGGCTATTGTAAACGAAATCCATTTATTCAAAACAAATTATATCATTATTTGTTCAAATATCCTTAATATGAGAAATTGCATTTCTCACCAAAAGAACCCAAAATTTGGGGTTGTAACAACTATAGACAGTTAAACAAAGTCACCATAAAGAACAAGTATCCTCTACCGAGGATTGATGACTTGTTTTATTAGTTGCATGGTGTGACTATCTTTTCTAAGATAGATTTGAGGTCGGGATACCATCAGTTACGTATCAAAGAGGGTGACATACCTATGTCCGCCTTTAGGACAAGGTATGGTCACTATGAGTTCACAGTTATGTCGTTCGGACTAACTAATGCACTAGCTGCATTTATGGAAGTCATGAATAGAATCTTTCGACCTTTTCTAGATCAATATGTTGTTGTATTTATAGATGACATTTTGATCTACAGTAGAGATGCTCAGCAGCATGAGCAGCATCTTCGCCAAGCTTTGACTTTGCTAAGGGAGCATAAGTTATATGCTAAGTTTAGCAAATGTGAGTTTTGGTTGCCAGAAGTTTCTTTTCTTGGACACATAATATATGCCTCAGGTATTCGTGTTGATCCTAAGAAGGTAGAGTCTGTCCTGTAATGGGAACAGTTGAAGACACCGAAAGAGATAAGGAGTTTCCTAGGGCTGGCTAGTTATTATAGAAGGTTCATTAAGAACTTCAGTTCAATAGCCTTACCCCTGACCAAGTTGACCAGGAAGGAGATTCCTTTTGTCTGGAATGACAAGTGTCAACAGTCTTTCCAGTTGCTGAAGGAAAGGTTAACATGTGCACCTGTGCTGGTGCTACATGAGCAAGGAAAGGGGTATATAGTCTTCTGTGATGCATCTAAGAATGGCTTAGGATGTGTGTTTATGCAGGATAAGCAAGTGATTTCTTTTGCTTCTCGAGAGCTTAAGAAACATGAGGAGAATTATTCGACATACGATCTAGAATTAGCTGCTATGGTCCATGCCTAGAAGATCTGGAGACATTATCTCTATGGAGAAACATTACATATTTTCACATACCATAAGAACCTAAAGTACATCTTTTCTCAGCATGAGCTCAACATGAGGTAACGCCGCTGGATGGAACTAATCAAGGACTATGATTGTACAATTGATTATCATCCAGGGAAAGCCAATGTGGTTGTTGATGCACTAAGTAGAAAATCAGCAGCACCAACCCTAGATAAAGCACAACTAAACTCTTTAGTGTGCTCTAAGAGAGATATGTTTATCTCTTTGAGGCAAGACAATGTACAACTTAAAGTGTCATTGTTAGCCAGGTTATTAGCTGAGATGCACATAAAATGAACTCTGAGACAGCAAATCAAACAAGCACAACAGACTGATTCTATGATTCAGCAGATTAGGTCCGAATTTGGTAGTGAGAAGTGGGATGACTTCCATGATTTTGATGATCAGGTAGTCTGTTACCATGATAGGATGGTAGTACCTGATGTTGATAACTTAAGAAAGTTAGTCCTGGAGGAAGCTCATTCTTCAATGTATGCTATGCATCCAGGGAGCACAAAAATGTATCATAACTTAAAAGATATGTATTGGTGGCCTGGTTTGAAGAAGGATGTTGCTAAGTTTGTTATGCGGTGTTCGGTGTGTCAGCAGGTTAAAGATGAACATCAAAAGCCCGCAGGAACAATGCAATCCCTGCCTATACCACAGTGGAAGTGGGATCATGTAACTATGGACTTTGTGGTTGGTTTGCCTAGAACAGTCAAAAGTCATGATTCCATTTGGGTGATAGGTTATAGTTTGACAAAGACAACACATTTATTACCTGTCAAAACAACCTATACAGCTGAGAAGCTTGCACAAATCTACATAGATGAGATAGTGTGTATCCATGGGATACCAGTTACAATAGTTTTTTATAGAGGTCCTCAGTTTACGAGTCATTTTTGGGAACGACTTCATAAAGCTTTGGGCACTCAATTGAGGTTTAGTACAACTTTTCATCCTCAGACAGATGGACAGTCTGAGAGGACGATACAAACCTTGGAGGACTTGCTTAGGGCATGTGTCCTTCAGTTTGTGGGGAGTTGGGATCTACATCTGAGCTTGATAGAGTTTGCTTATAATAACAACTATCAGCACAGTATTGAGATGGCACCATATGAGGCTTTGTATGGTAAATGTTGTAGATCTCCCCTAAGTTGGTATGAAACTAGTGAGTACCAAATTTTGGGTCCTGAGCTAGTTCAACAAACAACTGAGAAGATAAAGATTATACAGCAACAACTAAAAATAGCCCAGGATAGATAGAAATCCTATGTTGACAAGCATCGTAGACCCTTAGAATTCCAAGTCGGAGACAGGGTGTACCTCAAGGTTTCACCTTGGAAAGGTATCCTGAGATTTGGAAAGAGAGGGAAGTTAGCTCTGAGATTTATGGGGCCTTATCCAATCATCTAAAAGATAGGAAAGGTGGCCTATAAGGTGGAGTTACCACCTGAGTTGCATAGATTGCACCCAATGTTTCATATCTCTATTTTGAGGAAGTGTCATCCTGACACTGACTTAGTTTTACAACCTCTGGAGGTAGAACTAAATGATGACATATCTTATGTTGAAGGACCAGTGTTGATTCTTGACAGAAGAATCAAGAAGTTGAAAAAGAAAGACATTAGTCTTGTAAAAGTTCTCTGTAATCACTGTGGTGTTGAAGAAGTTACGTGGGAACTAGAGGATGATATGAGAAGGAAATATCCTACTCTTTTCTCTTAATGTTTTGTTGATGATTTCGGGGATGAAATCATTGTAAGGGGTGGATAAACTTGTAACATCCCTAACCTGGGTTATGAAGTAACCCTAGGTGTTTTGCATAATGAGAGTAATTATATGCATCCTTTTGTCTTTGAAAAGTAATTAGGGCTCAAGATGAATTTATATTACAATTTTAGTCCTTTTTGAATATTGTTGAAATCAATATTTTGCCTATTTTGGACTAAAGTGCAAATTACCCAAGTTGAGGGGTCTATTTGCAAATTGTGCATAATAATATGTTCCTCATGTGTTAAGGCATCATGGGAATGAAGATGATGCAGATGTATGGCTTGTGATAGCCTGAATCCCAAGAAAGAGTTGATAAAGCAATGTTTGTGAATGAAAACCTAGTTTTGGTGTAATGTGCAATTTACCCAAAACCTATGGTGCAATATGTAAATTACCACTTCAATAAGGTCCCTAATGTTTCTTGGCATCATGTGGAGCAAATAAAATAAGAGGGGCGCCTCATTTGATTTAAGTTGGAGGAGAGAGAATCTTGATATTAAAATAATCAAGATTTAAGCATAATGGATATATTAATGAAAATATAAATAAAATAATTCTAGGGCCTTAAACCAAAATTAATTTGGAGGAATTCATATGCATGCGTGAACCTCCTTGAGGCTTTCTTTTTTTCTCCTTAAGTATCAAAGAGGGAGATGGTTTTTAGGATTGGGACAAGCACTCCAAATGACATATCCTGATCATCATCAAATGAATTTTGATCCAATTCCATCTCACTCACTCTTCTATTTCCATGCGGAAGGGGAGTGGAACCTAATTCAGGGATTCTTTATAGTGAATTTAATGTGTAAATGACTCACATCATTACACCCTAAGATATAGAACAATCATTGGTTAGATAATTAAATAAAAAATGCAATGTTCAATTATTATTGACAATTTTTTCTATGCCTAATATATTGCTTTATACATACACATATTTTGCATGCACTCATATAATCTATATAGTAATATGATGACCATATTTTGTTTTTTAGTAATTTACGTTAGTTGTATTATTAAATTTGGAAGAAATGGACATCCCAAAATGATAATCAAAATATCATAAGGCTAAAGATACTTGAAGTAGTAGTTGGATAATATTTTTATTTCCCCTTGAAATATTATGTAACTCTTTCAAGGAGAATCGTCTCTCACCATGTTATCAACAAACTTTATTAATGAAATCATTGAATATTATTACTTCCTTGTAGTATCTAGTTCCTAGAAATTGAGTAATGATCCTTGCCTACTCAGTCCACATCTCATGGAAATAATTAGGGGAGGCGTCATTACATGAGGTGTAAGAGTTCAAGTTCAAGATCTAGCACTTAATAATTGATAATTTTAAGTTTTCCTTAGAACAAAGGGAATTTATAGGGCATCATACACAGAAAATGGTGACTAGAAAGGATCAATCCATGGAGAAAATGGTGACTAGAAAGGACCAATGCATGGTATGGAAAGATTTTTTTATATGCAACTAGATAGTTTCCGAGTGCCCTTGGACCACTGTGAATTTGACCTAGCTAGAGCTTAAGGTTTTATTTCTAAATAAAATACATGAATAATTTTTCAGATAAATTCAAAACATACTATGTTGTTACAAATTGTTTATAATAAATTTCAATAGTGGGGTTGCTCACATAAATACACTAATAGTTTTGTACCTAATATAAAACACTAGAAACACCCTAACTCTAATGTTTACATAGTTTTGATAAATATAAAATAATGTATCAAACTAATTAAGAAAGGTAGAAAATGCATTGAATGAGAAATTAACTCATGATCAAGGAAATAAAATGTTATTTATTTTCTAAAAGTGAAATTAGCATCACAAGTGGGTTTCTTTCATTCTAATTAGCCTACATTTGAGACTTCAAGTCAATAAGTTATTATTTACCCTCCATTTAATCAATTGGATATACAAGATAATACATATAAATACATGCAATGTTATCGATTAAGGATATGTTCATTTTTTATTTTCCCCTATAACACCCCATATATTCAAGTGCATTTGAATATTCCCCTAATCTGTCTTATGACCTTTTCTTTCACAAATCGTTGATAAAAGTATGTACACCACCAAGATTATCTCCTCACTTCTAAGAATCTCTTCTTCCCCTTCTATTCTTCAGCTTTATTCATTTCCCTTCCTTTTCTTTTTCTCAAATTACATAACCATAGTAGCCACTATATATCCTCTTGTGGTCTAACTAGGTTTATGTATTGCATGCATGTCTACAGGCCTAAAGAGGTAACCATGATAGAAAAATCCATCTCCTACCTCCACCACATGGGTCACCTTCATCATTGCACTCTTCTTCACCATCTATTCCCCCACACACCCAAACATCATGGAAAACACACCTTATGCCTTTTCTAAGAAGGCCAAAGTGCAAAAACTTGCACATACAACAACCATATGTGGGCTCTACATTCCATAAAACACATGACACCTCTATTAATATTCTTCATGTTCTTGCATCTCCTATCCCTTATCCTATTTCTTCTGTGCTTCCCTCTTCCTCCATGAGATGCATCCACAACCTTTGACAATATGGTTGTTCTTCACATAACATAAAGTAATTTAATGGAGAAGAAACCCTCTCTAGTGGTTGCAGAGGCCTGTGTGGGCTGTGATTTTGACATATTCTAGTAGGACTCTCTCTCCCTCCACCACCTAGTCCTCTTACACAAACGTATGTGATCTGGTCACCATAGTCTCTCCTTGCCTCCTTATTTCTCCATCAATCTGGTACCCATCCACCAAGATAGAATACTTGTCATCACCACTCAAAATTCCTTGCCCAATTATACACCCTCACCAAGTCACTATTCATACCCCACCTTCAACAAGGTTGGAAGGCTAGTTTATTATAAGTATAAGAGCATCCTCTCAGTTCATTTTCTATTGATATCTTAACAAGACATGAAGACCCAGTGCATCTATGACTCTTTCTCAAACCTACAAGTTCAGAGCCCTACAGATTTAGGTGACAAATTTCCTAGGACAGCCCTGAGTCATTGGATGTATAAGCTTGAATGGATATCAACTAGTGCCACATGAAATTGGCCTATCAAGGACCAGTAGGAAGTCATTAATCCTCCTTATAAGGTAGAGTATGTGGAATCATTAATAATGATACATCTATTAAATTTTTATGATAATATCTTAATATCAAACGCTCAACATAATTCTCACAGAATCACGTGAATGACTGGGATTAGGGTATCATATCTTGAGTACCAACTCGATATACATAGGTATGAGTTCATGGACAAGTGAAGTTCAATTAAATCATGTTAAATACTTACTTTATATATATATATATATACACACACACACACATATATATATATATATATATATATATATATATATATATATATATATATATATATATATATATATGCATGTACATGTATATATAAGATGTGAATCAGCAAGAGCCTCAATCTATATTATATATGAGGACCTCTAATGTTAAGACCAAATATAGGGTTAACTCAAAAGAGGGTGAGATCCTGTTACAACCCCAAATTTTGGGCTCATTTGGTGAGAAATGTAATTTCTCATATTAAAGATATTTGAACAAATAATGATATAATTTGTTTTGAATAAATGGATTTCGTTTACAATAGCCTTGATGGTTGTTTTGTGGGCTTTATTGGTTATTGGGTCCAATAACAAGGAACGACAAAAGGAATTCCATTATTAATAAGAAATGGCGAAAAGAAAAATGTAGAAACTTCTAGAAGGGAAAAGTATATAATCCAAAGACGGATTTCATGCCTCTTGGGTTCTTGGGTTCCAAGGAGTCCAAAATTGCAAAGATAATGCAACAAGAAAAGAAAAGATCAATTAAATATTTCTTTATTAAGAAAGAAATTTAAAACAATGATAAAATGTGGGAAATAAGTGAAAAGAGGTATAATTGAGTTATCTTTGATGGATTTTCGTATCCATGAGGTTTCTTATGTTAAAAGGAATTCTAATGAGGAAAATAAAAAGAAAGATAAAGAGAAATCCTCAAAAAGAGATATTTTAATAAGAATTATACAATATAATGGGAAATAATGGAAATAGATGCATCTAGAAGGATAATAAGTATCCTTAAAAAAAGAATTTCGAAATCTTAGAGTTTCTTTGGATCCAAGGAATCCCAATGAAGAAAGAGAAAGAGAAAAGGCAAATAAAACAAAATAAGAGAATAATGTGATACATCATTAATGACTTTTTGATAATATAAAAAAGAGACGTTATTTGCTTTAAGAAAACATGATTTCATGCCAATGGATTAAAGGGCAAGTACTAAGTGAATAAAAGAAGTGATTTGCGAAATGCTAATATCTAAGGAATAAAGATTATCAAAAAGATAATTAGGAGATAGTGGAACTTGCTTCTTAATGAAGGAATCAAATTCCTAGTGGGAAAGAACCTTATTTCTTCATGAGCAAGCATCGTAGGGCATTGTTACCCTCCCCTATAAAGGGGGTAAGACCTTGGGTGGAGTCTAGAGGATTCCACACATCTTTCTCTCCTCTTCTTCCACATTTTTTGTCCTTAAACCCTATCCATGAGGAGCAACATGGGCACGAAGCTAGATGAAGCCAACACAAGGTTTCAATGGATGCCTGGTGTACCATGGTGCCAAGGAGTAGCATAGCCCTCAAGGCCGTGCTCTGGAGCATGCGCAACAGCAACAACTAGGTTGCAACGACGACCACAAATGCATGGCATGGAGAGTGAGAAACCAACCATGCTGGATGTGACAAGGAGGTGCTTTAGGTGGGCAAGGGGGCGACAGACCTAGGACAAGGGTTGGCGGTGACTTCCGTGGTCTAAGGAGGAGAGGGCAGCCCCGCATAGGGCTGCAAACGGCGGCCAGGTAGGGATGATCGGAGGTTGAAGAAGAAGATCAACCGTTGGACCAATATGCCCCTCCACGGGCTGAAACACCCACAACTTAACAAAGGGCAGAATAGTCATTTTGAAATGTTTTCCAAGCAGCAAGTCACGTTGCATGGAAAGGGGACACATGGCGCCCTCTGATTGGCTCAGGTAAGTTATTCTTGAAAAATTCATAGCTAATTAACGGTAGCTTGGATGGATATGCATAATATATGAATTTTGCTCACAAGAATGCAAGGAATGCAATAAAAATATATTAGAAGCCTAATTCTTATTTTAATTCGAAAAGTAATGGAAGTTATTAACTTTAATGTATTAATGATTAAGAAACCCTATTTTGAGATGATTAATCTATTTAGAAGGGTTTTATGGATGATTAAAGTTGATATTAACTTGTTAATTGCAAAAAGGTACATTAAGAACAAAAAGGATGAACTTTGCATGTAATTGGTTTAATTTAGAGTTTCATGTGCATAAATATGCTTTAATGTGCCTTGAAACCCTAATGATGGTAATTGTAACTCTTAATAGCTTTAATTGTTCAAAATCATGATTATAGTTGAGATATGATAATTCTAAGCTATTTCAAGTATAAAAGTTCCTAATTGTGGATAAATACCCTTAATATAGTAATTAGGGTTTTCTAATGGATAAAGGTAGAATTAATGACAAATAGAGTTCATATGTGACTTAGGCCATAATGAACTATGAATTGGTGATAAATGAGCATAATGATCTTGTCATGTATTAGAAGGGTAAAAATGGTAACTTTAATGTAAAAGAGGATTAATGGACTTAATTGATGGTTAATTATGCTTTTTTCTGAAATTAGGGTTATATGTTGTTAAAAGATAACCTTAGTATCTTTCATGATGAGTAGATGAGATAATAAGGGTTTGTGAGTAATTGTATAAAATTAGGGTTTAAAATAGTAAGAGATGAAGGGAAACCCTAATTGCAATGGAAACCCTAAAAGTGGATTAGAAACCCTAGGAAGCGGGATAGGTTACTAGATCTTGATGGTATGGTTAATAATAGGAAATTGTATGCATATTTCAGGATCTCATAATGCGCTTGCTTGCCTATTTGGAATTCTTGATTGATTGTATTATTCTATCTCAAATCAACCTGACAGGCATGTGGTTATGCTTATAAATAATTGCTTTAGTTTCACAGTGATTCCCGAACATTTTATCGGTTGCCTGAAAATAACTGCTTGGATGACTTTTATTTCATGCCACTGTAAAGTGACTATGACTATCACCATAAGTATGCATACATGACTGGCTCAAATCATGGTCCTCCTCTGTGGCTTTGCTAATGATGAAAAGGGTAACCTAGTAAAGGGTCTACTTATTAAGTGGGACCATCAGGTTATTAAGAGTTAGGGATTGGGCTACCTATGGGTAGTGTCATGAAACTCTTTAGCACATCATGAGTTAGGGATTGGGCTACCTATGGGTAGTGCCATGTGACTCAACCCTAGATATTGATCTACCTTTAGGTAGGATCATGCAGGGTTTAATGGGGATCTCCCATAAGGAAGGTAGCATCCAAGTCCACTACAAGGACAACGTAGAGGCTAGGATATGTATGGATTGAGCAGTTATGTTGAAAACATAAAGTTGTTTGTTAAATCATATTTGACTACAATATGTTGTTACAACTAATTACACACAAAAAATTCCCCCACATACCAGCTTTATGCTGACCGACGTTTTATTTATCAGCGTTTTAAGTACAAGTGATAAGAATAAATAGTAAAGTGGCATATGTGGAATAAAATATGAATTAAAGTTCAAAGGAGGATTAGTTAGAATATACTCCATGTGGATAGAAGTAGATATCCAAGTTTTTGAAAAAGGAATGAAAAGTTTAATTTTATTACAACCTTTCAGTTTAGTTTAGTAGAATTTGATAATTATTATTGATTATTTGTTGAACCTTTGATCCGGAAATTGGGATAATGACTCTGACCTCTTAGTCTCCCTTAATTGGGGGTTATTGGGAGGCGGGGTCGTTACAGACCCATAGGGAGAAGGTTAGAGAACCATACCTCCAATGTATGTGAATTAAGAGAAATTAAGTGATATGACATATCCCAAACTAGAGTACTCCTTAGTAAATGAGTTGAGTTACGTTATGCATGATTCCTATAGTCATGTTGAACCTTAGATGTCCTTGAGAGGACCAAACCCTAGAGTTTGATAGTGATATTTTTGCATATGTGAACATGTATATGCATACTTACCATCTAGGTGAGGGAGTGAGTCCCAAGAGACTAGAGGAGGTAGATATGATGTTAATTTATGTGAAGCCTCGTTCTTGGATTGGTGGTTCTATATATAAATCTAGTGGTTGTGTTTTTAATAAAGATTTGTATAAGAATATTTTTTGGGTAGAGATATATGAATATTGCCCTATATTGTTTTTCTTAGGTACTGCTAGAGTGGCTAGATCTTGTGGAGCTAGCATTAGTACCAATGATGTAGACTCTAAAACCCTAGACTAAAAAGAGAAGAAAATTTTGTGATTATGAGATACTCAAGGAGTTGAGCGATCTTAGAGAGACTGAGTATGACACTACCCTCATGATAAGGATTAGGATTACCTTTGTTGGACTAGATAAAGTTTTGACATATGTCTCACAAGCCACCATACAAGTTTATTTAGCCCAACAATGATATGGTATATGTAGGAATGTGATCTAAGCTTGAGTTGTGATATATGGATTTGACCTGATGAACAACTTAGATATGTTTTAATAGTTATTTTTACTAGGTTAACCATATACACGAGTAATGATGACATAATATAGTTGGTGAATGTAGTGACAAAAAATTCATTGATAAAGATGGTAACATGTGTTTAATGTGGTATTAATGTCAGTGATCGATAAATATGTTGACTATAGTTTGAAATATTAGCAAAACTTAAAATTATGATGACACCTTGATTGGGTCAAATTGGATAAAGTAGTTTATTATAGTTAACTTCCTCATAAAAAGTATATGTTAATGTTGGAATGTTGATACTCGGGTGAAATAAGTGTGGGAGTACTAAATGGAATGATGTTACGACCTAACCTTAGCATATATACATATGTTTGAGCTTTTGTGGGGAATTGGTTCACTTAAGTTTCTATATAATCCTCCTAGAAGTGGTTCATATATTGTTCAAGATATCTTTTTTGTGGATGGTTTCACTTGGAGTTGTTAAAGACATTTTTTTGTGTTTTGCTTAGCATAACAGAATGACTTAATTTCAAGGATTTAATTTCTTTTAAGATGAATATGATGTGATGGACTGGGTTTGGCTCAATTTCAAGGACAACAAATATTTTAAGGTGTGTAATATGTGATGGACTAAACCTTGGATGTCTCTAATTACTTAATGGAATAAGTGAATTCATTTCTCTAAGTCTTTTTGAGAGTTCCAAGTTCTTTGCTAAAGTTTGGAATTTGATTGATGTTAATAGTATGTTTTGTATCCATTAATATTTTTCATTTTGAATTATTTGATTGACTAGTCAAACTGGAGGGAAATACAACATCGGGTAGGCAGCGGAAACAAAAAAAATTAATGACATATTTCCCACTAACCAGTAGATCACGTCAATAACTATGCAATGGGAAGGATGGTTTGACGAAGATATACTTGGTCCTAGAGAAAGTCCAGAGACAATCCTCGTCAATGTAGATGTGCACTCTATCTTAGACGATGTCTGTGTAGGTCCTATTTGCACTCAGACTCTTTTGACTACTCCTCCACAAACATCAAACTCGGACAACTACTACAGTGGCTCCTCACATCTTGCTACGAATTGCGAGTTGATGTTGCCCACCTAGAATCAGCCAACAAACTCTAACCTCTAGAGTAGTCCACAGAGACTAACTAGAACACCTGTCATCCTACAGTAATGGACAGGAAGGAGTTGTCCCTCCCGTTGGTGTACTAGTCACCAACACACTCTCCCATAACAATGATCCTCAATTATTGCACTCCCATGGCTATCCCTCCCTAGTCAGGTAGGACTTACCTGGGCTCTCATGGTTACCACAACCAATGAGGACAACATTTGTCAGAGCAATTGATTCTCAATTGTCTGTGTAGTAGTTGTACTCTGGGAAACCCACAATACCCCTCTATATATATGAGGGGTTAGGGTCTAGGTTCCAAGTCCCCAGCCAATGCAAGACTAAAGTGGGAGTGGAAAGGACAAGTAGATCTTGAATTTTCAATACATTTCTAGAAGTTTCACAACCTGTGTATGACGAAACGTTTGTCTTGCCAAGTGACATGGTTGTCTTGCACGTAAGATGATCATTTCACTAAGAGACACGGTTATCAAGGATGTGAGATGGTTTTCTTGCTAAGTGAGACAGTCATATCATGCTTTTCCAGTCAAATATGAATTGGAAAAGCATTTCCTAATCAATGTCATACATTAATTTACTTGCACCCTAAGTATGTGCAATTCAAATGAATTTGGGAAAACTCTATAACTTTTGTTTGTCCCAATCGAGCCATCTCACACTATCAAAATGCTTGTCTCACTCACCCAAACAACCGTCTAGTGAGTTCGAGTCGAGTCGATTTGATCGGTTCATAGGACTGAACTAAGATGATTCAGATTCTGATCTGTCTAACAACCCAAACAACCATGTCGACACTTGAGACGTCGGTTTGGCTGCCCAAATGACTGTCTCACCCAGTGAGATTGTTGTTTGGCAGTTCAATCAGCCAATCCGTCGATCTATTGTGTGAATTGAGTACCTGAACACTTTAGTACATAATTCAATTATCATTCAAGATCAAACTCCTATTCTAGATGAGTTCCTATGTCTGTGACCCACACGTTGGTAGTGAATGTCTATAATAACTTATGACATCATAAGAAAAGAGAGGTTCCTAGTCACACATCATTGCTACCCAAGAGAATGGATAGCTGGGGAGCAACTTCAACCTACAATCTATTTTTGGTGTTACAATGTTTATATAGTTCCTTTGTCACTGATATCCAGATTGAACTAGAGACATGGAGTAGCCATCCTCATTATTATTCAATCTTGTTCCTTGAACCAAAATAAACTATATGAGATATATGTAAGCTCAATATCACATATTGACTCACATGTGTACGGTCATAGTTGTCTCAGTCTCTCTAATCAAGAGGCCTTAGATATCATACTTCTATCGGAGGGACAAATTCCATATCTATGACTCACAGTCAATCCCCATGTGTCAAAGTCACCCAGTCAACACCGTTATAACAACCCATGTTTCAGGACCGTGCTTGATGATGTCAAAGTGTACCCAATGACATGTGATGAGTGTAGTGATTTCAGGTCTAATAACCACAACTGCCACTATCACTATGAGAGATGACTATGAATTCTATGATGATGTCTTCAATGTGTCAGTCTCATGGTGGGTCTGTCTGATACACTATTCTCTAACATGTATCTGTGTGCTTGGTTTGATATTTCCATATCATGACTTATGAGATTTAGCATCAACCAACTCACACTCTGATCTTATGTGGTATTATTGTCTATCAACCTTCCACAACAACAACTGATCAAAAGGACATAATGAGATTGTATATACTCTTAACATCTATTTGATCTCATTCTTCCAAGTGACGTACTTGAAGACATACATCATTGAGTAATATTATTCTCTAGAAATTTATTATGTTATTCATTATCTCATAACTGAATATATAAAATAAATTGGAAGCTTTCCTTTATTGTTATTATCAAATCAAGTACTTATTGCCATATTCCAAAGATCATATGATTGGCAATCTAGGCATACATACCAATACAAACAAGTTAGTCATGGTACCAAAAATTTAATAGAAGGTAGTTATGATTTACATAAAACAATGGCCCATGTTTCACAATTACATGAGGTTCCTAGAGAAAGTTATTGAAGTTTGAAAATAACAAAATAGAGTATTCATTGAAGGAGTAGATCAACAAAGACTGAGGAATATGATCCATAACTTAGGTTCAATGCCATGCTTTCCTTTGATAATGTATATGGGTCAGGCACCCCTTTCAAAAGACATGAATTGGTCCTAATGAATGTTGATCATGACCCTTGATGTGATCAGAGGGTGTTGGGTTCATCCTCTTCCCCTTGTACTTATAGTTGATCATCAGAGACAACCCTCTCCATGATGTGAGTCTTGAAAGTTGTGAAAGTGTGATGCTTCTGACCCAGTAGTTGTATTATGATCATCCAGAGGAGAGAAAGGACTACTTGATCAAGTCTTTTTGCATGTTGCTAGATGTAGAATAAGTTGTTCACTTTTTTCTTTTTCCATTGCAACAAAGAGGTTAGATGAGGAAGAGGTAAGCATAGAATAATGGAATCATGGAGGAAGTTACGAGGGTAAAAAGGAAGACTGGATAGTGAGGACGTGATCCTTGTCATTAACATGAACTTCCATGGTGATTTTATGGAAGACAAAGCCCAATTCACTGGAAAAGAGGAGAAAAATTACATAGCTTCTCAGACCTCACCGCTACAAATTGGCATTGAAATTGAGTCCTTCAAGACTTTCTGATGGTTGATGGTGGACAAACTTTCAGGTTAATTGTGAATATGAGATACCCCATTTTGCCCCGCTTTGGAAGAAACAACGCCGGTGAGCTCATTGAACTGTGAGGAGAAGCATCTTCAAAACAAGGAACTATATTGATGACTCAGAGAAACATACGACTGGAATGTTAGAAAAGGATAGGAACATTGTTGTGTTGTTGATTTCTCACTTGTGGGGCTTCCTCGGCGGTGGAGGATTTGTTATAGAACAACATACCCAATGTTCATGTCGGTAAAACAATGAGAGAAGAGGGAGTGAGTGCTCTAGTTAGGGACAAATTTGAAGAACCAACCAGCTCACGTGGGTCATCAAAGGGAACCACACCTTCCCTAACGTGATGTGGTGGTATCTTAGATGCTAATGCAGGAGGATTTGATGGTATAGAAAAATACATCAACGTAATATATCAAAAAATTACTTAGAGCTTGCTTAAATCATATAAAATACATCCAACAACAAAAAAAATAGAAACAAAATATTGATATTCTAAAAAAAGTACAATGACAAGGAAGCATAATATACATATTTGAATGCTTAAATGTGAATGATATCATGTGATATAAATTGCACTTGTTTCATGGAGAATAAATATCAAACAATGGCCTAAAATTATGGGAATGTACTAATAACTTTGTAATGTGATATATAATTCATACAATGGTAGGAATGATGATATTTAGACTTCAATCATATAATTTTCTAAATGTGTCTACTTAGGGGTAAAATGCTAATAAAAGGAAAAAGAATATGTTATGGTCACCAAATCCTGGAATTTGCAAAATATGTTAGTAATAGTACATGCAACCTCATGTGGGACCAATACAACTGTTTTACACATGAAATTCATGTTATATGAAGATGATTCTTAATACATGGTTTGTGACCCTAACATGATTAATAAATGTACCCAAAGGTTAATATGTTCACATAATATTATGATACATAATTATCAATTAATGGATCACAATCTGGAACATAATCAAAATATAAGATCAATGTTCTAGTTCTATGAAGAAAGACAAGTTATAAAAGAAATATCCCAATGAACTAAGTCAAGATCTAAAATGTCCACAACAAGGATTGTGATTATTATCTAATTAGTGTCAATGTAATCTTGTTTGATCAACATTGACCAAATTTGTACTTGGCCTCAAGAATATATGTGATGCTTGTGATTATCTTGGATTAAGGTACACTTTACCTCTTACTTGGCATACTACATAGTGTGATTGTATGATATGTGTAAAAAATACTTGCCATATGATATTTGATGCAATAATTGTTCTTCTATGTTAGGTTTCTTGATTTTCTGTGTATATAGTTTTGAACACATGAAACATAATGTATTTGTTCCACCACATCAAACGACTTCAACTCTTTGGTAGTGAAGTGTTGGTAACCAAAGTATTTCAACTCTTTGGGAGTCAAGTACTTGGAAGTGATCCAAGTAACTAGTAGTCTGATCACATTATAAAACAATCATAACTCATTTGTAGTCAATTATAAGTCATTCAGTGCATTCAACCTTCAGTGGTCAATCCATGGAGATATAATGGAAAGTGTTCTTAAAGTATGTGTTCTCTTTTTCTAATAAATATCTTTGTTCAAGTATGCCTTTTTTCATATTTGTTTACAATATTTCCAAGTTCTAGATTTACCTTATTGCTAAGTCATAGTATTAAGGAGGTATGTGAATCTTGTAACATATTCAAGACATGATTTTACTCTATTGTGATTATGTGCCACTTGTAATCTCTTCTTTACGTGATGTGTCTATATGATCTTGGAGAAGTAGAGTATTTGGGAGTAGTGCAGTGAGTAGATGTACAACTGGATATATTTTCGAAAAGATCCTATCTTAGAATGTAGTATGTGCATATGTAAAAGTTTACTTTTGATTATGTAATCTCAAAAGTTGTAACAATTCTTATTGTAACAATATGTTGAATGGTGTTCTTTTCATTATTTTTTTTGTTATGTGCATGTGTTGTTTTGGTTTCCTTTGACTTCCTATGATATTATTTTTCTTAGCCTAGTGTGGGGTGTTTAAATTGAGTTATTTGTTGTGGTGAGGGTTTCAATATAGTTATCACACATTACATTAAGATTCAAGAAATCAAGGCACATCCTATCATTGATACCCATTTAATTCTTGCTAGGCATTAGAATCCTACATGCATATACATATATTCTATGCTAAATAGAAACACTATAAGAATGTTAGGGTGCATCTATCCAAAACTAGCCTACCTCCATTTAAATGATGTATGACATAAATTAACATATTGATTTAGATAAGGAGAACCAAATGTTAAGATAAGGAAGGAACACCCATTAAGAATTATGAAATTTGACACCAAATAACTTGAAATATCAATCTATAACTTTTTTCATCATGATATGCGTACTTGGGTATTCATAGGAGTTAAAACACTACCTCAACATTTGGATAGAAATACAAGTTTTAGATGTATCTCCATTTTTGAATGGTCAATGGTGGACTAATGTTCCTAAACACTTTTTGGTTGAGAAGGATGTATTGGGAAGTTCGCCCCTAGAAATAGGGTAGTCGTGAATATTAGGTGTGTCTAAATCCCTATCTATATTTGGACATTTCATACTATAATTCTTTGTTTACAATTGAATGACATTGTTGAAAATCTCTCCTTTTTAGAATTTATTGAAGTACTACATCCCTAAATTAATATCATCTAAAGTATTGTGAATATTTGGGATATTGTTTTGTTATGGGTCTTTTGACCCCTCCTTCTATTCCATTTAAATATTTGATGTGATGACTGGAATGTTAAACTCGCCACTCTATTATGCATGTTCGATGTTTTGACTAAAATATTGAAAGTCATAGTACTTTGTGCAACTATAAATATGTAGAGTTTGAGTATTCCACTCAGGTTGTGTGCTCCAACCCTTACTATTTAGTATATGAACCCATGCCCCTATTATAGGTATATTTAGTCAACATTGTTTATATGCAAATTTTTTATTATTGTGTCATGACAAATGATTATAATGGAAAGAATGTTGATTTCTAATCACTTTTAAAGTGTAATGCATCATTCTTTTTTTATTTCTTTTAGAATGTACTACATGGTGATTTCCCTCTCTTTTCTTGAGACTATACCTCTTGTACTTGTGACTAATCCTAATGCCAAAATGTTTTAACTATGCACATATTCAATTGTGTTCAGATGCATACCTTTTGTTTCCTTTTTCTAGGTGTACATCCTAAAGTGATCTAGGTGTAGGATATTTAGAAAGCATGTACTCTGAAAGATCACATCCAAGACGTGGACGTAACAATAGCTTGGAATGGTCAAATTTTCCTCCACAATTGATTCTACATGTTATTGTATGTATACCATTTTACTTTTCTATGCCACCTTTTATGGTTAGGAATAATTGTATATGAAGTATCATGTATCTTTGTAATAGTTATGTATCCACTACTTGTAAACTTTTATGCTCTATGACACATATATACCCTTTGGGAAAATGATATTCCTGATTTCAATCATGTATGGAAGAAATAAAATGGTTTTATTTCTGCATTTAGTGAAGAGTGGATCCCTTCTACGATCCCACTCATTACATTTTGTCAAGCTAACAACTTGAAAGTTATAGGGCAGGAAAGTATGAAGTCATGGAAAATAGGATGCTTGGTTGTTGTCAATGGAAAAAAAATTATGAATCCTAGAGGTAAAATTAAACAATATGTTGATATTTTATGCCCATCTACTTGAGGAAGAAGCAAAGATCTAGTTGAAAAACTACATTCCCACATGAGATTTGATCAAGGACTGGTGACTTGGGATGAAAATTGAGCTATCTTCACCCATATGTTTGTCCCCATCTCTATCTAGAAAAATAGTAGAACCAATTCATGAATCTCAACTAGGGAGATATGACTATAGTGGACTTCTCAAAAAAGTTCATAATCTCGATCGTTTCTCCTACGTGTTGAATGAGGAACATTGAGTGGAACACTTCGTCGATCGCCTGGCCCTTCTACTTCAACGCACGTAATGGTTAGAAAGACTCTAAACTTCATTGAGGCTCTCAACCAGGCCTTGAATATGGAGAAGAATGACATGCCCACCAAGAACCCACCATTTTGATACCTAGGGTTCATTGAAGGTGTATCTACTTCCCAAGAATTATGGAAGGAAGTTGCAAGGCTACAACCCTAGTACGGGCATTGTGGGAGGAGGCACATATACAAGTATTAATTCTACAAGCATATTTTCTATTGGTGCAAGTGTGAGGGACACTTCTAGTCCAACTATCCCCTCTCACCTTTATAGAGGTTAAGCCCTATTAGATGGCTCAATGAGTGTTTGCATCCCAACCTGAAGTACCTAGCCTACTACTAACCATCCACATTACCATGTTTTTGACATTAACAATGAAGAGACCAGGACAATGTTAACTGACTTACATTAGGTACCGGCTATTGAAAATATATATATAAATTTTTATACCTCATACTAGGATAATTTAGGACTTAAATTTTGTGCCTAAAATTGTAGGAATGTTTGATATAATTGGCCATAAGTTCGAAGTTTCATTCAAGTCTAGTTCCATGAATCATTTTATTTCTTAAAAACTCACAACTATGCTCAATTTATATTTCAAGGATATATGTTATATCTTAGACCTAACCATCTCAAGTGTGAAAATTTTCTCTTCTTCGTGGAAACACCAATTATACTTATGAAACATATTAACTTTTAACTCCCTACCTATTATATTCTCCTTGATATGGATGACTTTGATGTCATAACTGGAATGTGTTGGCTATAGAATTTCTATGAAAAAAATGAGTGTGGGAATATAAAAATAAGGGTAGAGAGGCTTGGATACCCACCTTTCACGTATGTGGTAGGAAGGATTCCATCACCATATATTAATGTTCAGCCTTGAAGGAAAAACATACAATAGCTAAGGGTTTTCTGGAGTCCTAGACATGGTAACTTAATCATTTTCCAAGGCATTCTCCTTGAGGAAATAGAGGTAACCAGGGACTATGTTGATGTGTTTCCCAAATATTTTCTGGGCATACTCTAGAAAGAGAAGTTGAAATCATTATTGAGCTAGCTCCCAAGACAAACCCAAATTCTAATGCCCCTTACAAAATGGAACCTACTAAGTTGCTTGAGTTGAAATGCATTTTTTAGTAACTCTTAGACAAAGGTTTAATTTGATCTATTGCCTCACCTTAACAACCTCTTTCCTCTTTCTGAAAAATAAAGATTGTTCACTATGTATGTGCAACGATTACAAAATCAGAATCCAAGAAACATAATGAGCTAGTATTACCTGCCTAGAATTAACAACCTTTTTTACCAATTGAAAATTGCCCAGGTCTTTTGAAATATTAATTTACAATATGAGAAGTTGTGAGTTTGAAATGAATATATCGTAAGAGTAGTTTCTGAAACCAATACGAACACTGTCAGTTCTTATTAATGCCTTTTATATCCAATGCACCGAGAGTTTTCATGAATCTGTTGAACAACATGTTCCATCCCTATGTTGATAATTTGGTCATGGTATTCATTGACAACATCATAATCTTCTCAAACAAAATACAACAACATTCTGCCCACATATCCATGGTCTGTGATATCAAGAGAGAGAAAAAATTTAATGAGAAATTTTATAAATGTGAGTATAGACTGACCAATTCACATTCCTTAAACACATCATATTAGCAGGAACTATTGTGGTTGATGCATACAAAGTAGTTGCAGTTCATGATTAGCACACACCCAAGTCATCAAAGTGTTATTTCTTGGGATTAGTTCATTACTATTGGTGGTACATCTTGAATTTCTCAATTATTGCTCTTCCTCTCATCTGGAAACTTGGAAGAATGATAAGTCTGTCTAGTCTGATGATTGTGGATCGAGATTTCTAAAGATCAAGGAGAATATTTCCTCTTCTACCCTGCCATTGGAGAACAATGGTTTTGTGATCTTCATTGACACATCAAAGATGGGTTTGGGATGCGACTTGGAGCAAGACTAACATGTTTTCACTTTTTTCCTTAAGATAGCCCAAACCCAATGAGATGAACTACTTGAATCATTACCTAGAGCTGAAAATTTTCTATTCTATATAAAAATGGTGACATTACCTTTATGGGGCTACTTTTGATATCTTCACGGACCACAAGAACTTGAAGTGCCTATTTACCCTAATGACCTTGTTATATTGTAGCAACAATGGATAGAGTACCTAAAGTAATATGAATTCACCACAGCATACCACCTAGATGAGACTAATGTGTTGTCGGACACCATCAGCCAAAAGCATCTTAGTTGTGCCCTAGTTTAGCCACATAATGGAGGAGACTCAAAGAGTTTTCTAGGTGAACCCCATAACCTTATTCTAATCAAGTTTGTGAGGACAACATTCAAATAATGTTCAACCTATTGTCAGAATTGATAAAATCCTAGTCATCTAGCTCTACTCTTGAGAATATGAAGGCACTTATCTTCAAGCCTGAAGCCACATCTCCAAGCCAGTTCATGGAGGGATTTGGTAAAAATATTGTATATTTGTCCCCAAAGGTTTTTCATTGTCATCCAAAAATAATCGGTCTAAGTACCTGCTATGCATTTTTTGGTGAAAGGGAATGAAGTGAGCCATAACTTAATTCTTGGCTAATTGTCTCACATGCCAGATTGTAAATGTAGAGAACCAATAGCTAGGTAATTTACTACAATCCATTAATATCTCCAAATGGAAATGGGACCAAATCACCAAGGATTTTGAGGTGGGTCTTGATAGGACCAAGAAGGGATATGATTTAGTAAGGGTTGTAGTGGACCGTTTAGCAATATCAACACATTTCCTAGCCCAAAATACTACAAAAATGTCTACCCTAGTCAAGCATTACATCTAGAAGATTGTTTGATTTCATAGAGTCTCGAGTTCCATTATCTTCGATCATGATCTCAAGTTCACCTCCAAGTTGTGGAAGAAAGTCCCGGATGAATTTAGGACAAAGACTAAAGTTCAACATTGCCTATCAACCTCAACTGACAGACAGTCAAAAATTCATGAAACAACCCTAGAAGACTTGTTGAGGGTTTGGGTCATAGACAATGGTGGATCATGGGGGCAATACTTGCCTTTGGATGAGTATATTAAGTACTTTTTTGGATTATGATCAAAATTAGGCATTAAATATAATCTATTTGGATTCCATGTATTCTATAAGTAATTTGGTATATATTTTTCTAGATTGTGATCTACCTATTATTTTATACATCATTTATAGGATTTAGATAATCTCACCAATCAAAAGGCATAATGTACGTAAATGGGATCTTGATTCTAATCTTCGTGCAATCGTGTGCGGCCCAATGCTCACCCACCATGTAGAACTTGACTTCTAACGTAGGTTGGCCTCTGAGAGTGGCCAAAAACACCCAACTATCATTGTGTGATGAATTGGGTTTCCATGCACATCAAGATCATTTTAGTCATTTTCACCTCAACCATGTACAAGCTAATGTTGTTGGCTTTGTCCTTTGATGGAGAAGGAAAGCACAGGGTTGACTCCTCCATTACGAGGATCAGAGTGATAGGAAATGGTCATGTCCCTTACTTGGGGTCTTTTTGACCCTAGAAAAGCTCTTGAATTAGCTAGAGAGGGTTTTGATGGGGATAATGGAGTTTGGTTTCACTAGTTGCACACAGGTTCATGAAGATGTTGATAAGACCAAGATCACTTGAACAATTTGGAAAGGATAGTAGAGTGTCATGTACATACCAGGAATCTTGCAATATAGGGAACTCAAGGCTCCTTTGTAGGGTCAGGGCTTAGTATGCTAACCTTTTAGTATTGTCCCTCTGGAAAAGGGGACCAAGGAAATAGGTATCTGAGTAGTGGGTGTAAACAAGAGTGATCAAGAATCTAGAATGTTTTTTCCAATGTCACAGAGGCCCTTTGAGCCTTATATGGTAATGGTGTAGTATGTATATCACCTAGCGTTAGTGGATTCTTTTATCTAGTCATAGATTTAACAAATCATAATCCCTTAAAGTAAATGTGGAATTAGAGGATAGTTAGGTAGGTTTCCCCTCCTAAAGTAGATGGGATAACTCCCTACAAGCTGTAATGGTCCAGATAGGGAAACATATATCAAGAGGCTCATAGTTCATGTATCCATAAGACTTTGCTAGAGTATGGATGAAGAAGGTGACCTACATGTCCCCTATTAAATATGACTCCAAATCTGATTGGGATTCATTTCTATATTTTTTTTCAATTTTCCTTTCTTTTTCATCAAACTCTTATTTTGGTAAGTAGTTATACAGTTCATAATCTAATTTCATTATATCCCAAATTTTCATATTATCTCTATTTTCTATTATTCACTCTTAGGAAAAAGATAAGATCTAAAATAATATATTAGTATTTGTAATCATGCCTTCCAAGTCAACAACAAATAATTTTTCAAATAAATGGCTAGGTCACAAGATAAATTATAATATTCTAGTTTTTCTTCTATGATATAATAATCCCTTTCTCTTTAAACTAAAATGATCATTTGCTTTATTATGTACATGAATTACTTAACTTTTGTTTTTTATCTAAAGTACCTATTTGTAAGTTAAACAATAGTCCATTTAGGATTGAGTTTGACTAGAGGAAGCATGATTCAAACCTATCCCTTCGCAGAATCCAAGAACTTCATTATATATTATTAATTAAGCAATTGAGGTAGAAATACCATAGTCTCTCAGTTGAAGTCTTGTATTAATACATATATTAAATATTACATTAGTTCTTTGGATTGATGAGTATATCTAGGTCTAGAGCTCAAATTCATCAACCAACATCATATAATTTCCTCCTTTACTCTATTTTAGCTATCACATTATATTTTTTAATAGGTTCTCAGATATCCATATTTTGAGTTTGTTAAATTCACTGCACATTAAAAGGAATGTTTTCCCAAATTTCATACCCATTAAGGTTAAAGTGAATGCTAACTCCATTAACCAAATGTACAATTTCCTAGAAATCTACCTTAGAAAAGCTTTAGCTTGGTCATTATGAAAATGTTTATTGATGTGATTTTTTTCATATTACAAATTCTAAAATCTAGATTTATTTAATGGGTATTTTTGTATTACATTAAATTATGACTTAGTAGCTACATATCCCAGTGATGAATATATTTTCACTTAGGTTTAAAAGTAATGATCATCATTAAACTATATTTGTGATATGGTGAGGCAAAACGTCCATACCTTGAATCATAACATAAATTCTAACTCTTGATATTTAGTTACATGCAACAATCATGAGTATCAAAGGTGGTTACGCAATCTATCACACCTAGACTAAGATAAAGTAAATATTTGGATTCAATCCTAATACAAAGTTCATCTTGTTTTGAATATAGAGTTGGATCATCTGCACATTACCCCACAATTGAAACTTTCAGGTTGGGTCATCCACAAATGTGACTCTAAAACATGAACACATCTTCAATTTTCTTAAATTTATCAATCCAAGGGAATTTCCTTTCACATAACTCTTGTATTTGTGCAAATCCTCCTTTACGACTTCTATTTCAACCATTATAACATACGTTCTAGAATTATTTATATATATATATATATATATATATATATATATATATCTCATATGTCATCGACCTCAGTCATTCCCTTAAGGTCTATGTGATTATAGTTAACTTTGATGTGATATCTCCTTGATCCAAGGGCCTTATGTACTTATGGAGATCATCTCCTGACCCCAAGGTCTTACACACTAAGGGCATGATCAATATAACTAAGGTATTATAGGTTTTATTATCTCTCACTATTTTTTATAAGTTGTTTCAGAACAAGGGTCTAAAAAATCACCAGTATTCGATGTCCAATGATTCATCCTGGCTAAGGGATTCTATGCCTAAGATTCACAAGCGATAATTTTTTTTGTAATGTATCAAATTTTTTACATGTTATCGTGAGATTTATCTGACCAAAGTTTTTCACATTGATCTGTATATGCATAGAAGCCACTAATCCAAATACATGCCTTTCTTATTCAAAATTTGTGGCAGTAGGCTTACATGCCTTAGGTTCATATCATATAAACATTTTAATTTTCTAAATTTTGAGGTCCTCTTATAGGATGTAAGAATTTACCTTAGTTGCTTTTTTCACTTAGGTCCTCCATGTGTAGGGACATTATCATTTTTTCCAAGATCAAGGCTATGTGGTAAAATCCACATCATAGGGTTTTATCTCTCCTTTAACCCAATTAGGTTTCATATATGCAACTGGGTTACTCTAGCTTATCCCTATGACTTTCTAGGTGTTACACTCACAAGAGGGACATACATTATATCAAACATTTCCATATTTATTCCTTTAGTTAAATTTTTTTTATTTTAAATAGTGTAAGATGCCTTAATCTTGTTTCTTCCTCAAATCATAACACAAGTTTAGGAGAGAAATGAATTCTAGGACTAGTAAAGAAAATATATGCGAAGTGGATGAAATTTAGAAGAGAAGACCTAGATGTATGTCACATTGGAGACAAACTTAGATTTTGTCCAGATGGGATTCATAGGGACCCAAGTATCATTGTTTACCCACAAGTGGTCTGAATGAATATTGTTTGAGTCAACAATTTGTGATCCTCTCTACACAACATTGTCTTGGGAAAATGCCTTAATAAAACCCTTTTATTGCTAAGTAACACTTGAAACTATTAATGATTATAAGTTATTTAATATAATTCGACTTTGATACCGATAGTGATGTCCCCCTATCCCATTTATCCACCATTGAACACAAACCATATGGACAAGGACCATCATCTTATTTTCTCAGGATCCATATTTAAGAAATAGCAAACATAATCACTAATTCCAAAAGGATGACTTGATTCTTTGAAAAAGAGTATAGGTTCTTCTCAAAGGATTGACATGTATTTTAAAAGATAAAGAAATGCATGATATGAACATTATTTTTCCGCATTTACCTAATTATCCTCATGACATTACTTTATGCTCTTCAATATATTTATATGAATCTTTATATCATCAATTTTCAATATATGTCAACTACAGAAAATGGAGACAAACAAAATAGATAAGTATATTGTTATACCTTGTACATCAGTGCATAAAGATTTTGTGCCTTTACATGTATAACTATATCAAGAACATTCAACAAATATTAACATATTCAAACATTTTAGTTTTTGTATTGATCTCTATTTTGTTCCAGCAATGGAATATTATGGTATACCCATGTTCCATTATTCAAGCATCAGACTCTTAGGGTTTTTGTCCATCATTGGTCTTCATGTTGTCTATTCTAGCATTGGAATTTTCCTAACATCTCCATTGGATTTCCATTCATTTATTTAATAACTTTGCCAAAGCTAGTCAGAGTATCAATCCCCAAAAAATTTTCCTCAAGAGAGAGTCTGCTCCTATTTAGAGAATTGTTCTTTATATATGTGATATACATAGGGAATAATTATTGAACATGAATGTAATAAAAATTCAACAATTTAGGTTGAAAACATCAAGGAACATATGTAATCTTCAAAAGTTTATACTAAGAGGTTATCCATATAAAAAACCATGTACCTTAATGAACACATCACGCAATACTACCCATGGACTTCAAGCATATCATCCAACCAATAAAATGTAAATCCAAAAACTCAATCTAAAACATGCATAAATACTAAACTGTCACCGCTATATTCTAATGATTTATGTTAGGGTCAAGCCTAGGTAGATAGGTGTTGGTTTATGGTTGATGTTAGGGTTAGGTTTCAAAACTGTAACTCTCATTTATGTGGTCTAATAACTTTAGAAGACATAAATATTCATCATTGTCATCCTCATACTAATAAGATATTGGGATATCATTACCATTCAATGATATCATAGAAAAAGAATTAAATATGTTTAACAACTTATTCATCAAAACTAGGGTATTCATATATCCATTACTTTACATCCATGTATTAATACTTACTTTATGAATTGGATCAAAATTAGCCATTACATATATTTTAATTTGGTTTTTTGTATGTTTTTGATCAATCTAGTATATAGTTTTTTTCAGGCCCCTAAACTTGCTTATTGAGTTGAACAAGCTTAATTACCATAATTTAATGCTTAGTGCATCATTAAGTTGATTAAGTTGAATTAAGTACTCACTGATGCAATTAGTGCTTTGATCGTGTGTTACTAATTAATTAGGATTATTTCTTGCTTTTAAGGTGTAGAGGACCTCGTGCTTGAAACTTTGCAAAAGAAATCGATTGATTTGGACCTCTGAGGCAAATGTTATGAGGTTTTTAGTTTCTTGGGGTGACTCTTATAATTTACTCAGTTTAGTTGGTTATTAACCCCTTTACCCTTTTCCGTTTTTTTTCTTCTTTTCCTTATCTTCTTTTTCCCGATAGAACTACACCATACAAAAAAATGGTGCACACAGAGAGCCCGATCGTCTGACCAAGTAGAGAGGAGTGGCGATCTTGGGGTGATTTCTTTGGCCCTTAGCTTTGATCCATCTTGGCACCCTACTCTCCTCCTTCTCCCTCCACCTTCCCTTCCTCTTCCTCTCTCAACTGCGCCCTAGGGCGGTGCCCCTAGCAACACCGGCCAGCAGCAACGCCAACCAGTTGCAGGGTGGCCTGCCAGAGGCCGTTTTGGTGCAACAAACACCATGAAAACAACAACCCTGAGTCCAACCTTGAGGTTCAAACTTGGATCCGCATCCAATAGCTGTGATTAGGCCCAACTTGGAGCTCCCTTCCAATATCTACGTGAGGTAGCTTGATTGCAGCAACAACCAGGAGAAACTGGCATGAGCAGCACCTCTAAAAGGGCACCTTCAACTTGGCCTTGGTGCCTAAGCATGAATCTTCCACCTCCCAGCCAAAATCAGCAACCAATCAAGTCCCCTTTCCAACCTATACGTGAAGTACATTGGAACTGGATTGTTCCGAGGTTGAAGATGACCTGCTGATGTCCATAAAAAGTCCTCTGGACGCATTTCCAGACGAATTCAAACATCCCAAACCACTGTGAGTAGAATTTAACTCACCTAGTATGATTTAACTCCGATATTAGGACATTTTCAGTTAAATGTGCATTTTCCACAGATAACAACATTTATTAGGCGTCGTGCAGTATTTGTGTCACCTAAGATTTTATTTCACAATTTGCTTCTTTACACTTTAGAATGATTTTTATCATCCGGTCAGTGTGGTTTGGACCAGTGGAATTGGATGGTTGATCGAAACCTAAATTTCTCAGTAAAATGTTGAAATCAATATCTCACGACCAATAACATTATATTTTGGATATAAACCCAGGCTGTTCCACGGTAGAAATTTCTCTAAAGCTCTAAAATCCTACCTTACTTTCTCCTTATGCTTAGGGTTTGCTCATTTGATGAAGAAAGGTGCTAGATGGACGAATTCATAGCTTATTCTTGGATTTTTCACCCTACATGCTCGAGATTTCTTCTGTGTGGGGTTTCATCTTCTTTTTAGAAGCAAGTTTTATAACTTTCTCCATGTTTATTGCTTACCATAAGCTTTCTAGATCATGTTTTTGCTTGAAAATGATGATACATGCACTAAAAAGCTATGCTTGACTTGGATTTCGATTTTTATAATGTTCCATGTTATAATTTCAGTTATATATGAACCTATGATCATGTGTACATTATTCCTAAGGTACAATATGACTTGGATCAGGTTTGTTTGACAACCTATGGTGCTAAGAACCTATCAAACAATGGTCAATTTTAGGGTTTAAAGCTGATTTCTTCTATAAACCATGACCCGATGATGGTACCATTGCAACAACCCTATGGTGTTGTCTTCATAACAACTCATGGTCATGATCAAAGGTTTCATATGATGGTGAAAACCTATGGTGACCCCTTAGTTTAGGTTTTGGATCAATTAAAAGTATAATGATCAATCATTAAGTACACTACTGATGATATCAGTCAATGCTGACATCAACTTCATATTTGATGATGATTAATGAATTTAGTGTTGATTTAACCACCTATAGTGATTTAATGATCACTAATGATGGTGGATCAGGTCTATACAATCTATACTGAGTTGAACATATAGTTTTAGAATCAATTAAGCCTTACACCAATGGTTTCTTGGGTCACTTGATGCAATGGTCAGACCTATACTATAATTGATGGTTTTAACATATGAACTTGACCCAATGGTCGAGATTTACTATTTATTCCTCCATTAAGGTGGAATGATTGCTAATGTAATATGTTAGTCCTAATAACGTGATTTAGATGATTTCCTTTATATGATCAGCTTAAGGAGCTTAATTGTTTACAATGGATGACTTGTTTTAACTGAATAGTCAATTGTGGGCTTTACCCTACTCTCAATGGAACATTTTATGTTGTTGATCAAGGGATGTCTAGGGTTAGATGGTGACTCTTTATAGAGAACAAATCAAGGAATTCATAGGTGGTTTATCCAAGATGTTTACTTATGTAAACAACCAATAGTCTTACCTTTTAAGTATCCAATGGTTCTGGGTGACTTTGTGGTATGGCGATATGGGTTGAATGATGATGGATCAAATGGAGGGTTACCCTTAATAAGTTAGTCTTACCTATTCACTCATATGAATAGAAGGGATGATAACCATATTGTGTTGATATGTAACCCTAATTAGGTATAGCTTGTTATACCTAGCTTTAATATATCTAAATGATGCTAATTGGGTAAGAATAGTCCTTGAATGACTAATACAACCATGAAGTACTCTATTATTCTTGAAACCCTAGTATGTTATAACTTGATGGTTACACCTTGATTTATGTGTGGGTTCATACTTGAGAATAGTATGGAATGTGATGGTGATGCTTCACCTTATGCATCCATGATCTAACGGGGATGTCGTGAGTTAGGGTTTGGGTATGAGTGATGATTAGTAACATTGATATAATTTATGATGTTGAACCTAACTCTAATGCAATAAGATAAATATGAGTATTCATGTTTAACATTCTTATATGATGGAATGATGGTGGAATAACCTCCTTAACATGATCATAACCTTAATGTGTTAATTGGTGGTTTTTATTGCCACATGGTTGATACTTTCGTATGCTAAACATGTGCATTATGAATATGATGAGTGTTAATGATTTCTAGATTCCTTGCATGTTGATGTAATAAAAGAATGTTTTTAATGTTAATATAACACTTCTATGATTGTTTATGAATATCTCCTAGCTCATTAATGCAATATTGTGTTGATCTGGTGTATTATATATAATTGATGTTGTTGAGCCTTGTTATTAGGCATGCAAAGATAATGTTGATCTTGTAGGGAATAATATGATGGTCTTAATGACCTTTAGGCATGGTTGAGCCCTGAATGAGTAGTAATCCTTTTATGTTGATAAGGGTTGATACCCTGTGATGTTGTGAAAAATATTATTATCTTGTGATAGCATGATGACTAGTGTAGTCTCATTAATGGCAAGTGAATATTACCATGTGATGATGAGATGAGATATTATGTTTCATACATTTTATATCTTTTGAAGTTGTGATATTTATATGCTTGCTAGAAGTGAATTAGGGTTTATATGTCCACTTGTTTGATGCAACCTTAATTCACCCAATTGTCATAAGTAACCAAGTGAAACTCTAATCATGTAGTGCCCTGTGCCATAGATCCATCTGAGTGTCAGAACTTGCCAGATGGTGAAATGAGTATTCCTAATGGAAACTCAGAGCGCATACTGATGAGTATGCGGGGTGCTTATCATCTTGAATTTAAGTGTTTAGGGAGGATGACTACGGTCATACCTAGCCCTCAGTTTGAGAACAGCTGTGATCATGTCTCAGTGATTATATATGTGATGATATTGGAGGACAACTGTAGTTGTACCTCAAATGGTAGGGTATGTGTACCCACCACCTTTCACTAGTGTCGTGACCTGTACCAAGGATGGACTAGGCTGTTAGCAGCTTGACCTTATGTGTCGCTATGGCGGACCCGTACTGATTGGGGGCAGAGAAGATCTTAGGAGTCTGGCTCTTCCTAGATCTGGTATGGCACTCATTTTGACCTAACAGTGGTCAGTCGGATTTTGAGTGGTATCCTCAAATTCCTCAGGGAGTAATAAAAGATGTAATACATATATGTAGCATATTTGTTTAGGGTTATATGTGATGCTTCACATTGGATGATAACCATTGTTTGTTCTCTTTACATAAAGATGATGCATAGTGCAATTAAGAGATAATAATTATACTTATGTTGTGGATCATAAGATTAGAAATGTTTTCATAGAGTAGTCATGTTTATGTTGATATCGATAATGCTACGGCTGATTATAATCATGATGCTAGATATCTCATCTTGTTAGTTATGTTTATCATGCTAATCATGCATTTATAACTAGAGATGCATATACTGATAATTATGCAAATACTCATGCTTATGTTTATAGCTCTGCTTATGATATTGATATGTTCAAACTTTTAGACATGCTAATGTTGTTAGATATGCTTATGATGCTTGACTTATTCATGTTAATAGAGATAATATTTTACTAGACTTTCTTATGTTAGTTATGCATATGCTATTGAATCTCTTATATGGTTAATAAGGAAAAGGATGATGGTCTACCTAATGATGATAGTTATTATCTACTCCTTTATGTATTTTGTTAGTCATCAATATTGTTGATCTTATTTTTTATATCTGATTAAACTTCTTAACTATTTAATTACTTAAAAATGTTGTAATCAATAAATGTTGTTGGAGGTTATATCTCTTGTTGGGACATGGGTCTCACCCTTGTGGTTCACCACATTTTTAGGTAATCAAAAGTGACGGAAACAAACATGTGGCAGCAAGGAGGAGCTACAGTAATGAATAATTAATAAAGTTGATTAGTTGTCTAGCTTTTTCTAGAGTCATCCATGTACTCTCATGTCCGGGCAGGAAAAGTTTGCATATGGTGTTTCAAATGAATATGGATTTTGTTAGCATGTTAATGCTTGTTTGTGTGATATATACGAATATTGTTCTTCTGTGTATATATGCTGTGCCTAAGGAAATAGAACATTTGTATCAAATTCTTGGCCTAGTATGGATAAAAGAAAGATGTTGGGGTCTTATGAAAATGTTTCTGAGAAGGTGCTGGCATTGAAATTAGTTTTAATTTACCCATATTTTTGGGTATGAGATTATTTAGTGATTAATTGTGTTTTATGTTTTAAGTAATCTCATTTAGCACGACGAGGTCGTGATAGGTTGGTATCAGAGCTTTAGGTTCACTGAGTCTACATAGACACTAGGACTTAGGACTAGGATGATGTCTAAGTTAGGAATATGACATAAAAATATAGTGCATACTGCCTAATCTTAGTATTAGGGTGCCCTGGCCAGGTATTCAATTATTAAAGAAAAGGTAAGTATGGAACTCTTGGATTGTTATCGTTCTGATTACTTTGATCAAGTAGTCATTTTGAGACAATCTAAAGAGCATAACAAATAAGAAATCATCGTGTGACTATCTCAATCCTACCTTAAAGAAGATGAGAATTGCATCATTATCTATCAAAACTTGAATGTTTGGTTAATATAAGAGAATGATACAACACCATGAAATCTAAATCTGAATAAAATAAAGAAAAGAGGAGTTCTTGAAGATGTGATTCAATAATATAATAAAATAAAAGACAGATAAATCTAGGCTTATAAAGTGAATCAAGGTATGAAATCCACATATGATGAAAAGAACTCATATAGCAAGTACAAAATGAGAAGATGAATGGGAACAATGGCAAAGAAATAAGGTGGAACCTGAGTTAATCTCAGACCAACCTATGTGTGTAAGAAAGTGTTAATGAAAAATCAGCATGGCATGAGAAAGAAATTAAGGGAGATGATCCCAATTTAATGAAGAAAATGTGGAATATGAGTATTTACTTGTTGATAAGTGGTTGAAAAACATAATAAAATAAGAGAACATACACTAGTGGGATAAATAATCATCAAGGAAGGAGTAATGAGATATATTAATCATGATGATTCCTATACTAATGGTAAGGAACCAAAAATGAAAAAGGTGAAATGATACATAAGAAGTTGTAATATGCATAATGAAAATAGAATTGGTGGTTTGCTAGTGACCCATGAACAATGTTGCTATGATGTGGGAAGTGTGTTTCCCTTTGTATCTTTTCATTCTAGGGAACCACTTTCAAGTGGACCATTGCCACTTGGTCTGTGTGGATTCATGCTAAACATGAGGATGGATATCTTATTATAGAATAAGGTTGTTTGGACTATGGTTCCACGATCAAAAAGTTTGCGATGATTTTTCTTTTGAGCCTTCCAATAATTAGGAAGACTCCTCTTATATCTTTTGAAATTTATTATGTTGGTAAAAGTAGATGAGATAAGGATGTGAGTTCCTTATAGCGCATGAGGTGGATACCAAGGTAATGAATCCTAATATCCAAGATGTATTAATAATATGAGAAATATGTGAAGGTTGGAGATGTTTATTAAATGAACATTCCAAGTATTCCTCTCCCTTAGAGAGAGAGAGAGTTGATGATGACCCTCTAAATGTTGTTTGTAAGAAAAAAAGTGATTATATAATGTTGTGTATGGTTCAATGATAGTTGGGAAAGACCACTATCAAGGATACATGGTTTGTTGGTCAATAGATATGTGATACCATGTTCCTTTAAGACAAACCTATGATAAAATATAAATACATAAGAGTTAGATTGGATGACATAATCCACATAATCATGATGAGTTTAGAGTTATGTCCTTTAGACTAACCAATGTACCAATAGAATTTATGAATAGGAGGAAGAGAGTGTTCAAGTAATGACTTACAAATATCTTTGAATGATGACATGTCAAAGTATTTCAAATATGGTAAAAAATATGATCAATATTTATTCAAAAACCTTAGGGTTTCCGAAGCAGTAACTTCTATGAGGACAAGTTGAATAAGAGTGAGATGGGGTTGATTAAATTTCTTAATGGGATCATGATATGTCTTCTTGTATGGGCATTTTTGTGTTGATCCAAGATGAGATAGGTATGCATGAAATGACAGTACCATGATATGAAAGTAAGCATGTGAAGGTAACAGGATGAGGTGCAAAGGAAGTACCAATCATTGTTTACCTTGGATTTCGGGGGAAAAATCTCTATTAGGGGTTTATAGTTGTAAGGCCCCTACACTTGCTTAATGAGTTGAACAAGCTTAATTACCATAATTTAATGCTTAGTGCATCATTAAGTTGATTAAGTTGAATTAAGTACTCACTGATTCAATTAGTGCTTTGATCATGTGTTACTAATTAATTAGGATGATTTCTTGCTTTGAGGGTGTAGAGGACCTCGTGCTTCAAACTTTGCAAAAGAAATAGATTGATTTGGACCTCTGAGGCAAAAGTTATGAGGTTTTTAGTTTCTTGGGGTGACTCTTACAATTTACCCAGTTTAGTCGGTTATTAATCCCTTTACCCTTTTCCATTTTTCTTTCTTTTCCTTATCTTATTCTTCCCGATAGAACTACACCACAAAAAAAATTGTGCACACAGAGGGCCTTATTGGCCAACCAAGTAGAGAGGAGGGGCGATCTTGGGGCGATTTCTTTGGCCCTTAGCTTTGATCCTGCTTGGCACCCTACTCTCCTTATTCTCCCTCCACCTTCCCTTCCTCTTCCTCTCCCAACTGTGCCCTAGGGCAGCACCCCTAGCAACACCGGCCAGAAGCAATGTCGACCAGTTGCAGGGCTGCCTGCCAGAGGCTGTTTTGGTGCAACAAACACCATGAAAACAACAACCCTGAGTCCAACCTTGAGGTTCAAACTTGGATCTGCAGCCAATAGCTGTGATTAGGCCCATCTTGGAGCTCCCTTCCAATCTATATGTGAGGTAGCTTGATTGCAGTAGCAACCAGGAGAAGTTGGCATGAGAAACACCTCTAAAAGTGTACCTTCAACTTGGCCTTGGTGCCTAAGCATGAATCCACCACCTCCCAGCCAAAATCAGCAACCAATCGAGTCCCCTTTGCAACATGTACATGAAGTACATTAGAACTAGATTGTTTCGAGGTTGAAGATGACCTGTCGATGTCCGGAAACAGGCCTCTGGATGCATTTTTGGACGAATTCGGACATCCCAAACCACTCTGAGTAGAATTTCACTCACCTAGTATGATTAAACTCCGATATTAGGAAATTTTCGATTAAATGTGTGTTTTCCACAGATAACAACATTTATTAGGCATCGTGCAGTATTTGTGTCACCTGACTTTTTATTTCACGATTTGCTTCTTTATGCTTTAGAATGATTTTTATCATCCGATTAGTGTGGTTTGGACAAATTGAATTGCATGGTTGATCGAAACCTAAATTGCTCAGTTAAATGTTGAAATCAGTAGCTCGCGACCAATAACGTTATATTTTGGATATAAACCTAGGCTATTCCATGGTAGAAATTGCTCTAAAACTCTAAAACCTACCTTTCTTGCTCCTTATGCTTAGGGTTTACTCATTTGATGAAGAAAGGTGCTAGATGGACAAATTCATAGCTTACTCTTGGATTTTCCACCCTACCTGCTCGAGATTTCTTCTATGTGGGGTTTCATCTTATTATTAGAGGCAAGTTTTATAACTTGCTCCATGTTTATTTCTTACCATAAGCTTTATAGATCATGTTTTTGTTTGAAAATGATTCATGCACCTAAAAAGCTATGCTTGACTTGGATTTTGATTTTGATAATGTTCCCTATTCTGATTTCAGTTATATATGAACCTATGATCATGTGTACATTATTCCTAAGGTACAATATGACTTGGATCAGGTTGGTTTGACAACCTATGGTGCTAAGAACCTATCAAACAATGGCCAATTTTAGGGTTTAAAGCTGATTTCTTCTATAAACCATGGCCCAATGATGGTACCATTGCAAAAACCCTATGGTGTTGTCTTCATAACAACTCATGGTCATCATAAAAGGTTTTAGATGATGGTGACAACCTATGGTCACCCCTTAGGTCAGGTTTTGGATCAATTAAAAGTATAATGATCAATCATTACGTACACTACTGGTGATATCAATCAATGATGACATCAACTTAATATTTGATGTTGATTAATGAATATAGTGTTGATTTAACAACCTATAGTGATTTAACGATCACTAATGACGGTGTATCATGTCTCTACAATCTATAGTGAGTTAAACATATAGTTTTAGCATCAATTAAGCCTTAGACCAATGGTTTCTTGGGTCACTTGATGCAATGGTCAGACCTATACTATAATTGATGGTTTTAACAAGTGAACTTGACCCAATGGTTGAGATTTACTATTTATTCCTCCATTAAGGTGGAATGATGGCTAATGTAACATGTTAGACCTAATAATGTGATTTATATGGTTTCCTTCATATGATCAACTTAAGGAGCTTAATTGTTGACAATGGATGACTTGTTTTAACTAAATAGTCAATTGTGGGTTTTACCCTACTCTCAATGGAACTTTTTATGTTGTTGATCAAGGGATGTCTAGGGTTAGATGGTGACTCTTTATAGAGCAAAAAACAAGGAATTCATAGGTGTTTTATCCAAGATGTTTACTTATGTAAACAACCAATAGTCTTACCTTTTAAGCATCCAATGGTTCTGAGTGACTTTGTGGTATGGTGATATGGGTTGAATGATGATGGATCAAATGGAGGGTTACCCTTAATAAGTTACCCTTAATGATGATCTTGCAGGGAATAATATGATGGTCTTAATGACCTTTGGGCATGGATGAGCCCTGAATGAGGAGTAATCCTTTTATGTTGATAAGGGTTGATACCCTGTGATATTGTGAAAAAGATTATTATCTTGTGATAGCATGATGACTAGTGTAATCTCATGAATGGCAAGTGAATATTACCATGTGATGATGAGATGAGACATTATGTTTCATACATTTTCTATCTTTTGAAGTTGTGATATTGATATACTTGCTACAAGTGAATTAGGGTTTGTATGTCAACTTGTTTGATGCAACCTTAATTCACCCAATTGGCATAAGTAATCAAGTGAAACTCTAATCATGTAGTGCCTTGTGGTGAAACGAGTATTCCTAAGGGAAACTCGGAGCGCATACTGATGAGTATGTGGGGTGCTTGTCATCCTGAATTCAAGAGTTTAGGGAGGATGACTACGATCATACCTAGCCCTCAGTTTGAGAACGGCTGCAGTCGTGTCTTGGTGATTATATATGTGATGATATTGGAGGACAACTGTCATTGTACCTTGCATGGTAGGGTATGCGTACCCACCTCCTTTCACTAGTGTCGTGACCTATACCAAGGATGGACTAGGTTGTTAGCAGCTTGACCTTATGTGTCGCTGTGGTGGACCCATACAAACTGGGGGTGGAGAAGATGTTAGGAGTATGGTTCTTCCTAGATCTTGTACGACATTGATTTTGACGTAGCAGTGGTCAGTTGAATTTTGAGTGGTATCCTCAAATTCCTTTGGGCATAATAAAAGATGTAATACAACCGTGTAGCATATTTGTTTAGGGTTATACACGATGCTTCACATTGGATGATAACCCTTGTTTGTTCTCTTTACATAAAGATGATGCTTAGTGAAATTAAGAGATAATAATTATACTTATGTTGTGGATCATAAGATTATAAATGTGTTCATACAGTAGTCATGCTTATGTTGAAATCTATAATGCTACTGCTGATTATAATCATGGTGCTAGATATCTCATCTTGTTAGTTATGTTTTGCATTCTAATATTGCATTTATAACTAGAGATGCATATACTGCTAATTAGGCAAATACTCGTGCTTATGTTGATAGCTCTGCTTATGATATTGATATGTTCAAACTGTTAGACATGCTAATGTTGTTAGATATGCTTATGATGCTTGAATTATTCATGTTAATAGAGATAATATGCTACTAAACTTGCTTATTCTAGATATGCATATGCTATTGAATCTCTTATATGGTTAATAAGGAAAAGCATGATAGTCTTCCTAATGATGATAGTTTTTATCTACTCCTTTATGTATTTTGTTAATCATCAATATTGTTGATCTTATTTGTTATATCTAATTAAACTGCTTAACTATTTAATTACTTAAAAATGTTGTAATCAATAAATGTTGTTGGAGGTTATATCTCTTACTGGGACATGGGTCTCACCCTTGTGGTTAACCACATTTTTTTAGGTAATCAAAAGTGACGAAAACAAACATGTGGCAGCAATGAGGAGCTATAGTAATGAATAATTAATAAAGTTGATTAGCTATCTACCTTGTTCTAGAGTCGTCCATGTACTCGCAGGTCTGGGCAAGAAAAGTTTGCATATGGTGTTTCAAATGAATCAGGATTTTGTTAGCATGTTAATGCTTATTTGTGTGATATATACGAATATTGTTCATCTGTGTATATATGTTGTGGCTAGGGCAATAAAACATTTGTATCAAATTCTTGGCCTAGTATGGATAAAAGAAAGATGTTGGGGTCTTATGAAAATGTTTCTGAGAAGGTGCTGACATTGAAATCAGTTTTAATTTACCCAAATTTTTGGGTATGAGATTATTTAGTGATTAATTGTGTTTATGTTTTGAGTAATCTCGTTTAGCGTGACGAGGTCGTGACAGTTTTTCTATATTTTGATCTACCAATTGTATTTCACATTATTTACATGATTTACATTTTCTGGCCAACAAGAATGCACCACATAGGCAGATGAGATCTTGGTTCCAATAATTGTGTGTTTGGGTTTGGGCCAGTGTGCACCCACCACATAACAATATCCTTTTGGAAACTGATCTTTGAGAGGTTGAAAGGACCCAACTATCCTTTTGTAGTCAATTGGATTTTCACTTATTTGATGATTGTTTTGTCATTGGGACCTCAACCATATTCATCCTAGTGGCGCTGCACTTTATCCCTCCATGAAGAAGTCAACGACATAATTGACTCCTTGTTTCTGGGAAATAGGGCACCATACAATGTTCCATGTCCCTCCAGGGCATCACATTGAACCTAGTGAGGCTCTTGGGTTGGTTACATAGGGTTTGGATAGGAAAAACATAGTTGGATTCAACTGGTTGCATGCATGGCCACGAAGATAATGATAGGACTAAGATCCTCACCTTAAATTCTTAGAGATGATGGTGTAGTGTTGCAGAATTTATGAGAAATCTTGTCATACAAGGAACTCATGGCTCAACCAGGTCACCTATGTTGTATTCTCCCTCTCGCACAAGGGAACAATGAAATAGGCTATGATGTCATGGGGGTAAAAACAAGTGCTCAAGCACCAATGATAGTTGTACCAGTTCTGCAAAGACCCTTTGAGCCTTATATAGGAATGGTTTAAGTAGGAAACTGGAAGGATTCATCAGGGTTCATGATATAATTGGAGATCAGGAAAATCCTAATCCCTCGTGGCAAGGGTAGAGTTATGGGATAGTGATTTCTATTTTCTCACCAAAAATCAATTGCGTAACTTCTAGAACTTGTATGGGTCCATACAAGGAAAGAGATGTTGAGGAGGATCAGAGACCTTGTAGCCACATGATTTTGTTGGAGTTTGGTTAGAGAGGGTGGCCTTCGTGTCTCCAATTCAACGTGAATTTGAGACAGACTAGGATTTTGTTTTCATATATTTTGTCTCTATTTTCTTTTATTTCATATAGAATCCATACTCATGTAAGTAATTATTTGTCACATGATAATTTATTTGATTCCCCATTATAGCATAATCTCCAATTTTTATTATCCTCTATTGTGCAAGAGATAAGATATAAACTATTTATTTAACTATCCTACACTCTCCTTTCAATTCAATACTAGATAGTTAGTTAAATAATTACATAGGTCACATGAGAACTTAGAATCTTCTGGATTTACTTCATGGTCCAATAATTCCTTTACATTCAATTAAAATTATCATTGGTATATATTATTGCATGAAATACTTAATCATAATTGTGTTCCTGAATGACCTATTTTTAAGTTAAACAATAGTCTATTTAGGCTTGAATTTATGTGGAGGGACCATTTGTCAAACTAGTTCAAAGAATCCCAGAAATTTATTATATTCATAGGTATACAATTAAGGGTTGAGTGTAACACACATTCCCACTTAGGCTCAAATCCTGGGACATTACAATCTCTAATGTATAGGCTCTTGACAACATATCAAGGGTCAACTATATTGCCTCATAATCACTTCCCCATTTCAGTGTGAAACTAGAATGGCCCTTGGACACCCATCTCCTGATCATGACTTACAACATAAGTGTGGCGACATCACCATGGATATCCCTTTCCAACATTCCTGGAACGTACCACTCAGGACTGGCATGCCACATGCCCATGTAGGCCAAACCTACTGGATGGGTTATGGATCTGATACCATTTGTAACACTCTGGCCCACTACCATAGGATCTAGTAGAGTTTAAGGAATAATGCTTGGCCCCACATGCCACCATTGGCCTTAATTGTGTGATTTATATTCACTCATGCGTAAGTTAGGGTCAAATTTCCGACTAGTAACCCATCCTAGTACTACTCTAGGCTGAGAATGCTTAGCCACAAAGTTATTAGCGGTGGGCTCCCTAAAAAGAAGGTGCAAATTGGTGATATGGGTAGTTCGATCATTCATTTTAAGATCATTTTATCCAAAGACTTAAATCATGTGACATTACAAGCACCTTAGTCTCTCGATTGAAGTCATGTATTAATAAAACATTTCAATTTTACTTTTTTTCTTTCAATTGATGAATAAATCTAGGTCTAGATCTAAAAATCATCAACCAAGGTGATATTAATTCCTTAACTACTCTATTTTGATTTTCACATTATATTCTTTATGTATACATAAGATTTAAATTTTTTGAGTTTGTTGCAATCCTACATAGATGAACATATAAGGATCTTGGATTCAGAGGTGAAGGAGCTTAGAAATAAAAGAATCGAGATGGTTAAAGTTCTTTCGGAGCACCATGGCAAGAAAGAAGCCACATGGGGACCAAAGATGGACATGGAGAAGTGCATATGTACTACTTCATAGTTTTGGTAAAATTTTGAGAGGGAAATAAAGAATAAGGAGGTAAGAATGACCCCTAATGGAATTTTAAAACTTTGATGATTTTTAATGTAATTAACACAACTTTGGGTTTCTCAATTAATTCTTTGATTTTTTTGTATTTATGTTACAGTTAAGTACAACAAATGTGGTTCTAGAAAATCAATATTTATTCCTTTATTTGATACCAATAAGGTCACAAGATGATTGTGCTCTGGTGATCGGTGTGCACCTTAGGGATCTTGCAACACTCTCGTATATGATCTGGGGGGGAGTGTGGCAGCCACCATGCCCCGACTATCCCCCCATGGTCATCTCCCGCTGACTCCTACTAGATCATACTCCAAAGGTAGCGATATTGCAACCCAGCTAGGTGCCATCCCCTCTATAGCTGGTCTTCATGGCCTTTGGTCTTCTTCGTTGTTGTTGTGGCTTTTGGGGACGTTCAGGGTTGGATATTGGTGTTTGATGGCTAGGTTGTGGTATCCGAGTGTGTGTGGTGATTTATTTTCTACCTAAGCCTTTAGAACCCACCATGACCCCCTTTTTGGTGTGGATCTGGTTGGATTGGGGCACCCTACCCCTTTTCAATGCTACATTTTCATTTTTCTTTTTGCTTTTAGTATCTCTATTTTGGTTTTCATAAGAAGTCTCACTACTTTTTTTGCTCACCATTTAATGGATCTTTTACTCCATCCTTGTTGATGGCCTTTTCCCTCAAAGATGAGGACAAGATATGGGTTTCCCCTAAATCTTTGTCTAGTGTGAGAGTTTTCCATTGATACTTTAATTTTCCTACATGTTGGGGGAGTGTTCTGCAGCACCATGCTTCATTTCAAAGAAGACCTAGGGTTTTTATTTTGAGGTATGTTGTTCTAGTTTATGTATAGGACTTTTGGGTACCTTATGAAATGATTATGATCAAGATTGAGGAGGGATTCAATCAAAAAACTACTTTTGTACATGAAAAACTAGAAAAATCCAAGCTGAAGTGCTCTATCTATGTCCAATGACATCTATATATTTTGTTGTGCTCTTGTTCCCGATATGGTGTCATTAGGATCTCTTTGTAAATGATGTATGAATTCCATAATATTATCTGATTTGTGTTATAAAAAAATCCCATTTCATTTTTTCAATTATTGGATGATTCTATAACATGATAGATGTCTAAAGAATGATCTTACTTAATAACATATATTTTTCAGTTGAGGACCTGAGCAATAAGATCATGTGTATGATAACAATACATACACTATTTTATCTCCCTAGTTGGATATTATTTGTGAAGCAAAATAGATAATAATAATACATAAGACTAGAATGTGTGTTGACTAATGATAGAGTCTCATTAGTAATGATATTGGACATTAAGTCAAACACATAGATACTTGTCAGAGAATATTGTTCTAGACAAACCCACTTTGAGAGTGATACATTGAACTACTGAATGGTAGCCAGAATAGGTTTCAAAGTGATAGTGGTGATTGTGATTCATATACATGAAGTTTCTACACCCATCATATGTCATTCGATGAACTTTGACACCATTCAATGTGACCTTGAATAAGGGTTTCTATAAAGGTGGTGCTCAGGTACGTTGTGACACATGGCGATTGAATGTGAGTGATGTAGATTGGAGTTTGACCCTCCTACTAGAGTTTATATCTTGGACACTTGATAAGTGAAACAAGAAACTCATATGCAATCTTATGTGAGTCAATATATGGTATTGAGATCGTGTGTATGCAAATAGTATGCTCCAGTTCAAGAAACATGGATCAATTATTAATAGGATGACAAGTCCATGCTTTCAATTCAATCTAGATATCTAAGACAAAGGAACTATATGATCACGATAATATTGATCACAGATGTAGGTTGACATTGTTCTCCAACTTTCCAATTACTTTGGTAGCAATGATGTCTGCTAGATACCTCTCATCACTGGTGGTGTCATAATATAGTTATGAACATTCATTGCCAATGTAATTTGGAACCTATAGGGTTGCACACATAGGTTTTATTTTGAAGAGGAGTTTAATCATGGACAAAATTCAATTTGTTTACTAAAGTGTTTAGGTAATCAAAATGAATAATATTGGTTTTTAGTCAGAGGAATGGAGTTTCTCATCAACCAAATGGTGATCCAGTCGACCGAATATATATCAATCGACTGACTAGAATATGTTGAGTCTAGAGATGGAACAATTCGGTTGACCAATTGAAATGTTCAATTGATCAACTGATCATAGTTTCTAATGGGTGATAAGTGTAGCCAATCAATTGATTGGAGTGTGACCGGCCTGAATCACACATCTAAAATAGAGTAGATCTAGAGTAGTTAGACTCTTAGATTTATAAGACACCACTTAGGCCGCTGCAACTATTATACGAGGTCTGATGTAGCAGATCAGGGTCGAACCATAGGAACAAGTAACAATACGTTCTAAGAATGCAGAATCTTATCTCAATTACGCCAACCAATAAGGATAGCTTTAAAAGGTGATCCTAATGGAACAATATTACTTAAAACAAACAAAATAAGTAAAGAAAGATAAAGAGACAAAACAAGAGAACAAGGAAAACAAAATTGTGCTGACAAGTTATGGATGGAAACTTGGGTTGGGTTTCACCTACTAGGGTCTCTTCCCAACATGCAATACTCACAATGTTTGTATACCCTTAGTAAGATTACAAGCAATCATCATATATGTCTATTCCTTCCTCTCTTGAGATTAATATATATTGAGATCGTGATGTTTTATCTCTCTCGAGATGGTAGACAACAATCCCAAATATAATAATAGATTTAACATTCCAACATTTTCCGGCATTCATGTGTAATGACCCTGCCTCCCGGTAACCCCCAATTAAGGGAGACCAGAAGGTCAGAGCCATTATCCCAATTAACAGGATCAAAGGTTCGACAAATAATCAATAACAATTATCAAATGTTACCAACTAAACTAAAATCTGATATTAAATAAAACCTTGCATACCTTTTTAAAACTTTGGTAAGCTACTCTATCCACAACCTAGATTCATTCTATCAAATCCTCCTTGCACTTTATTTCTTATTTCCACAATGTGTCACTTTACTATTTGTTCTTTCAATTGTTGTACCTAAAACGTTGACAAACAAAATGTCGGTCAGCATATAGGAATATACTGGTATGTGGGGACAACCAAAATTTCACAAATATGGCTAACAATTTAATTATCACAATCAGTGTAATTAGCAAACCAATTTACATTTTCAAAGTGTCATTCTCCACCACTTTTTCCCTAACCCTAGAATACCCGTCTAGGGTTTCTCTTTTGCCAATGACATAAGGCCACCTTCTCAATCCCGAGCTTGGTGCCTGGGGGTCACCTCTCATGGTGCCCCATATTCATGCAACATAGACCACCTTCTCATTCTCGAGCTTGGTGTCTGGGGTCACCTCTCATGGTGCCCATGGGTCTACCCTCTCGGGCCTGACCTTATGGGATCCTCCATTAGGGTGACATGTAGGTGCGAGAATACACATGTATTTATAATTATGATAACCATAGTGACTTTATAATTGTAGTATGAACATCCAAACTATTTAGTTTCAATTAATGAGATTAACCATCCGGGAAACCTTCGAGAAAACTAATGCGATTACTAGTAATTAACCACATACCTGTTAGGCTAAATTGAGATAGAATAGTCCAATCAATCAAGACATCCAATCAAGCAAGTACAAGAGTCCTGAAATTACATCCAATTCCTTTTTATCAAAATCTATTCAAACCATCTTGCTACTTAAGGTTTTTATTCCTTTTTAGGATTTCTACCAATTTTAGGGTTTACTTTGCAATTAGGGGTTTTACTTCATTTTACTATATTAAACCCTAATTTCTCATCTATCCTTCATGAAAGTTATTAATGTTACCGTTTAACAACATATAACCTTAATTTTAGAAACAACACAATTAATCATCAAATAACTCCATTAAGCCTCTTTTTCATTAAAGCTACCATTTTTATCCTTTTAATCCATGACAAAGTCATTACACTCATTTATCATCAATTTGTAGTTCATTAAGTTCTAATTTACATATGAATGTTATTTATCATTAATTCTACCTTTATCCATTAGAAGAACCCTAATTATCATATTAAGGATATTTATCTACAATTAGGAACTTCTATACTCGAAATAGCTTAAAATCATCATCTCGTAACTTTATTCATGAATAAAAGCCATTAAGAGTCGCATTTACCAATATTAGGGTTTTAAGGCCCATTAAAGTATATTCACGGACATGAAATTCCAACTTAAACCCATTACATACAAAATTCATCATTTTTATTCCTAATGTTCCTTTTTATCATTAATAGGTTAATACCAACTTTAATCATCCATTAAACCCTATTAAATATATTAATCATCTCAAAATAGGGTTTCTTAATCTTTAATTCATCAAAGTTGATAACTTATACTACTTTTTGCATTGCAAGAGGAATTAGCTTCTATATGCATTTTTATTGGATTCCTCTCATTTGTCTGAGCAATTTTCATATTTTATACATGCTAATCCGAGCTACAAATAATTAACTACGAATTTTACAAAATCAACTTACTTTGGCCAATAGAGAGGCATCATGTAGCCTTTATCATGCAACATTTCTAGACTTGTTCAGAAACATTTTGAAATGGCCATTCTACCCTCCTTTAAGTTGGTCGACGCTTCATACCCCAGGGGGTTTATCCATCCAACCGGTCAATAGGTTGTCTTCAACCTCTTGCTGCTACTGCTGTCGTCGAGCACAACCCTAGGCGTGACCTGGGTGGCTCTTTCTCTCTCCCTCAGACCACAACAACTGCCGCCACACCTTCCCTAGCCTCGCCGCCTTCATCTACACCTGGGGCACCGCCCAGTGCGTGGCCTATGTGGCTAGGTTAGGAGTAACAGACCTGCATCTTGCGACCATTGTTGCCGCCAACCAGCAACCGTTGCACCTGCATTAGGGCATGGCTTCGATGGCGAAACTACTGCTTGCGATCACGAAGCATCAGGCTTCCCTCACACTCCATCTTGCCGCTTCATGGCCTCAGGTTCACGTCTTTCTTGTTAGTTAGGGTTTATATGCCAAAAAAAAAAAAAAAGAAGAAGAAAGGACGGTACGTGGGATTTCTCTCCTAGACTCGGCCTAGGGCTCTCTCTCGTTTTATAGATGAGGGTAACAATGCCCTACGATGCTTGCTCATGAATAAACAATGCCCTTTTGTAATAGGAATGTGACTCCTTCATGAAAAAGCAAACTTCTCTCCTTTAATTATCCTTTTGATATTCTTTATTATTTGGATAATTACGAATTCAGATTCCTCTCACTTATTCTCTTTATTCTTGCTTTTTAATCCATTGACACAAATTTCTATTTTCTTTTAATATAAATTACTTCCTTTTAAACAATACTACAAAAATCATTCATTATGCATCATATTATTCTCTTATTTTATATTTTTGGTATTTTCTCTTTCTTTTTCTCCATTGGGGCTCCTTGGACCCCAAGAAACTCAAATATTTCGAAATTCCTTTTTAAGGATACTTATTATCCTTCTAGATGCATCAATATTCATTATTTCACATTGTCTTACTTATTTCTTATTAAAATATCTCATTTTGAGGATTTCTCTTTTTCTTTCTTTTTATTCTCCTCATTAGAATTTCTTTTAACAGAAGAAACCTCATGGATACAAAAATCCATCAAAGATAACTCAATTATACCTCTTTTCACTTATTTTCCACATTTTATCATTATTTCCAATTTCTTTCTTAATAAAGAAATATTTAATTGATATTTTCTTTTCTTTTTGCATTATCTTTGCAACTTTGGACTCCTCGGGACCCAAGGAACCCAAGAGGCACGAAATCCACCTTTGGATTACACTCTTTTGCTTTCTAGAGGTTTCTACACTTTTCTTTTCTCCATTTCTTATTAATAATGGAGTTTCTTTTGTCTTTTCCTTGTTATTGTGCCCAATAGCAAATAAAGCCCACAAGTAAATCAACAAGGCTATTTTAAATGAAATTCATGCATTCAATAAAAAGACATAATTATTTGTTCATTTATGTTTATTATGAGATATTAAATTTCTCACCAAATGAACCCAAAAATTGGGGTTGTAACATCCTTCCCCTCTTATAAGAATTTTGTCCTCAAAATTCCATCAAGCAAATAAAAAATTCAAGATAAGCCTTTCATATGTCAATCAGGGCTCCCATGTGGCTTCACCCTTTCCATGGTGCTTCCCAAGAATCTTCATCATCTCATATTCTTCCATCTGAGTTCTTTCTTACCTTGGTTTATCGTACCCTCATAGGTGACTCAGGACATTTCAGCCTCTCAAAAGCTGAATAGGTTCAGGGCTCAACACATGGCTTGGGTACCTCACATAATGTTGTAGATCGAACACATGGAACACATTACACATCATGTTATCATGAGGGGCAAGGCTAAACACAACCATCTCCACCAATCCATCTCAAAGGCACGAAATCCACCTTTGGATTACACTCTTTTGCTTTGCATCAACTCACGACTCATGTTGCTTCTGGCTCCCTCTCAGCCATTTCATGATCAAACAACTTCATCTGCACACACTGTGGTTCTTTTGTGACCTTCATGAGGCCTCCTACACCAACATCATCTTAATGAAGTGGTGACCGACACAACCTCCTTATAAAACTTCTTGCATCCCGATAAAGACTATGGTGGTTAACATCACCTATTAATAATTATCTCTATGTATCACCCTGAATGAGCACACATGCTCTCATCAGACCATCTAGTCTGGATCATACTAACCATTAGTAAGGGTTGATAAACTGTACTAACATCGATTTCTTTGTGTAACTACTTCCACCTCATGGAAGTGAACCTTTAGGTCCTACTCAAGATCTTTTGAACTCGCATCATGGTGTAGTTGAACCATCTCTCTCTCTTGTAAGTAGTACAACTCAATCTGTCCCTTGACAATACTCTTTCTTTCTCTTGTCATCTAGGTAAGGCAATCTACCATAACCCACATTGTATCTTGACCTTGCTTGGTCAAGGGGAGACTTACAACAACATCCAAAGTGGTGAACTCCCATTCTCTCTCAGGGACTCTTTATCCTCTATGCCAAAGCACTGGGTTACTGGTGTTCATCCTTCACCCCCGGCTTGCATGGCTACATCCCACATGCAACTTCAGATTAAGCATCCAAATTGCTACTATCACTTACTATCTTTGTAGTACCATGTTGTATGGTGTTCTTAAAATCATGATCCCCTGTATTGTCATGATTCCTCAAGCTTGATACCTAGAAAACCCGAAACCACTCTGGTCGGGGTTCCATCACCTTCTTTTTCAAATAAGTGCATTTGAGGTTCTACAACCATCCATGGCTTCAAAGACTAGGTTGTCTAACCAAACAACCATCAACTTAATCAACTGATATTGTTACATCTAAGGGTTAGCCAAACTTATCTCTTTTCCAACTAAGCGTTAACCTAATAACCTCTTCTAGACTCCATCCAAACTAGGTAGCTATATCTCCACCAAAGAATTCATTACCACTTCACATCCTTAGGTATCAGGTAATGTTGAAGACATACACTTCCATGTATTCCACTTATCATCTCATCTCAAACTCTAAGTCTATCTTCATCAGAACACTTCAAGGTCATCCTCTTGGTTATCACACTAGTATCACTAGCAAATTCCACATAGTTCATGATAAAACATTCTCACAAGATGATTACCTTAATAATGTTATCGTTTGTACCTATCGTTCACTTTGCAAGGGTATGTTATCGTCTCTCTCCTCATACCTTATAGCAACGTTCCAACTCACATCATCTTTATCCTTGGTGTAAGGCATGCGTACGGTCCTACCTCTCACTCCCATAATAAGAAGAAATAAGCATTTGGAGGACATCTAAATATAGAGTTCTTCCTGTTCCGAGAGTAGAGATGGTACATCCCACCTTGCCATTACACCTTCAAATCTAAGTTGAAACAAGCAAATTATGTCTCTACATCACAAACATCATGATATCAAAAATTACTTCCATGGAAGACTAGTCTCGAACCTACTGGGGTTTACACACAATCCTTGGTCATCTCCTCTGGATCTATAGGGTGCCAACACTTTTGGGGTCATTCCTCTTCCCTCATGCAACCAGAGAGTTCCCTACTCATCTGCCCTTTAGGTCCCATGAGTTCATGAAGGTGATCAATCTCCTAACCCATGGCCCTCAGACAATGATAACTGTTACCTCCCGACCCTATGGTCATGTGCAACTATGGAATTAGGCAACTCCTACTTCCATCGGTCTTATCCCTACCTGGCCCTAGGATAGACTTAGGATTCTAGCATAGTACATGTTCAACCTAGAACCTTACCCAAGCCTTCATCATCTCTCTCTCTGCATTCATGGCTGACTCCCATCCTTTCCAAGGGTCATGGCAACCTGCCTACCTTGGTTAGGCCCCATACTGGTTACTTCCATGGTAACACATCCACATGCACTTAGAGATGATTATCTATGGGTCTACAAGTTCATTCTCATACCATGTACTTTTCACTTAGCTTCTCACGATCCTATGAGACCTCTTTAGGTTTCCACAAAACCCACAAACTGGTACACACCTTACCAAAGGGTTCCTCTCCCTAGATGGGAGGAAACTACAACTCTTGACAACAAGGTCACAAACATTCCTAGGGTTTATATTCACATGAGCATGCTTAACCCAACATCCACTAAGGCACAAGAAGACCACCTACTAAACCATGCTAGGTCATACTTGTTCCCATCCTCAACATTGGATCAAGATCATACCTTCCCATGTCATCAACATAGATGTGGGGGGATTCATCAAACCTACCTTAAACTTAAGGAGTTTCTCTTTCCTTTAAACATGATAAGTACCATGCTCAAATCTGTAGAGACTCAATTCTCATCATGAGCATCAAGTACACTGCTTCCCCTCTTAGGTCTAGGAACCCTAGGTTCACCTTTGGGTGTCCAACAACATGCTCAATCTCTTAACTACAAACCATGCATGTCCAAGGTATGTCATGTGCTTCCCATGATCCTTTTATTCGAGAAGCACCATAGAGTTGAGTCTTCATCAACAAGGTATAAGGCCTCCCAACATGTTACTAAACCTCTACAGGTCTAAGGAACTCTTCTTCTCATCTATATCATAGTTACAGAGGTACCAGTAGACTCATCCTCTCTCTAGGGTTTGGTTCATCTCATGTCAAACAAGACATCATCAGCCCCCAAGGATCAAGCATGAGACAACCAAAAACATCCACTTTGGTCACATCATCCTCAACTCCCCACTTTTCCTCATACCTTGGAGTCTAGGCTTCCAACCTTCTTGCTTGGGTCCTGCTCCCTTTCTCTAGAGCTAACTCCACAAACAACCTCACTACCAGAGGTCCTCTCTCCATGAAGATGGATCAAGCTCACAAGCATACCCCTACGTGGATGAGGCCTATGTTCAACTTATGTTTGCTCAAGGTTATCCATAGCTCTTTATGCTTATATCATAAGCTATCCATCATGCTTACTTGCCAGGGTTTCAACCTACTTCCACACCACTAACGTACTCTAGGTGCACATTATCCCCTACTTGCATAAGCCTATAGGGTTTCTATAGGTTCTTCACAAACCTCATCAATGAAGGAGCTATCCTTCACTTTAACACGCACACCCCTTTCCATGGTTTGGTCACCAAAGGTACTTGGTCATCTAACCTCTCTTGGATCGTCTGGCATCCCAAGGCGTGTCCATCCCAAACACTCGATCAACCATGACATCTAAGTCATCATGTCATTTCTATCTCTAACCTTCACTTTAGGGTTAGGGTTAACATCATCCTCAGAGGATGTGTCAGGTCTCTACTTTTAATGGAGATCTCTTCCTCTAAGACTAACTCTCTCTTACTTATCCTCTTGACAAGAAGGTCTAGCCTCAGGTCTCTCCTGAGGGCATGACTACTTATGTCATACGACCTAAGAATGTATCTATTCCTTTATGCTTAATGTATTAAGCTTATGTCCATGACATCTTATTTACATACTTTTTATTAATTTGGTGGAGGATTCCTTAAACCTTATCAACCATACCCATACCTCAAGAGGGTGAGGGAAAAGAGATAAAACCCTAATCCTTATAATCCTTAATAACATTTGAGGTGAGAAGCGATGAACAAGATGAGAGAGTCCTATATGTATCTTATTTTGAGTCAAATCCTAAGACATCGTCCAGGAAGTCACACTAATCTGGGAGTCCTTGTATTCTGACTAGCGGTGCCAAGGAAAATCTTGCCAGCCCCCAGACGTGGTCTTTTTCTATACACCTCTATCTTTTAGAAATTCCTCTAATAACTACCTTGGGTTCTATAGAGTTTGTAAAATTTAATAATTATTAAAGATTAAATGAGGAACCTATGCTCTGATACCAATTTTAATGACCTCGCCTCTCGAAAACCCCCAATTAAGGGAGACCAGAAGGTCAGGGCCATTATCCCAATTAATAGGATCAAAGGTTCAAAAAATAATCAATAACTATTATCAAATTTTACCTACTAAATTGAAATCTGATATAAAATAAAACCTTGCATACCTTTTTACAACTTTGGTAAGCTACTCTATCCACAGTCTGGATTCATTCTATCTGATCCTCCTTGCACTTTATTTCTTATTTCCACAATGTGTCACTTTAATGTTTGTTCTTTCAATTGTTGTAGCTAAAAAACCGACAAACAAAACATCACTTAGCATATTGGAATATGATGGTATGTGGGGACAACCAAAATTTCACAAATATGGCTAACAATTTAATTATCACAATTAGGGTAATTAGCAAACCAATTTACATTTTCAATGTGTCATTCTCCACCGTACCTCTAGGGTTTCTCTTTTGCCAATGACTTAAGGCCACCTTCTCAATCCCGAGCTTGGTTCATGGGGGTCACCTCTCATGGTGCCCCATAGTCATGCAACATAGACCACCTTCTCATTCCTGAGATTGGTGTCTGGGGTCACCTCTCATGGTGCCCATGGGTCTACCCTTTTGGGCCTGACCTTTATGGAATCTTCCATAAGGGAGGCATGTAGGTGTGAGAATACACATGTATTTATAATTGTGATAACCATAGTGACTTTATAATTGCAGTATGAACATTCAAACGGTTTAGTTTCAATCAATGTGATTAACCATCTGGGAAACCTTCAAGAAAACTAATGTGATTACTAGTAATTAACCACATACCTATTAGGATAAATTGAGATAGAATAGTCCAATCAATCAAGACATCCAATCAAGCAAGTACAAGAGTCCTAAAATTACATCCAATTCCTTTTTATCAAAATCTATTCAAACAATCTTGCTACTTAAGGTTTCAATTCCTTTTTAGGATTTCTACCTCTTTTATGGTTTACTTTGCAATTAGGGTTTTTACTTCTTTTACTCTTTTAAACCCTAATTTCTCATATATCCTTCATGAAAGTTATTAAGGTTACCTTTTAACAACATATAACCTTAATTTTAGAAACAACACAATTAATCATCTCGTAAGTCCATTAAGCCTCTTTTTCATAAAAGCTACCATTTTTATCCTTTTAATCCATGACAAAGTCATTATGCTCATTTATCATCAATTCGTAGTTCATTACAGTCTAATTTAAATATGAACATTATTTATCATTAAGTCTACCTTTATCCATTAGAAGAACCCTAATTATAATATTAAGGATATTTATCTACAATTAGGAACTTCTATACTCGAAATAGCTTTAAATCATCATCTCTTAACTTTATTCATGATTTTGAATAATTAAAGCCATTAAGAGTCACATTTACTAATATTAGGGTTTTAAGGCCCATTAACATATATTCATGCACATGAAATTCCAACTTAAACCAATTACATGCAAAGCTCGTCCTTTTAGTTTCTAATGTTTCTTTTCATCATTAACAGGTTAATACCAATTTTAATCATCCATTAAACCCTATTAAATATATTAATCATCTCAAAATAGGGTTTGTTAATCTTTAATTCATCAAAGTTGATAGCTTATACTACTTTTCGAATTGCAAGAGGAGTTAGCTTCTATATGCATTTTTATTGGATTCCTATCATTTTTCTGAGCAATTTTCAAATGTTATACATGCTAATCTGAGCTACGAATAATTTACTACGAATTTTACAAAATCCACTTACTTTGGCTAATAAGGAGGCGCCACATAGCCTTTAATCATGCAACGTTGCTTGACTTGTTCAAAAACATTTTGAAATGTCCATTCTGCCATCCTATAAGTTGGTCGACGCATCATACCCCGGGGGTATATGCGTCCAATCTGCCAACAGGTTGTCTTCAACCTCTTGCTGCTCCTGCTGTCGTTGAGTGCAACCCTAGGCCACCTCGGTGGCTCTTTCTCTCTCCCTTGGACCCCGACAGCTGTCGCCACACATTTCCCTAGCCTTGTCGCCTTCATCTGCACCTAGGGCGCCACCCAGTGCGTGGCATATGTGGCTAGGTCAGGAGTAACAGACATGCGTCTTGCGGCCCTTGCTGCGGCCAACCAGCTATCATTGCACCTTCACTAGGGCACGACTTTGATGGCGAAGCTACTTCCTGCCATCACGAAGCATCAGGCTTCCGTCACACTCCATCATGCCGCCTCATGGCCTCAGGTTCACGTCGTTCTTGTTAGTTAGGGTTTATATGCCAAAAACAAGAATAAGAAGAAGAAGAAAGGATGGTATGTGGGATCTCTCTCCTAGACTCGGCCAAGGGCTCTCTCTCCTTTTATAGATGAGGGTAACAACGCCCTACGATGCTTGCTCACAAAGAAACAATACCCTTTTCTAATATGAATGTGATTTCTTTGTGAAAAAGAAAGCTTCTCTCCTTTAATTATCCTTTTGATATTCTTTATTATTTGGATAATTAGGTATTCAGAATTCCTCTCACTTATTCTCTTTATTCTTACTTTTTAATCCATAGGAACGAATTTCTATTTTCTTTTAATAGAAATTACTTCCTTTTAAACAATACTACAAAAATCATTCATTATGCATCATATTATTCTCTTATTTTCAATTTTTGGTATTTTCTCTTTCTTTTTCTCCATTGGGGCTCCTTGGACCCCAAGAAACTCAAATATTTCGAAATTCCTTTTTAAGGATACACATTATCCTTCTAGATGCATCAATATTCATTATTTCACATTATCTTGTTTATTTCTTATTAAAATACCTCTTTTTGAGGAGTTCTCTTTTTCTTTCTTTTTTATTTTCCTCATTGGAATTTCTTTTAACATAAGAAACCTCATGGATACGAAAATCCATCAAAGATAACTCAATTTTACCTCTTTTCACTTATTTTCCACATTTTATCATTGTTTCCAATTTCTTTCTTAATAAAGAAATATTTAATTGATCTTTTCTTTTCTTTTTGCTTTATCTTTGGAACATTGGACTCCTCGGGACCCAAGGAACCCAAGCAGCATGAAACCACCTTTGGATTACACTCTTTTGCCTTCTAGAGGTTTCTACACTTTTCTTTTCTCCATTTCTTATTAATAATGGAGTTTCTTTTGTCTTTTGACTAAGCTTTCACAACTATAGCTTAGAGGGTTAGATTTTCACATCACATACTCTCCCACAGTGAACTGCATGTCAGTCTGCTTTGCATCAGCTCATGACTCATGTCGCTTCCGACTCCCTCTCAGCCATTGCACGATCAAAGCGACTTCATGTGCACACACTGTGGTTCTTTTCTGACCTTCGTGGTGCCTCCTTCACCAACATCATCTTAATGAAGTGGTGACCAACACAACCTCCTTATAAAACTTCTTGCATCCCGATAAAGGCTATGGTGGTTAACATCACCTCTTAAGAATTGTCTCTATGTATCACCCTAAATGAGCACACATGCTCTCATCAGACCCTCTAGTCTAGATCATACTAACCATTAGTAAGGGGTGATAAATTGTACTAACATCGAGTTCTTTGTGTAACTACTTCCACCTCATGGAAGTGAAACTTTAGGTCCTACTCAAGATCTTTTGAACTCCCATCATGGTGTAGTTGAACCATCTCTCTCTCTCTTGTAAGTAGTACAACCTGATCTGTCCCTTGAAAATACTCTTTCTTTCTCTTGTCATCTAGGTAAGGCAATCTACCATATCCCACATTCTATCTTGACCTTCCTTGGTCAAGGGGATACTTACCACAACATCCATAGTGGTGAACTCCCATTCACTCTTGGGGACTCTTTATCCTCTATGCCAAAGCACTGGGTTACTAGTGTTCATCCTTCACCCCTGGCTTGCATGGCCACATGCCACATGGAACTTAATATTAAGCATCCAAAGTGCTACTATCACTTATTATCTTTGTAGTACCACATTGTATGGTGTTCTTAAAATAATGATCTCCTGTATTGTCATGATTCCTCAAGCTTGATACCTCGAAAACCCTAAACCACTCTGGTCGGGGTTTCATCACCTTTTTTTTCAAATAAGTGCATCTGAGGTTCTACAACCATCTCTTATGGCTTCAAAGACTAGGATGGTTAACCAAACAACCATCAACTGAATCAACCGATATTGTTACATCGGGTTAGCCAAACCTATCTCTTTTCAAACTGAGTGCTAACCTAATAACCTCTTCTAGCCTCCAACCAAACTAGGTAGCTATATCTCCACCAGAACATCCATTACCACTTCACATCCTTAGTTATTAGGTAATGTTGAAGACATACACTTCCATGTATTCCACTTATCATCTTGTCTCGAACTCTAAGTCTATCTTCATCAGAACACTTCGAGCTCATCCTCTTGGTTATCACACTTGTATAACTTGCAAATTCCACATAGCTCATGATAAAACATTCTCACAAGATGATTACCTTAATACTCTTATCATTTGTACCTATCGTTCACTTTGCAAGGGTATGTTATCGTCTCTCTCCTCATACCTCATAGAAACGTTCCAACTCACATCATCTTTATACTTGGTGTAAGGCATGCGTACTGTCCTATCTCTCACTCCCATAACAAGAAGAAATAAGCATTTGACGACTGTCCAAATATAGAGTTCTTCCTGTTCCAAGAGTAGAGATGGTATATCCCACCTTGCCATTACACCTTCAAATCTAAGTTGAAACGTGCAACTTATGTCTGTACATCACAAACATCATGATATCAAAAATTACTTCCATGTAAGACTGGTCTCAAACCTACTGGGTTTACACACAATCCTTGGTCATCTCCTCTGGATCTATAGGGTGCCGACACTTTTGGGGTCATTCCTCTTCCCTCATGCATCTAGAGAGTGCCCTACTCATCTGCCTGTTGGGTCCCATGAGTTCATGAAGGTGATCAATCTCCTAACCCATGGCCCTCAGACAATGATAGTTGTTACCTCCCGACCCTATGGTCATGTGCAACTAGGGAATTAGGCAACTCCTACTTCCATCGGTCTTATCCCTACCTGGCCCTAGGATAGACTTAGGATTCTAGCATAGTACATGTTCAACTCAGAACCTTACCCAAGCCTTCATCATCTCTTTCTCTGCATTCATGGCTGACTCCCATCCTTTCATAGGGTCATGGAAAACTTCCTACCTTAGTCAGGCCCCATACCAGTTACTTCCATGGTAACACATCCACATGCACTTAGAGATGATTATCTATGGGTCTACAGGTTCTGTTACAACCCCAATTTTTGGGTTCATTTGGTGAGAAATGTAATTTCTCATATTAAAAATATCGGAACAAATAATACAATTTGTTGCAAATAAATGGATTTCATTTACAATAGCCTTGATGTTTGTGTTGTGGGCATTATTGGCTATTGGGCCCATTAACAAAGAAATTCAATTAATAAATGAATAATTGAGTTTTGAGGAAAGAAAGGTGTGGAAACCTCTAGAAGGCAAAAGAACTTAATCCAAAGATGGATTTCGTGCCACATGGGTTCCTTGGATTCCAAGCAGTTTAAAGTTGCACAGAAAATGCAATAAGAAAAGAAACGATCAACTAAGTATTTCTTTATTAAGAAAGAAATTGAATATAATGGTAAAATGTGGAAAACAAGTGAAAAGAGGTATAATTGAGTTATCCTTGGTGGAATTTCATATCCCAAGGATTCCTAATGATAAAAGGAATACTAATGAGGAAAATAAAAGAGAAATAAAGAGAAATCTTCAAAAAGAGATATTTTAATGAGAAATAAACAAGATAATGTGAAATAATGCATATTGATGCTTTTAGAAGGACAATGAGTATTACTTAAAAAGGATTTCGAAATAATAGAGTTTCTTGGGATCCAAGAAGTCCCAATAAAGAGGAAAGAAAGAGAAAGTACCAAAATTGCAAAATAAAGGGATAATGGGAATACATAATTAATGAATTATGTGGTTTTGTTAAGAAGAAAGTATTTTCTACTTAAGGAAATATATTTTCTTGGCCAATATATTAAAAGGCATGAACAAAGATAATAATGAGAAGGAATTTTCATAATAAAGGATATCAAAGGGGTCGAGATGACGGAGAAACATGTTTCTTAATGAAAGAATATAATTCCTATTGGGAATAGGCTTTGTTCCTTTATCGGCAAGCATGCTGGGGCATGACTACCCTCCTCTATAAAAGGGTAGACACCTTGGACGAGCCCAAGCAATTCCCATGTATCTCTCTCTCCTCTCCGTCTTCTTTTTCATGAGAACCCTAGTGAGGAGGGTGGTTTGAATCCTAGAGCAATATGAAGACGTGGGGGAGTTTCGGCAGAAACATGCTACTCTCATGATGTTCAGGGGAAGCTCGCTGGACTTCCCTTCTCCCATGCTTGAAAGACACAGCAGCAGCAAAGCTACTTGAACGGCCACACCTTGCAGGCCCGCTCACGCCGAACCGTCCACCATGGCACGGGCTGAAGATGCCCAGAGGAGCACAGAGGACCTACGGAGGTCGTGGAAGGATCGGGCATGGAGTTCGGGTCCAAAATGAGGAGCAAGAGCAGCCCCTAGGGCTGTGCTCGGCGGCTAGGGCAGCAACCGTCGGGTTACTCAAGGTTGAAGAAGCAAGGAGATGCATTGGACAAAAATGCCCTTCCGCGGGCTAAAGAACTGATCACTTACCCAGGGGTAAACACATAATTGTGTTATGTTTCAAAAATTACAACGTTGCATGGGATAGGCGACGTGGCAGCTTCTGATTGGCCCAAAGTAAGTAATTTTGCGAAATTCATATATATTTAACCGTAGCGCAGATGGATGTGCATTATACATGAATCATGCTCAGAAAAATGAGAGGAATCTAATAAAAATATTGTTAGGAGCTAATTTCTCTTGTAATTCGAAAAGTAATGGAAGTTATTAGCTTTAATGAATTAATGGTTAGGAAACCCTATTTTGATATAATTAATGTGATTAGTAGGGTTTAATGGATGATTAAAGTTGATATTAACCTGTTAATCATAAAGAGATATAGTAAGATTGAAAAAGATGATCTTTGCATGTAATTCATTTAATTTAGAGTTTATGTGCATAAATATGCTTTAATTTGCCTTGAAACCCTAATGTTGGTAATTAGGACTACTCATGGATTTAATTATTCAATTTCATGTATAGAACTGAGTTTTCATGGTTAAATATATTTCAAGCATTGAAGTTCCTAATTTGTGGATAAATAACCTTAATATAGAAATTAGGGTTTTTGAATGAACCAAGGTAGAATTAATGATAAATGACGTTCATATGAGTATTAGAGCATAATATACTACAAATTGATGATAGATGCTCATAATGATCTTGTCATGGATTAAAATGATAAAAATAGTATCTTTAATGTAAAAGAAGCTTAATGAAATTAATTAATGGTTAATGGTACCTTTAATCCGAAAATAGGGTTATATGTTGTTAAGATAACCTTAATATTGAAGAATAGATGAGATAATTAGGGTTTATGAGTAATGGCATAAAACTAGGGTTTAATATGGTAAAATATGAAGGGAAACCCTAATTGCAAAATGAAACCCTAAAATGGATACAGAATCCCTAGAAAGTCAATCCAAGTCTATAAAGTAGATTCTTGATAAAGTGTGTAATAAATAGAGTACATATTCTTTTCAGGAATTATGTGATTGTTGAATTGCTTGCTTAAATTGCTTTCTTGGTTGGATTTGCTTAATGCTTGTGAAATCATCAAATCAGGTATGTGGTTATGCCTTTGAATATCCCGAATTAGTTTCTTGAGGATTTTTGAGGTTTTATCCATGACTTGAATTAAACTGTTGGTTGCATTTAATTCATGCAAATTATAATATGAATATGACTATCACATAAGAGATGTGTCTACTAGCTCAGATCCTAGTCCCCTCTATAGCCTAATGGATTGACCTAGTACATGGCTACTAATGGGGTAGGCCCATCAGGTCATTGAATGACTTAGTATATGGCTACCAATGGGGTAGGACCATCAAGTCATCATGAGTCAGGGATTGGGCTACCTTTGGGTAGGGCCATATGACTCCATAACCCTAGGAATTTTCTACCTATGTGGTAGGACCATGAGGGTAAGGATCTACCATATGAGAGAGGTAGTATCCATGTCCAATGCAGGGACAGTACACAGATAGGGGATATCCAATGATTGAGTAGTATTGCTTAAAATGTAATCTTGGATGTTAAATGATATTTGGTTGACTACATTTTTAACATAGTTGCACAATTATTGTTTCCCCCACATACCAGCTTCTTGCTGACCGACATTTTTTTTTCCGGCGTTTTAGGTACAAATGAAAAGAACAAATAGTAAAGTGGCATATGTGGAACTAAACGAGAAATAACGTACACAGAAGGATTAGTTAGATTAGTATCTTCATGGATAGAAGTTTACAAATCCCAGCTTTTAAAAGCTAAGTAAAGTTTTTATTTTATACCAGTTTTCAGTTTAGTAGTAGAATTTCATAATTATTATTGATTATTTGTCGAACCTTTGATTCGGGTTATTAGATAACGTCTCTGATCTCTTGGTCTCCCTTAAGTGGGGGTTATCAGTAGACGGGGTCGTTACAATTGGTATTAGAGCATAGGTTCCTCAATTAATCTTTCATAATTATCAAATTTTACAACTTTTATAGAACCCAACGGAGTTATTAGAGGATTATCCGAAAGACAGAGGTGTCTAGAAAAGGATCACGACTGGGGGCTGGCAATATTTTCCTCCGCACCGCTAGTCAGAATACGAGGACTCCCAGATCTGTGTGACTGCCTGGCCAAAGTCTTAGGGTATGAATCGAAATAAGATACCTTTAGGACTCTCTCATCTTGTTCATCCCTTCGCAACTCAAATTCTGATAAGGACCTTAAGGATTAGGGTTTCCTCTCTTCTCCTCACCCTCTTGAGGAATGGGTAAGGTTGATAAGGATTAAGGAATCCTCCACCAAATTAATAAAAAGCATGTAAATAAGATGTCATGGACATAAGCTTAATAGAGTAAGCATAAAAGAATAGATACATGCTTAGGTCATATGACATAAGTTGTCATTTCCCTTAGGAGAGACATGAGGCTAGACCTTCTTGTCAGGAGGATGAGTAGAGAAAGTGAGTATTGGAGGTAGAGATCTCCATTAAAAGTAGAGACCTAGCACATCCTTTAAGGATGATGTTAAACCTCACCCTAAGTGAATGTTAGAGAGAGAGATGGCATGATGAGATTAGACCAGGTGTTTGGATAAACATGCCTTGGATGCCATATGAGCCATGAGAAGTTGATGACCGAGTATCTTTAGCAACCCAACCCTGGGAAGGGTCGTGTAGGTTTGAGTGAAGGATACCTCCTCCATGGATGAGGTTAGAGAAGAACCTATAGAAACCTTATGGGTTGTTGCAAGTAGGATATAGCTTGCACCCAGAGTACATTAGTAGTTCAAGCAATAAGTTTAAACTGAGGCCAGAAGGACATGATGGATGGGTTAGGAGATAAGCATAAGGGGAAATGGATAATCATAAGCAAACATAAGTTTGAGCATAGACTTCACCCACGTAGAGGTATGCCTGTGAGCTTGATCCTTCATGGAGAGAGGACATCTAGTAGTATGGCTGGATGTGGAGTTAGCTCTAGAGAGGGAAAGTTGGACCCAAGAAAGAAGGTTGGAAGCTTAGATTTTGGAGACATGAGGAATAGTGGGGAGTCGAGGATGATGCGACCTAAGTGGATGATAGTGGTTGCCTCATGCATGATCCCTGGAGGCTGATGATATCTTGGTTGCCTATAGAGGAACCAAACCCTAGAGAGAGGATGATACTTCTGGTATAGGTGTTTACCTTCTGAGATAGGAACAAGAGTTCCTTAGACCTGGAGAGGTTTGGTAATAGGTTGTGAGGCCTTGTACCTTGTTGATTATCCTTGAAGAGGACTCAACTCTGAGGTGTTGCTCGAATTAAAGGATGACATACCATGGACATGCTTGATTCATAGTTAATAGGTTGAGCATGCAGTTGGACACCCAAAGGTGGACCTAGGGTTTCTAGGCCTGAGAGAGGAAGCAGTGTACCTGATGCTCATGATAAGATTTGAGTCTCTATAGCTTCGAGCATGTGTAGAGGAAAAAGAAACCCCTTAAGTTAAAGGTATGTGTGATGAACCCCTCACAACTAAGTGGGTCTAATGTAGAGGATGAGAACAAGTGTGACCTAACATGGTTTAGTAGGTACGCTTGTGCCTTACTAGTTTATGGATTAAGCATGCTCATGTGAATGTAAACCCTAAGGATGCTTGTGACCTTTGTTATAAAGGTGTAGTTTCCTCCCATCCTGGGAGAGGGACCCTTTGGTATGGAGTTTACCAGTTTGGTTGGTTTTGAGGTAACCTAAGGAGGTTTCATAGGATCTTGAGAAGCTAAGTGAAGAGTACATGACATGAGAATGAACCTATAGACCCATAGATAACCATCTCTATGTGCATGTGGATGTGTTACGACGGAGGTAACCAGCATGGGGCTTGACCAAGGTAGGAAGGTTGCCATGATCCCTATGAAAGGATGAAAGTTAGCCCACGAATGCAGGAAGAGATATGATGAATGCTTGGGAAGGTTCTAAGTTGGACATGTACTATAATAGAATCCTAAGTCTATCCTAGGGTCAGGTAGGGATAAGACTGATGGAAGAAGGAGTTGCCTAATTCCCTAGTTGCACGTGACCATACGGTCGGGAGGTAACAACTATCATTGTCTGAGGGCCATGGGTTAGGAGATTGATCACCTTCATGAACTCATGGGACCCAAAGGGCAGATGAGTAGGGCACTCTCTAGATGCATAAGGGAAAAGGGATGACCCCAAAAGTGTCGGCACCCTATAGACCTAGAGGAGATGACTAAGGATTGTCTGGTGACCCAAGTAGGTTCGAGACCAGTTTTCCATGGAAGTAACTTTGATATCATGATGTTTGTGATGTAGAGACATGAGTTGCATGTTTCAACTTAGAATCAAAGGTGTACTGGCAATGTGGGATGTATCATCTCTACTCTTGGAACAAGAAGAACTTTGTGTTTGGATGGCCACCAAATGCTTATTTCCTCTTGTTTTGGGAGGTAGAGATGGGACAGTATGCATGCCATACACCAAGGATAAAAGATGATGTAAGTTGGAACGTTGCTACAAGGTATGAGGATAGAGATGATAACATACCTTTGTGGAGAGAATAATACATGGATGGTTTACAAAAACTAAGAGTATTAAGAAGACCATCTTGTGAGGTTGTTTTATGTTGAACTAGGTGGATTTTTGCAAGTGTTACAAGGAATCACAAGGTTGAGTTTGATCACCATGAGGATGAGCTCAGAGTTTCTTGATGAAGACAAACTTAGAGTTTGAGATGAGATGATAAGTAGAATACATGGAGGTGTATGTCCTCAACAATACCTTACATCTAAGGATAAGAAGTGATAATGAATGCTCTGGTTGAGATATAGCTGCCTAGTTTAACTGGAAGCTAGAAGAAGTTGAGGTTGTTAGGCTAACCTTAAGTTGAGAAAAAGAGATAAGTTTGGCTAACACTCAGATTTAATTAGATATGTTGAACAAGATTAGTGGTTGTTTGGATAGCCAGCCTAGTCCTTGATGTGGTAGAAGGATGGTTGTAGAACTCTGGATACACTTATTTGGATAGGAAGGTAATAAAACCTTGATAAGAGTGGTTTAGGGCTTCTGAGGAATCGACCTTGAGGAATCATGACATACAGGAAATCATGATCACCATACACCATGAACTACAAAGATAGTAAGTGATGGTAGAGCTTTGGATGCCTGATACATGTAGCATGTGGTCATGCAAGCCAAGAGTGAAGGACGAACACCAGTAACCCAGTGCTTTGACTTAGAGGTTAAAGAATCTCTGAGAGGGAATGGGAATTCATCACTACAAATGTGGTGGTAATTCTTCCCTGGACCAAAGAAGGTCAAGATGCAATATGGGTTATGGTAGATCGCCTTACCTAGATGACATGAGATAGAAAGAATGATGTCAAGGGACATATTCAGTTGAACTACTTAAGAGAGAAAGATGGTTCAACTACACCAGGATGCGAGTTCAAAAGTTCTTGAGTATGACCTAAAGGTTCACTTCCATGAGTTGGAAGTAGATACATGAAGAACTCGATGATAGTATAGTTTATCACCCCATACTAATGGACAATATCATCCAGACTAGAGGGTCTGATGAGAGCATGTGTGCTCATTCAGGGTGATACATAGATATAATTCTTAAGATATGATGTAAACCACCATAGCCTTTATTGGGATGCAAGAAGTCTTATGTAGTGGTTGTGTCGGTCACCACTTCATTAAGATGATGTTGGAGAAGGAGGCCTCACGAAGGTCAGAAAAGAACCATAGTGTGTGTAGATGAAGTCACTTTGATCGTGCACTGGCCGAGACAGAGCATAGTAGTGACATGAGTCACGAGCTAATGCAAAGTGTACTGACATGCAGTTCACTATGGGAAAATATGTGATGTGAAAATCCGACCCCGCTAAGCTTCAGCTGAGAAAGCTGAGTCCCCGATATATGGATCCATTTGAGATGGATTGGTGGAGATGGTTGTGTTTAGCCTTGCCCCTCAGGAATAACATGATGTGTAATTTTTTCCATGAGTCCGATCTAGAACACTATGTGAGGTACCCAAGCCATGTGCTGATCCCTGAACCTATTCAACTTTATGAGAGGCTGAAATGTCCTGAGTTACCTATGAGGGTATGATATACCAAGGTAAGAAAGAACTCAGATGGAACAATATGAGATTATAAAGGTTCTTGGGAAGCACCATGGAAAGGGTAAGACCACATGGGATCCATGATGGACATATGAAAGGCTTATCCTGAGTTGTTTGTTTACTTGCTTAATGGAATTTTGAGGAAAAAATTCTTATAAGAGGTGAAGGATGTTACAACCCCAATTTTTGGGTTCGTTTGGTGAGAAATGTAATTTCTCATGTTAAAAATATTGGAACAAATTATACAATTTGTTGCAAATAAATGGATTTCGTTTACAATAGCCTTGATGTTTGTGTTGTGGGCTTTATTGGCTATTGGGCCCATTAACAAAGAAATTCAATTAATAAATGAATAATTGAGTTTTGAGGAAAGAAAGGTGTGGAAACCTATAGAAGGCAAAAGAACATAATCCAAAGGTGGATTTCTTGCCACATGGGTTCCTTGGATTCCAAGGAGTCCAAAGTTACAAAGAAAATGCAATAAGAAAAGAAAAGATCAACTAAGCATTTCTTTAGTAAGAAAGAAATTGAAAATAATGGTAAAATGTGGAAAACAAGTGAAAAGAGGTATAATTGAGTTATCCTTGGTGGAATTTCGTATCCCAAGGATTCCTAATGATAAAAGGAATACTAATGAGGAAAATAAAAGAGAAATAAAGTGAAATCTTCAAAAAGAGATATTTTGATGAAAAATAAACAAGATAATGTGAAATAATGCATATTGATGCTTTTAGAAGGATAATGAGTATTCCTTAAAAAGGATTTCGAAATTATAGAGTTTCTTGGGATCCAAGAAGTCCCAATAAAGAGGAAAGAAAGAGAAAGTACCAAACTTGCAAAATAAAGGGATAATGGGAATACACAATTAATGAATTATGTGGTTTTGTTAAGAAGAAAGTATTTTCTACTTAAGGAAATATATTTTCGTGGACAATATATTAAAAGCCATGAATAAAGATAATAATGAAAAGGTATTTTCATAATAAAGGATATCAAAGGGGTAGAGAAGAGAGAGAAACATGTTTCTTAATGAAGGAATACAATTCCTATTGGGAATAGGCTTTATTCCTTTGTGGGCAACATGTTGGGGCATGACTACCCTCCTCTATAAAAAGGTAGACACCTTGGACGAGCCCAAGCAGATCCCATGCGTCTCTCTATCCTCTCCGTCTTATTTTTCTTGAGAACCCTAGTAAGGAGGGTGGTTTGAATCCTAGAGCAATACGAAGACGTGGGGGAGTTTCGGCAGAAGCATGCTACTCTGATGATGTTCAGGGGAAGCTCGTTGGACTTCCCTTCTCCCTTGCTTGAACAATGCAGCAGCAGCAAAGCTGCTTGGACGAGCACACCTTGCAGGCCCGCTCACACCGAACTGGCCACCATGGCACGTGATGAAGACACCTCGAGGAGCACAGAGCACCTACGAAGGTCGGGGAAGGATCGACCATGGAGTTCGGGTCCAAAATGAGGAGCCAGAGCAGCCCCTAGGGATGCGCTCAGCGGCTAGGGCGGCAGCCGTCGGGTTGCTCAAGTTTGAAGAAGTAAGGAGATGCATTGGACAGAAATTCCCTTCCGCGGGTTAAAGAACTAATCACTTACCCAGGGGTAAATGCGTAATTGCATTATGTTTCCAAAAACTACAACGTTGCATGGGATAGGCGACGTGGCGGCTTCTGATTGGCCCGAAGTAAGTAATTTTGCAAAATTCATATTTATTCAACTGTAGCTCAGATGGATGCACATTATACATGAATCATTCTTAGAAAAATGAGAGGAATCTAATGAAAATATTGTTAGGAGCTAATTTCTCTTGTAATTCGAAAAGTAATGGAAGTTATTAACTTTAATGAATTAATGGTTAAGAAACCCTATTTTCATATAATTAAAGTGATTAGTAGGGTTTAATGGATGATTAAAATTGATATTAACCTATTAATCAAAAAGAGATACAGTAAGATCGAAAAAGATGAACTTTGCATGTAATTCATTCAATTTAGAGTTTATGTGCATAAATAGGCTTTAACGGGCCTTGAAACCCTAATGTTGGTAATTAGGACTACTAATGGCTTTAATTATTCGATTTCATGTATAGAACTGAGTTTTCATGGTTATAAGATATTTCGAGCATTGAAGTTCCTAATTTGTGGATAAATAACCTTAATATAGAAATTAGGGTTTTTGAATGAATCAAGGTAGAGTTAATGATAAATAACGTTCATATGAGTATTAGAGCATAATGAACTAAAAATTGATGATAGATGCACATAATGATCTTGTCATGGATTAAAATGATAAAAATAGTAGCTTTAATGTAAAAGAATCTTAATGAAATTAATTAATGGATAATGGTACCTTTAAATCCGAAAATAGCTTTATATGTTGTTAAGATAACCTTAATATTGAAGAATAGATGAGATAATTAGGGTTTATGAGTAATGGCATAAAATTAGGGTTTAATATGGTAAAAGATGAAGGTAAACCCTAATTGCAAAACGAAACCCTAAAATGGATACGGAAACCCTAGAAAGTGAATCCATGTCAATAAAGTAGATTCTTGATAAAGTGTATAATAAATAGAGTGCATATTCTTTTCAGGAATTATGTGATTGTTGAATTGCTTGCTTGGATTGCTTTCTTGGTTGGATTTGCTTGATGCTTGTGAAATCATCAAATCAGGTATGTGGTTATGCCTATGAATATCCCGAATTAGTTTCTTGAGGATTTTTGAGGTTTTATCGATGACTTGAATTAAATTGTTAGTTGCATTTAATTCATGCAAATTATAATGTGAATATGACTATCACATAAGAGATGTGCCTACTAGCTCAGATCCTAGTCCCCTCTGTAGCCTAATGGATTGACCTAGTACATGGCTATTAATGGGATAGGCCCATCAGGTCATTGAATGACTTAGTACATGGCTACCAATGGGGTAGGACCATCAAGTCATCATGAGTCAGGGATTGGGCTACCTTTTGGTACGGCCATACGACTCCATAACCCTAGGAATGGCTACATGTGTGGTAGGACCATGGGGGTAATGATCTACCATATGAAAGAGGTAGTATCCATGTCCACTGCAGGGACAATACAGAGATAGGGGATAGGCAAGGATTGAGTAGTATTGCTTAAAACGTAATCTTGGATGTTAAATGATATTTGGTTGATTACATTGTTAACATAGTTGCACAATTATGTTTTACCCCACATACCAGCATTTTGCTGACCGATGTTTTGTTTGTCGACGTTTTAGGTACAAATGAAAAGAACAAACAATAAAGTGGCATATGTGGAACGAAATGAGAAATAATGTACACATGAGGATTAGTTAGATTAGTATCTTCATGGATAGAAGTTTAGAAATCCCATCTTTTAAAAGGTAAGTAAAGTTTTTATTTTATACCAGTTTTTAGTTTAGTAGTAGAATTTCATAATTATTATTGATTATTTGTTGAACCTTTAATCCGGGTTAATAGATAACGACTTTGATCTCTTGGTCTCCCTTAAGTGGGGATTACCGAGAGACGAGGTCATTACAGGTTCATTCTCATACCATGTACTTTTCACTTAGCTTCTCATGATCCTATGAGACCTCTTTAGGTTTCCACAAAACCCACAAACTGGTACACACCCTACCAAAGGGTTCCTCTCCCAGGATGGGAGGAAACTACAACTCCTAACAACAAAGTCACAAACATCCCTAGGGTTTATATTCACATGAGCATGCTTAACCCAGCATCCACTAAGGCACAAGAAGACCACCTACTAAACCATGCTAGGTCATACTTGTTCTCATCCCCAACATTGGATCAAGATCATACCTTCCCATGTCATCAACATAGCTATGGGGGGATTCATCAAACCTGCCTTAAACTTAAGGAGTTTCTCTTTAATTTAAACATGAGAAGTACCATGCTCGAGTCTGTAGAGACTCAATTCTCATCATGAGCATCAGGTACACTACTTCCCCTCTTAGGTCTAGGAACCCTAGGTTCATCTTTGGGTGTCCAACTGCATGCTCAATCTCTTAACCAAAAAACCAAGCATGTCCAAGGTATTTCATGTGCTTCCCATGATCCTTTTATTCGAGAAGCACCTTAGAGTTGAGTCTTCCTCAACAAGGTACAAGGCCTCTAAACCTGTTACTAAACCTCTCCAGGTCTAAGGAACTCTACTTCTCATCTATATCATAGGTACAAAGGTACCAGCAGACTCATCCTCTCTCTAGGGTTTGGTTCATCTCATGTCAACCAAGACATCATCAGCCCCCAAGGATCAAGCATGAGGAAACCACAAACATCCACTTAGGTCGCATCATCCTCAACTCCCCAATTTTCCTCATACCCTGGAGTCTAGTCTTCCAACCTTCTTGTTTGGGTCCTGCTCCCTCTCTCTAGAGCTAACTCCACAAACAACCTCACTACCAGAGGTCCTGTCTCCATGAAGATGGATCAAGCTCACAAGAATAACCCTACGTGGATGAGGCCTATGTTCAACTTATGTTTGCTCGTGGTTATCCATAACTCTTTATGCTTATCTCATAAGCTATCCATCATGCTTACTGGCCAGGGTTTCAACCTACTGCTGCACCACTGACGTACTTTATGTGCACATTATCCACTACTTACATAAGCCTATAGGGTTTCTATAGGTTCTTCACTAACCTCATTAATGAAGGATATATCCTTCACTTTAACACACACATCCCTTTCTAGGGTTGGGTCTCCAAAGGTACTCGGTCATCTAACCTCTCTTGGCTCGTATGGCATCCCAAGGTGTGTCCATCCCAAACACTCGGTCAACTATGACATCTAACTCATCATGTCATCACTCTCTCTAACCTTCACTTTAGGGTTAGGGTTAACATCATCCTCAGAGGATGTTCCAGGTCTCTACTTTTAATGGAGATCTCTTCCTCCAAGACTAACTCTCTCTTACTTATCCTCTTAACAAGAAGGTCTAGCCTCAGGTCTCTCCTGAGGGCATGACAACTTATGTCATACGACCTAAAAATGTATTTATTCCTTTATGATTAATGTATTAAGCTTATGTCCATGACATCTTATTTACATACTTTTTATTAATTTGGTGGAAGATTCCTTAAACCTTATCAACCTTACCCATACCTCAAGAGGGTGAGGGAAAAGAGAGAAAAACCTAATCCTTATAATCCTTAACATCATTTGAGGTGAGAATGGATGAACAAGATGAGAGAGTCCTATGGGTATCTTATTTCAAGTCAAATCCTAAGACATCGGCCAAGAAGTCACACTAATCTGGGAGTCCTCGTATTCCGACTAGTGGTGTCGAGGAAAATCTTGCCAGCCCCCAGACGTGATCCTTTTCTATACAACTGTATCTTTCAGAAATTCCTCTAATAACTCCCTTGGGTTCTACGGAGTTTGTAAATTTAATAATTATTAAATATTTAATGAGGAACCTACGCTTTGATACCAATTGTAATGTCCCCGCCTCCCGATAACCCCCAATTAAGGGAGACCAGAAGGTAAGAGCCATTATCCCAATTAACAGGATCAAAGGTTCGACAAATAATCACTAACAATTATCAAAATTTACCAACTAAATTGAAATATGATATAAAATAAAACCTTGCATACCTTTTTAAAACTTTGGTAAGCTACTCTATCCACAGCCTAGACTCATTCTATTTAATCCTACTTGCACTTTATTTCTTAGTTCCACAATGTGTCACTTTACTGTTTGTTCTTTCAATTGTTGTACCTAAAATGTCGACAAACAAAACATTAGTCAGCATATAGGAATATGCTGGTATGTAGGGACAACCAAAATTTCACAAATATGGCTAACAATTTAATTATCACAATCAGGGTAATTAGCAAACCAATTTACATTTTCAATGTGTCATTCTCCACCACTTTTGCCCTAACTCTGGAATACCCCTCAAGGGTTTCTCTTTTTCCAATGACTTAAGGCCACCTTCTCAATCCCGAGTTTGGTGCCTGGGGGTCACCTATCATGGTGTCCCATAGTCATGCAACATAGACCACCTTCTCATTCCTGAGCTTTGTGTATGGGGTCACCTCTCATGGTGCCCATGGGTCTACCCTTTTAGGCCTGACCTTTATCACATCTTCCATCAGGGTGGCATGTAGGTGCAAGAATACACATGTATTTATAATTGTGATAACCATAGTGACTTTATAAATGCAGTATGAACATTCAAACTGTTTAGTTTCAATCAATGTGATTAACCATCCAGGAAACTATTGAGAAAACTAATATGATTACTAGTAATTAACCACATACCTGTTAGGTTGAATTGAGATAGAATAGTCCAATCAATCAAGACATCCAATCACCATAGTACAAGAATCCTGAAATTACATCCAATTCCTTTTTATCAAAATCTATTCAAACCATCTTGCTACTTAAGGTTTCTATTCCTTTTTAGGATTTCTACCTCTTTTAGGGTTTACTTTGCAATTAGGGTTTTAACTTCATTTTACTCTTTTAAACCCTAATTTCTCATCTATCCTTCATGAAAGTTATTAAGGTTACCTTTTAACAACATATAACCTTAATTTTAGAAAGAACACAATTAATCATCTAATAAGTCCATTAAGCCTCTTTTTCATTAAAGCTACCATTTTTATCCTTTTAATCCATGACAAAGTCATTATGCTCATTTATCATAAATTCATAGTTCACTACGGTTTAATTTACATGTGAACGTTATTTATCATTAATTCTACCTTTGTCCATTAGAAGAACCCTAATTATCATATTAAGGATATTTATCTACAATTAGGAACTTCTATACTCAAAATAGCTTAAAATCATCATCTCTTAACTTTATTCACAATTTTGAATAATTAAATCCATTAAGAGTCGCGTTTAGCAATATTAGGGTTTTAGGGCCCATTAAGGTATATTTATGCACATGAAATTCCAACTTAAACCAATTACATGCAAAGTTCATCCTTTTTGTTCCTAATGTTCATTTTCATCATTAACATGTTAATACCAACTTTAATCATCCATTAAATCCTATTAAATGTATTAATCATCTCAAAATAAGGTTTTTTAATCTTTAATTCATCAAAGTTGATAGCTTATACTACTTTTTGAATAGTAAGAGGAATTAGCTTCTATATCATTGTTATTGGATTCCTCTCATTTTTCTGAGCAATTTTCATATTTTATACGTGCTAATCTGAGCTACAAATAATTAACTACGAATTTTACAAAATCCACTTACGTTGGCTAATAGGGAGGCACCACATAGCCTTTATCATGCAACATTCCTTGACTTGTTCAAAAACATTTTGAAATGTCTGTTCTGCCCTCCTTTAAGTTGGTCGACACTTCATACCTTGGGGGGTATATCTGTCCAATCGACCAACAGGTTGTCTTCAACCTCTTGTTTCTCCTGCTGTCGTTGAGCGCAGCTCTAGGCGCAACCTTGGCAGATCTTTCTCTCTCCCTCGGACCCCGATAGCTGCCGCCACACCTTGCCCTAGCCTCGCCACCTTCATCTGCACCTAGGGCACCACCTAGTGCGTGACCTATGTGGCTAGGTTAGGAGTAACAAACATGCGTCTTGCGGCCCTTGCTACTGCCAACCAGCTGTCGTTGCACCTGAATTGGGGCACGACTTCGATGGGGAAGCTACTACCTGCCATCACGAAGCATCAGGCTTCCCTCACACTCCATCTTTCCGCCTCATGGCCTTAGGTTGACGTCTTTCTTGTTAGTTAGGGTTTATATGCCAAAAACAAGAAGAAGAAGAAGAAGAAGAAGAAGAAAGGAGGGTACGTCGAATCTCACTCCTAGACTCGACCAAGGGCTCTCTCTCGTTTTATATATGAGGGTAACAACACCCTATGATGCTTGGTCATGAAGAAATAATGCCCTTTTCTAATAGGAATGTGATTTCTTCATGAAAAAGCAAGCTTCTCTCATTTAATTATCCGTTTGATATTCTTTATTATTTGGATAATTAGGAATTCAGAATTCCTCTCACTTATTAATCCATAGGAACGAATTTCTATTTTATTTTAATAGAAATTACTTCCTTTTAAACAATACTACAAAAATCATTCATTATGCATCATATTATTCTCTTATTTTCAATTTTTGGTATTTTCTCTTTCTTATTCTCCATTGGGGCTCCTTGGACCCCAAGAAACTCAAATATTTCGAAATTCCTTTTTAAGGATACTTATTATCCTTCTAGATGCATCAATATTCATTATTTCACATTATCTTGTTTATTTCTTATTAAAATATCTCTTTTTGAGGATTTCTCTTTTTCTTTCTTTTTTATTTTCCTCATTGGAATTTCTTTTAACATAAGAAACCTAATTGATATGAAAATCCATCAAAGATAACTCAATTATACCTCTTTTCACTTATTTTCCACATTTTATCATTGTTTCCAATTTATTTCTTATTAAAGAAATATTTAATTGATCTTTTCTTTTCTTTTTGCATTATCTTTGCAACTTTGGACTCCTTGGGACCCAGGGAACCCAATAGGTATTAAATCCACCTTTTGATTACACTCTTTTTCCTTCTAGAGGTTTCTACACTTTTCTTTTCTCCATTTCTTATTAATAATGGAGTTTCTTTTGTCTTTTCCTTGTTATTGGGCCCAATATTCAATAAATCCCACAAGTAAAGAAACAAGGCTATTATAAACGAAATTCATGCATTCAATCAAAAGATATCATTATTTGTTAATTTATGTTTATTATGAGATATTACATTTCTCACCAAATGAACCCAAAAATTGGGGTTGTAACATCCGTCCCCTCTTATAAGAATTTTGTCCTCAAAATTCCATCAAGCAAACAAACAATTCAGGATAAGCCTTTCATATGTCCATCAGGGCTCCCATGTGGCTTCACCCTTTCCATGGTGCTTCCCAATAACCTTCATCATCTCATATTCTTCCAACTGAGTTCTTTCTTACCTTTGCTTATCGTACCCTCATAGGTGACTCAGGACATTTCAGCCTCTCAAAAGCTGAATAGGTTCAGGGCTCAACACATGGCTTGGGTACCTCACATAGTTCTGTAGATCGAACTCATGGAACACATTACACATCATCTTATATTGAGGGTCAAGTCTAAAGACAACCATCTCCACCAATCCATCTCAAATGGACCCATATATCAGGGACTCAACTTTCTCAGTCGTAGCTTAGAGGAGTAAGATTTTCACATCACATACTCTCCCACAGTGAACTGCATGTCAGTCTGCTTTGCATCAGCTCATGACTCATGTCACTTCTAGCTCCCTGTCAGCCATTTCACGATCAAAGTGACTTCATCTGCACACACTATGGTTCTTTTCTAACCATCGTGAGGCCTCCTTCACCAACATCATCTTAATGAAGTGGTGACCGACGCAACCTCCATATAGAACTTCTTACATCCCGATAAAGGCTATGGTGGTTAACATCACCTCTTAAGAACTGTCTCTATGTATCACCTTGAATGAGCACACATGCTCTCATTAGACCCTCTAGTATGGATCATACTAACCATTAGTAAGGGGTGATAAACTGTACTAACATTGATTTCTTCGTGTAAATACTTCCACCTCATGGAAGTGAACCTTTAGGTCCTACTCGCATCATGGTGTAGTTGAACCATCTCTCTCTCTTGTAAGTAGTACAACATGATATGTCCCTTGACAATACTCTTTCTTTCTCTTGTCATCTAGGTAAGGCAATCTACCATAACCCACATTGTATCTTGACCTTCCTTGGTCAAGGGGAAACTTACCACAACATCCATAGTGGTGAACTCCCATTCCCTTTTGGGGACTCTTTATCCTCTATGTCAAAGCACTGAGTTACTGGTGTACATCCTTCACCCCCAGCTTGCATGGCCACATGCCACATGCAACTTCATTTTAAGCATCCAAAGTGCTACTATCACTTACTATCTTTGTAGTACCACAGTGTACGGTGTTCTTAAAATCATGATTTCCTGTATTGTCATGATTCCTCAAGCTTGATACCTCAAAAACACTAAACCACTATGGTTGGGGTTTCATCACCTTCTTTTTCAAATAAGTGCATCTGAGGTTCTACAACCATCCTTTTATGACGTCAAGGACTAGGCTGGCTAACCAAAGAACCATCAACATAATCAACCGATATTGTTACATCTGAGGGTTAGCCAAACTGATCTCTTTTTTAACTGAGTGCTAACCTAATAACCGTTTCTAGCCTCCAGCCAAACTAGGTAGTTGTATCTCCACTAGAGCATCCATTACCACTTCACATCCTTAGGTATTAGGTAATGTTGAAGACATACACTTCCAAGTATTCCACTTATCATCTCATCTCAAACTCTAAGTCTATCTTCATCAGAACACTCCGAGCTCAACCTATTGGTTATCACACTTGTATCACTTGCGAATTCCACATAGCTCATGATTAAACATTCTCACAAGATGATTACCTTAATACTCTTATCGTTTGTACCTATCGTTGACTTTGCAAGGGTATGTTAGCATCTCTCTCCTCATACCTCATAGCAACATTCCAACTCACATCATCTTTATCCTTGGTGTAAGGCATACATATTGTCCTATCTCTCACTCCCATAATAAGAAGAAATAAGCATTTGGCAGCCATTCAAATACAGAGTTCTTCCTGTTCCAAGTGTAGAGATGGTACATCCCACCTTGGTAGTACACCTTCAAATCAATGTTGAAATGTGCAACTTATGGCTCTACATCACAAACATCATGATATCAAAAATTAATTCCATGGAAGACTGGTCTCGAACCTACTGGGGTTTACACACAATCCTTGGTCATCTCCTCTAGATCTATAGGGTGCCGACACTTTTGGGGTCATTCCTCTTCCCTCATGCATCCAAAGAGTGCCCTACTCATCTACCCTTTGGGTCCCATGAGTTTATGAAGGTGATCAATCTCCTAACCCATGGCCCTCAGACAATGATAGGTGTTACCTCCCAACCCTATGGCCATGTGCAACTAGGGAATTTGACAACTCCTACTTCCATCGGTCTAATCCCAACCTGGCCCTAGGATAGACTTAGGATTCTAGCATAGTACATGTTCAACTCAGAACCTTACCCAAGCCTTCATCATCTCTCTCTCTGCATTCATGACTGACTCCCATCCTTTCATAGGGTCATGGCAACCTACCTACCTTGGTTAGGCCCCATACTGGTTACTTCCATGGTAAGACATCCACATGCACTTAGAGATGATTATCTATGGGTCTACATGTTCTGTCTCATACCATGTACTTTTCACTTAGCTTCTCACGATCCTATGATAACTCTTTAGGTTTCCAAAAAACCCGCAAACCGGCACACACCCTACCAAAGGGTTCCTCTCCCAGGATGGGAGGAAACTACAACTCTTGTCAACAAGGTCACAAACATCCCTAGGGTTTATATTCACATGAGTATGCTTAACTCAGCAACCACTAAGGCACAAGCCGACCACCTACTAAACCATGCTAGGTCATACTTGTTCTCATCCTCAACATTGGATTAAGATCATACCTTCCAATGTCATCAACATAACTGTGGGAGGATTCATCAAACCTACCTTAAAATTAGGTAGTTTCTCTTTACTTTAAACATGAGAAGTACCATGCTCGAATATGTAGAGACTCAATTCTCATCATGACCATCAGGTACACTACTTCCCCTCTTAGGTCTAGGAACCCTAGTTTCACCTTTGGGTGTCCAACAACATGCTCAATCTCTTAACCACAAACCAAGAATGTCCAAGGTATGTCATGTGTTTCCCATGATCATTTTATTCGAGAAGCACCTTAGCGTTGAGTCTTCCTCAACAAGTTACAAGGCCTCCCAACCTGTTACTAAAGCTCTCCATGTCTAAGGAACTCTTCTTCTCATCTATTCCATAGGTACAGAGGTATCGGCAGACTCATCCTCTCTCTAGGGTTTGGTTCATCTCATGTCAACCAAGACATCATCAGCCCCCAAGGATCAAGCATGAGGCAACCACAAACATCCACTTAGGTCGCGTCATCCTCAACTCCCCACTTTTCCTCATACCTTGGAGTCTAGGCTTCCAACCTTCTTACATGGGTCCTGCTCCCTCTCTCAAGAGCTAACTCCACAAACAATCTCACTACCAGAGGTCCTCTCTCCATGAAGATGGATCAAGCTCACAAGCATAACCCTACGTGGATGAGGCCTATGTTCAACTTATGTTTGCTCAAGGTTATCCATAGCTCTCTATGCTTATCTCATAAGCTATCCATCATGCTTACTGGCCAGGGTTTCAACCTACTGCCACACCACTAACGTACTCTAGTTGCACATTATCCCCTACTTGCATAAGCCTATAGGGTTTCTATAGGTTCTTCACTAACCTCATCAATGAAGGTGCTATCCTTCTCTTTAACACACATGCCCCTTTCCAGGGTTGGGTCGCCAAAGGTACTCAATCATATGACCTCTCATGGCTCATATGGCATCCCAAGGCGTGTCCATCCCTAACACTCGGTCAACCATGGCATCTAACTCATCATGTGATCTCTCTCTAACCTTCATTTTAGGGTTAGGGTTAACATCATCCTCAGAGGATGTGCCACGTCTCTACTTTTAATGGAGATCTCTTCCTCCAAGACTAACTCTCTCTTACTTATCCTCTTGATAAGAAAGTCTAGCCTTAGGTCTCTCCTGAGGGAATGACAACTTATGTCATATGACATAAGCATGTATCTATTCCTTTATGCTTATTCTATTAAGCTTATGTCCATAACATCTTATTTACATACTTTTTATTAATTTGGTGGATGATTCCTTAAACCTTATCAACCTTACCCATACCTCAAGAGGGTGAGGGAAAAGAGAGAAAACTCTAATCCTTATAATCCTTAACAACATTTGAGGTGAGAAGGGATGAACAAGATGAGAGAGTCCTACATGTATCTTATTTCGATTCAAATCCTAAGACATCGGCCAGGCAATCACACTAATCGGGAGTCCTCGTATTCCGACTAGCGGTGTAGAGGAAAATATTGACATCCCCCGGACATGATCCTTTCCTAGACACCTCTGTCTTTCGGAAATTCCTCTAATAAGTCCCTTGGGTTCTATGAAGTTTGTAAAATTTAATAATTATTAAAGATTAAATGAGGAACCTACACTCTGATACCAATTTTAACGACCCCGCCTCCAGGTAACCCCCAATTAAGGGAGACCAAAAGGTCAGGGCCATTATCCCAATTAACAGGATCAAAGGTTCAACAAATAATCGATACCAATTATCAAATTTTACCAACTAAATTGAAATCTAAAATAAAACAAAACATTGCATACCTTTTTAAAACATTGGTAAGCTACTCTATCTACAACCTGGATTCATTCTATCTAATCCTCCTTGCACTTTGTTTCTTATTTCCACAATATGTCACTTTACTATTTGTTCTTTCAATTGTTGTACCTAAAACACCGACAAACAAAACGTCAGTAAGCATATAGGAATATGTTTCTATGCGGGGACAACCAAAAATTCACAAATATGGCTAACAACTTAATTATCACAATCAGTGTAATTAGCAAACCAATTTACATTTTCAATGTGTCATTCTCCACTGCTTTTGCCCTAACCCTGGAATACCCCTCTAGGGTTTCTCTTTTGCCAATGACTTAAGACCACCTTCTCAATCCCGAGCTTGGTGCCTGGGGGTCACCTCTCATGGTGCCCCATAGTCATGCAACATAGACCACCTTCTCATTCCCGAGCTTGGTGTCTGGGGTCACCACTCATGGTGCCCATGGGTCTACCCTCTTGGGCCTGATCTTTATGGCATCTTCCATTAGGGTGGCATGTAGGTGCGAGAATACACATGTATTTATAATTGTGATAACCATAGTGACTTTATAATTGCAGTATGAACATCCAAACTACTTAGTTTCAATCAATGTGATTAACCATCTGGGAAACCTTTGAGAAAACTAATGGGATTACTAATAATTAACCACATACCTGATAGGCTGAATTGAGATAGAATAGTCCAATCAATCAAGACATCCAATCAAGCAAGTACAAGAGTCTTGAAATTACATCCAATTCCTTTTTATCAAAATCTATTCAAACCATCTTGCTACTTAAGGTTTCTATTCCTTTTCAGGATTTCTACCTCTTTTAGGGTTTACTTTGCAATTAGGGTTTTTACTTCATTTTACTCTTTTAAACCCTAATTTCTCATCTATCCTTGATGAAAGTTATTAAGGTTACCTTTTAACAACATATAACCTTAATTTCAGAAACAACACAATTAATCATCAAATAAGTCCATTAAGCCTCTTTTTCATTAAAGATACTATTTTTATCCTTTTAATACATGACAAAGTCATTACGCTCATTTATCATCAATTTGTAGTTCATTACGGTCTAATTTACATATGAACGTTATTTATCATTAATTCTACCATTATGCATTAGAAGAACCCTAATTATCATATTAAGGATATTTATCTACAATTAGGAACTTCTATACTCAAAATAGCTTAAAATCATCATCTCTTAACTTTATTCACGATTTTGAATAATTAAAGCCATTAAGAGTCACATTTACCAATATTAGGGTTTTAAGGCCCATTAAAGTATATTTATGCACATGAAATTCCAACTTAAACCAATTACGTGCAAAGTTCATCCTTTTTGTTCCTAATGTTCCTTTTCATCATTAACATGTTAATACCAACTTTAATCATCCATTAAACCCTATTAAATATATTAATCATTTCAAAATAGGGTTTTTTAATCTTTAATTCATCAAAGTTGATAACTTATACTACTTTTCGAATTTCAAGAGGAATTAACTTCTATACGCATTTTTATTGGATTCCTCTCATTTTTCTTAGCAATTTTCAAATTTTATACGTGCTAATCCGAGCTACAAATAATTAACTACGAATTTTACAAAATCCACTTACTTTGGCCAATAGGGAGGTGCCACACATCCTTTATCATGCAACATTGCTTGACTTGTTTAGAAGCATTTTGAAATATCCGTTCTGCCCTCCTTTAAGTTGGTCGACGCTTCATACCATAGGGGGTATATCTGTCCAATCGGCCAACAGGTTGTATTCAACCTCTTGCTACTGCTTCTTCCGTCGAGTGCATCTCTAGGCACGACCTAGGTGACTCTTTCTCTCACCCTTGGACCCCGACAGCTGCCGCCGCACCTTACACTAGCCTCGCCGCCTTCATCTGCACCTAGGGTGCTGCCTAGTGTGTGGCCTATGCGGCTAGGTCAGGAGTAACAGACTTGCATCTTGCGGCCCTTGCTGCCGCCAACCAGCTGTCGTTGCACCTGCATTAGGGCACGACTTCGATGGTGAAGCTACTGCCTACCATCACGAAGCATCAGGCTTCCCTCACACTCCATCTTGCCGCCTCATTGCCTCAGGTTCACGTCATTCTTTTTAGTTAGGGTTTATATGCCAAAAACACGAAGAAGAAGAAGAAGAAGAGAGGAGGGTATGTGGGATCTCACTCCTAGACTTGGCCAAGGGCTCTCTCTCCTTTAATAGATGAGGGTAACAATGCCCTACGATGCTTGCTCACGAAGAAACAATGCCCTTTTCTAATAGGAATGTGATTTCTTCATGAAAAAGCAAGCTTCTATCCTTTAATTATCCTTTTGATATTATTTATTATTTGGATAATTAGGAATTCATAATTCATCTCACTTATTCTCTTTATTCTTGCTTTTTAATCCATTGGAACGAATTTCTATTTTCTTTTAATAGAAATTACTTCCTTTTAAGTAATACTACAAAAATCATTCATTATGCATCATATTATTCTCTTATTTTCTATTTTTGGTATTTTCTCTTTCGTTTTCTCCTTTGGGGCTCCTAGGACCCCAAGAAAATCAAATGTTTCGAAATTCCTTTTTAAGGATACTTATTATCCTTCTAGATGCATCAATATTCATTATTTCACATTATCTTGTTTATTTCTTATTAAAATATCTCTTCATGAGGATTTCTCTTTTTCTTTCTTTTTATTTTCCTCATTGGAATTTCTTTTAACATAAGAAATCTCATGGATATGAAAATCCATCAAGGATAACTCAATTATACCTCTTTTCACTTATTTTCCACATTTTATCATTGTTTCCAATTTCTTTCTTAATAAAGAAATATTTAATTGATCTTTTCTTTTCTTTTTGCATTATCTTTGCAACTTTGTACTCCTTGGGACCCAAGGAACCCAAGAGGTACGAAATCCACCTTTGGATTACACTCTTTTGCCTTCTAGAGGTTTCTAAACTTTTCTTTTCTCCATTTCTTATTAATAATGGAGTTTCTTTTGTCTTTTCTTTGTTATTGGGCCCAATAGCCAATAAAGCCCACAAGTAAATCAACAAGGCTATTTTAAACAAAATTCATGCATTCAATCAAAAGACATCATTATTTGTTCATTTGTTTTTATTATGAGATATTACATTTCTCACCAAATGAACCAAAAAATTGGGGTTGTAACATCCTTCCCCTCTTATCAGAATTTTGTCCTCAAAATTCCATCAAACAAACAAACAATTCAGGATAAGCCTTTCATATGTCCATCATGGCTCCCATGTGGCTTCACCCTTTCCATGGTGCTCTCCAAGAACCTTCATCATCTTATATTCTTCCATCTCAGTTCTTTCTTACCTTGGTTTATCGTACCCTCATAGGTGACTCAGGACATTTTAGCCTCTCAAAAGCTGAATAGGTTCATGGCTCAGCACATGGCTTGGGTACCTCACACAGTGCTCTAGATCGAACTCATGGAACACATTACACATCATGTTATCCTGAGGGACACGACTAAACACAACAATCTCCACCAATCCATCTCAAATGGACCCATATATCGGGGACTCATCTTTCTCAGTTCTAGTTTAGAGGGGTCAGATTTTCACATCACATACTCTCCCACAGTGAACTACATGTCAGTCTGCTTTACATCAGCTCACGACTCATGTCGCTTCTGGATCCCTCTCAGGCATTGCACGATCAAAGTGACTTCATCTGGACACACTATGGTTCTTTTCTGACCTTCGCGAGGCCTCCTTCGCCAACATCATCTTAATGAAGTGGTGAATGACACAACCTCCTTATAGAACTTCTTGCATCCCGATAAAGGCTATGGTGGTTAACATCACCTCTTAAGAACTGTCTCTATGTATCACCCTGAATGAGCACACATGCTCTGATCATACCCTCTAGTCTGGATCATACTAACCATTATTAAGGAGTGATAAATTGTACTAACATCGAGTTCTTCATGTAACTACTTCAACCTCATGGAAGTGAACCTTTAGGTTCTACTCAAGATCTTTTGAACTCACATCATGGTGTAGTTGAACCATCTCTCTCTCTTGTAAGTAGTACAACCCGATCTGTCCCTTGACCATACTCTTTCATTATCTTGTCATCTAGGTAAGGCAATCTACCATAACCCACATTGTATCTTAACCTTCCTTGGTCAAGGGGAGACTTACCACAACATCCATAGTGGTGAACTCTCATTCCCTCTAGGTGACTATTTATCCTCTATGCCAAAGCACTATGTTACTGGTGTTCATCCTTCACCCCCGGCTTGCATGGCCACATGCCACATGCAACTTCATATTAAGCATCCAAAGTGCTACTATCACTTACTATCTTTGTAGTACCACGGTGTATGGTGTTCTAAAAATCATGATCTCCTATATTGTCATGATTCCTCAAGCGTGATACCTCGAAAACCCTAAAACACTCTCGTCGGGGTTTCATCACCTTATTTTTCAAATAAGTGCATCTGAGGTTCTACAACCATCCTTTTATGGCATCAAGGACTAGGCTGGCTAACCAAACAAACATCAACTTAATCAACTGATAATGTTACATCTGAGGGTTAGCCAAACTTATCTCTTTTCCTACTGAGCGTTAACCCGATAACCTCATCTAGCCTCTAGCCAAACTAGGTAGCTATATCTCCACCAGAGCATCCATTACTACTTCACATCCTTAGGTATTAGGTAATGTTGAACACATACACTTCCATGTATTCCACTTATCATTTCGTCTCAAACTCAAAGTCTATCTTCATCAGAAGATGATTACCTTAATACTCTTATCGTTTGTACCTATCATTCACTTTGCAAGGGTATGTTATCATCTCTCTCCTCATACCTCATATCAACGTTCCAACTCACATCATATTTATCCTTGGTGTAAGGCATGCGTACTGTCCTATCTCTCACTCCCATAACAAGAAGAAATAAGCATTTCATGGCCGTCCAAATATAGAGTTCTTCATATTTTAAGAGTAGATATGGTACATCCCACCTTGCCATTACACCTTCAAATGTAAGTTGAAACGTGCAACTTATGTCTCTACATCACAAACATCATGATATCAAAAATTACTTCCATGTAAGATTGGTCTCAAACCTACTGGGGTTTACACACAATCCTTGGTCATCTCCTCTAGATCTATAGGGTGTCGACACTTTTGGGGTCATTCCTCTTCCCTCATGCATCCAGAGAATGCCCTACTCATCTGCCCGTTGGGTCCCATGAGTTCATGAAGGTGATCAATCTCCTAACCCATGACCCTCAGACAATGATAGTTGTTACCTCCCGACCCTATGATCATGTGCAACTAGGGAATTAGGCAACTCCTACTTCCATCGGTCTTATCCCTACCTGGCCCTAGGATAGACTTAGGATTCTAGCATAGTACATGTTCAACTCAGAACCTTACCCCAACCTTCATCATCTCTTTGGCTGCATTCATGGCTGAATCCTATCCTTTCATAGGGCCATGGCAACCAACCTACCTTGGTCAGGCCCCATACCAGTTACTTCCATGTTAACACATCCACATGCACTTAGAGATGATGATCTATGGGTCTACAGGTTCATTCTCATACCATGTACTTTTCACTTAGCTTCTCACGATCCTATGAGACCTCTTTAGGTTTTGAAAAAACCCATAAACTGGTACACACCCTACCAAAGGGTTCCTCTCCCAGGATGGGAGGAAACTACAACTCTTGACAACAAGGTCACAAACATCCCTAGGGTTTATATTAACATGAGCATGCTTAACCCAACAACCACTAAGGTACAAGCAGACCACCTACTGAACCATGCTAGGTCATACTTGTTATCATCCTCAACGGTGGATCAAGATCATACCTTCCCATGTCATCAACATAGCTGTGGGGGGATTCATCAAACCTGCCTTAAACTTAAGTAGTTTCTCTTTCCTTTAAACATGAGAAGTACCATGCTCGAATCTGTAGAGACTCAATTCTCATCATGAGCATTAGGTAAACTACTTCCCCTCTTAGGTCTAGGAACCCTAGGTTCACCTTTGGGAGTCCAACTGCATGCTGAATCTCTTAACCACAAACCAAACATGTCCAAGGTATGTCATGCGCTTCCCACGATCCTTTTATTCGAGAAGCACCTTAGATTTGAGTCTTCCTCAATAAGGTACAAGGCCTCCCAACTTGTTACTAAACCTCTCCAGGTCTAAGGAACTCTTCTTCTCATCTATATCATAGGTACAGAGGTACCAGTAGACTCATCCTCTCTCTAGGGTTTCGTTCATCGCATGTCAACCAAGACATCATCAGCCCCCAAGGATCAAGCATGAGGCAACCACAAACATCCACTTAGGTCGCATCATCCTCAACTCCCCACTTTTCCTCATACCTAGGAGTCTAGGCTTCCAACCTTCTTGCTTGGGTCCTGGTCCCTCTCTCAAGAGCTAACTCCACAAACAACCTCACTACCAGAGGTCCTCTCTCCATGAAGATGGATCAAGCTCACAAGAATGCCCCTATGTGGATGAGGCCTATAATCAACTTATGTTTGCTCGAGTTTATGCATAGATCTTTATGTTTATCTCATAAGCTATCCATCATGCTTACTGGCCAAGATTTCAGCCTACTTCTGCACCACTGATGCACTCTAGGTGCACATTATCCCTTACTTGCATAAGCCTATAGGGTTTCTATAGGTTCTTCACTAACCTCATCAATGAAGGAGCTATCCTTCACGTTAACACACACACACCCCTTTCCAGGGTTGGTTCACCAAAGGTACTCGGTCATCTAACCTCTCATGGCTCATATGGCATCCCAAGGTGTGTCCATCCCAAACACTCAGTCAACCATGACATCTAACTCATCATGTCATCTCTCTCTCTAACCTTCACTTTAGGGTTAGGGTTAACATCATCCTCATAGGATGTTCCAGGTCTCTACTTTTAATGGAGATCTCTTCCTCCAAGACTAACTCTCTCTTACTTATCCTCCTGACAAGAAGGTCTAGCCTCAGGTCTCTCCTGAGAGCATGACAACTTATGTCATACGACTGAAGCATGTATCTATTCCTTTACACTTAATCTATGAAGCTTATGTCCATGACATCTTATTTACATACTTTTTATTAATTTTGTGGAGGATTCCTTAAACCTTATCAACCTTAACTATACCTCAGGAGGGTGAGGGAAAAGAGAGAAAACCCTAATCGTTATAATCCATAACAACATTTGAGGTGAGAAGGGATGAATAAGATGAGAGAGTCCTACAGGTATCTTATTTCGAGTCAAATCCTAAGACATCGGCCAGGCAGTCACACTAATTCGGGAGTCCTCGTATTCTGACTAGCGGTGTGAAGGAAAATCTTGCCAGCCCCCAGACGTGATCCTTTTCTAGACACCTCTGTCTTTCAGAAATTCCTCTAATAACTCCCTTGGGTTCTATGGAGTTTGTAAAATTTATTAATTATTGAAGATTAAATGCGGAACCTACGCTCTGATTCCAATTTTAATGACTCCGCCTCCCGGTAACCCCCAATTAAGGGAGACCAGAAGGTCATAGCAATTATCCCAATTAACAGGATCAAAGGTTTGACAAATAATCAATAACAATTATCAAATTTTACCAACTAAATTGAAATCTGATATAAAATAAAACCTTGCATACCTTTTTAAAACTATGGTAAGCTACTCTATCCATAGCCTGGATTCATTCCATCTAATCCTCCTTGCACTTTATTTCTTATTTGCACAATGTGTCACTTTACTGTTTGTTCTTTCAATTATTGTACCTAAAATGCCGACAAACAAAATGTCAGTCAGCATATAGGAATATGCTGGTATGTGGGGACAACCAAAATTTGACAAATATGGCTAACAATTTAGTTATCACAATTAGGGTAATTAGCAAACCAATTTACATTTTTAATGTGTCATTCTCCACCACTTTTGCCCTAACCCTGGAATACCCCTCTAGGGTTTCTCTTTTGCCAATGACTTAAGTCCACCTTCTCAATCCCGAGCTTGGTTACTGGGGGTCACCTCTCATGGCGCCCCATAGTCATGCAACATAGATTACCTTCTCATTCCTGATCTTGATGTACGGGGTCACCTCTCATGGTGCCCATGGGTCTACCCTCTTAGGCCTGACCATTATGGCATCTTCCATCAGGGTGGCATGTAGGTGTGAGAATACACATGTATTTATAATTGTGATAACCATGGTGACTTTATAATTGCAGTATGAACATCCAAACTGTTTAGTTTCAATCAATGTGATTAACCATCTGGGAAACCTTTGAGAAAACTAATGGGATTACTAATAATTAACCACATACATGTTAGGCTGAATTGAGATAGAATAGTCCAAAAATTCATCTAGAATTGCTACGGAAGCTCTGAACAAATATTCTCCACTATCGAATTTTGATGATTCTGAGATCCAGAAGGAAGATTTGATTGCATCTGACTCGGATGTGAGGGGTGAAGAGGTTGTGAACCTTCTCCCAAATGGATAGGCCTTTCACAGTGATTTCTTAGAACGTGAGAGGGATTCATAACAAAATCTCTCACGTTAAGGAGGAGATAGATAGGAACAAAGCTGATGTCTATATTATTCTGGAATCCAGACTTAGTTGTAGTGAGATTGAGGAGTTTATTATTTCCATGTGGCTGAATTCAAAGTTCTTATCTAACTCAAGATTTTACAAGTACACTCGTATTGTTGTTCTTTGGTTTAATTCTAATATATCTGTAAACAAAATCATGGATAATGAACAAGTTATTTAGTGTGAGGTGGAGTTCTGTGATTCTTCTTTCTTCCTTTCTGCTATTTACGGGTCCAATGATGATAATGATAGAATGTTGTTATGAGACTCTATTCGATCTATAAACACTCATAGGCCTTGGTTCCTAGTGGGCGATTTTAATGATGTCCATCTAAATAGGGAAAAAATAGGGAGACATCCTCCATCACATAAGAGTATGAAGGATTTTAATGATATTTTCTTTGATACTAACCTTGTTGGGATTGGCCCTAAGGGTCCCTTTTTCACATGGGATAGAAGAAGCAAGAAAGGCGAGTCTACCTTTTCTAAGATAGACAGAATCTTGGGAAATAGGAAGCTTCTTGAAGTTTTTCCGGATCTCTGGGGTGAGGTTATTTCGACAAATGTCAGTGATCATCGTATCATTGGGATTCATTTCAACAGTCCTAAGAAGAGAGGAGCACCATACAGATTCATCAATGCTTGGGTTACCCAACCTAATTTTCATGATGTGGTTAAGAAAGCTTGGAGTAGTGTCTCTCCTAAAGGAGCACCTATGTACAGGGTGTACAGGAAACTACATGTTGTTAAAGGAGCCTTATTAGAGTGGAATAGGAAAACTATAGGTAATATCCTTTCCAAATCTAAAGAGCTAGAGGCATTGGCTTCTCAGGTCCAAAGGGAGGTTGATAAAGACCCACTTAATAAATCTATTCAGTTGAAGCTTATGGAGTTGAGAGTGTTGGCTGAAAAAGCTATCATTGATGAGGAATCTCTTCTAAAGCAGAAGTCAAGGGTGTATGGCCCAAGGAAGGAGATAAAAACTCTTCCTTCTTGTATACTTCACTCAAGACCAGGAGGATCTTGAATAATATCCATTGTCTTACTATTACTGGATCCAAGGTTAATGATCAAGAGGGTATTAGTTCTCATATTGAGATCTTTTTCACTTCTTTATTCAATTTTGCTCCTGACAGTTATGTTAAGTGGTATGAATGTTGGAAGCTGCCTAAAATTTATGATCTTCAATTTGGAATTTTGAACAAACACATATCTAAGTCTGAGAGTGTCTCTGTGGTGGAAAGTTTGAGGGGGAATAAGGCCCCTGGGCCAGATGGTTTTAATGGTCTGTTCTTTAAATCTTGCTGGGATATAGTTGGGGAATTTGTTTGCAAAGCCATTTTGAGTTTCTTTGAAATGGAAGCTTCTTCATGAGTTCAATAACACTTTCATTACTTTAATTACAAAGTGTCATGGTGCTTCTTTCCTTAATGACTTCAGGCCCATCTCTCTATGCAATGTCATTTATAAGATTATTACAAAGGTTCTTGCTAACCGTTTGAGTGCTATTTTTCCTGATCTCATTGACAAGAGTCAATTTTCCTTCATTAAAGGAAGATATATTGGTGATGCTATGCTTCTTGCAAATGACATTCTTATCTCTTTCTCTAATGCAAATGGTCCTGGTAAGCTATGCATTAAAGCTGACCTAGCTAAGGCTTACGACTCTGTTAGACGTGATTACATTCTCTTCATTCTCAGAAGTTTGGGTTTTCCTCCGAAGTGGTTGAAATGGATTGATGTTTGTTTCTACACTTCATCTTACAAGGTCTTGATCAATGGTAATCCTTCCTCTTCCTTCTCTGCTTACAATGGTGTTAAATAGGGGGATCCCTTGGCCCCATATTTGTTTGTGATAGCTATGAATGGTTTTAGTGCTCTTATAAAAGCTTATGTGTCCAAAGTCAATATTAACTCTGGTCATACTCAAAAGGATGTGAAGGTTTCCCACATAGTCTTTGCTGATGACCTCTTAATTTTTGCTAAGGCTGATAAGAGTAATGCTCTTATAATAAATGAAGTTTTTTAGGTCTTTCAAGATATTTCTGGTTTGAGGCTTAATAATTTGAAGAGTCAGCTCTTTGTCAGTAAAATCACAAGTACTGATATTGCAAAGGACATATCTAGTTGTTTAAGCATTCGGATTTCCTCTCTGCCTGTGAGGTATCTTGGATAACCCCTCTTTACGGGCAGGTTAATGAAACCTATGTGTAATCCTATCCTTGATAAAATTAGAAGTAAGTTGGATATGTGTAAATACAATCTGTTATCTTAAGCTGGGAGAATTGAATTGGTTATTTCTACTCTTTCTTCGTATCATATTTTCTGGACCTCAGCTTTTCCTATTCCCAAATCAATGATCTTACAAATTGAGAAGATGATGCGGGATTTCATTTGTGGTGATAATGAGGACAAGAAGCATCTTCACACTATTTCTTGGGACTTTATATGCAGGCCTAAGAAGGAAGTGGGCCTGGGTATCAGGCGTGTGGAAGACTGGGCTAAAGATGGTATTTTGAAGAATCTATGGAATATTGCAATGGATAAAGAATCTCTTTGGGTGAAATGGGTGCATAGCAAGTATCTTGAAAATGATTCTATTTGGTCGATTAAAACTAAATAAAGTTTTACTTGGTTATTTAAGAAACTCCTCTATCACAGACATTTACTGATTCCACATGTGAAGTTCATTGTCGACAATGGTGAAGATATTTACTTATGGAAGGATCCTTGGATTCCTACTGGTAAAAGGCTGTGGGATGTCATGGATTGCCAGCAATTGATGATCAGAATGGGCAATGAAGCTAGGAGGAAGCTTAGCAGTTGTATCCATAACGGGGTTTGGTCTGTACCAGAGTTTAGAGGCTCGGAGAAGATTTCTGCTTTCTTAAAAAGTCTATCCAGGCCGAATGGTCATGCTAACTCACTGTTGATTGGAAACTCTATTTCGTTTAAGCTAAAGGATGCTTGGAATATCATCAGAATACAAAACCCATGTGTTGATTGGCATGATTGGGTTTGGAAAGGGAAAGTTCCCAGGAGATGCTCTTGTTTTCTATGGAAATTTTTCTTAGACAAATTATCCACGATTGATTACTTGAAAAAGATGGGTTTCTGCTTTTTGTCGAGGTGCTCTCTCTGTAAAGAGGAGTCTGAAGATGCAGTTCATGTGTTTTTTAACTACAGGTTTAGTGCTGCTATTTGGAGGAAATTTAATACAATTTATGGCTCCTGTCCTAATTCCAAAGCTGATATTTTGACGTTCAAATGGGAAGCTAGAATCACTGTTGTCTTTGTGCTCTATTATATATGGTGTGAAAAGAATCATAGGATTTTTCTTAACTTTGAAGGTGGTTCATATTTGATTTGGGATCTGAGCATTAATGATACTCATAGTTTGTATAGATAGCTTTTTCCTTTTGTTCTATACAGATTTCTTTTCTTTGTGATCTACTCTGGATCACTCGTTTGTAATCACTGTTCTTGTTTTGGAATATGATGCATGCTAGGTTCATTAAAAAAAAGAGATAGAATAGTCCAATCAATCAAGACATCCAATCAAGCAAGTGCAAGAGTCCTAAAATTACATCCAATACCTTTTTATCAAAATCTATTCAAACCATCTTGCTACTTAAGGTTTCTATTCCTTTTTAGGATTTCTACCTCTTTTAGGGTTTACTTTGCAATTAGGGTTTTCACTTCATTTTACTCTTTTAAACCCTAATTTCTCATCTATCCTTCATGAAAGTTATTAAGGTTACCTTTTAACAACATATAACCTTAATTTCAGAAACAACACAATTAATCATCAAATAAATCCTTTAAGCCTCTTTTCATTAAAGCTACCATTTTTATCCTTTTAATCCACGACAAAGTCATTACGCTCATTTATCATCAATTCATAGTTCATTACGATCTAATTTACATATGAACGTTATTTATCATTAATTCTACCTTTATCCATTAGAAGAACCCTAATTATCATATTAAGGATATTTATCTACAATTTGGAACTTCTATACTCAAAATAGCTTAAAATCATCATCTCTTAACTTTATTCATGATTTTGAATAATTAAAGCCATTAAGAGTCGCGTTTACCAATATTAGGGGTTTAAGGCCCATTAAAGTATATTCATCACATGAAATTCCAACTTAAACCAATTACGTGCAAAGTTCATCCTTTTTGTTCCTAATGTTCCTTTTCATCATTAACATGTTAATACCAACTTTAATCATCCATTAAACCCTATTAAATATATTAATCATCTCAAAATAGGGTTTTTTAATCTTTAATTCATGAAAGTTGATAACTTATACTAATTTTCAAATTGCAAGAGGAATTAGCCTCTATATGCATTTTTTTGGATTCATCTCGTTTTCCTAAGCAATTTTCATATTTTATATGTGCTAATCCGAGCTACGAATAATTAACTACGAATTTTACAAAATCCACTTACTTTGGCGAATAGGGAGGCGCCGCGTAGCCTTTATCATGCAATGTTGCTTGACTTGTTCAGAAACATTTCAAAATGTCCATTCTGCCCTCCTTTAAGTTGGTCAACACTTCATACCCCAGGGGGTATATCCGTCCTATCGGCCAACATGTTGTCTTCAACCTCTTGTTGCTCATGCTGCCATCAAGTGCAGCCCTAGGCACGACCTTGGCGGCTCATTCTCTCTCGCTCAGACCCCGACAGCTGCCGCCACACCTTGCCCTAGCCTAGCCACCTTCATCTGCACCTAGGGTGCCGCCCAGTGCGTGGCCTATGTGGCTAGGTTAGGAGTAGCAGACCTGCGTCTTGCGGCCCTTGCTGTCGCCAACCAGCTGTCGTTGCACCTGCATTAGGGCACGACTTTGAAGGCAAAGCTACTACCTACCATCATGAAGCATCATGCTTCCCTTGCACTCCATCTTGCCACCTCATGGCCTCAGGTTCACGTCATTCTTGTTAGTTAGGGTTTATATGCCAAAAACAAGAAGAAGACGAAGAAGAAGAAGAAGAAGAAGAAGAATAAGAAAGGAGGGTATGTGGGATCTCTCTCCTGGACTCAAGCTAGGGCTCTCTCTCCTTTTATAGATGAGTGTAACAACGCCCAACGATGCTTGCTCACGAAGAAACAATGCCCTTTTCTAATAGGAGTGTGATTCCTTCATGAAAAGCAATCTTCTCTCCTTTAATTATCCTTTTAATATTCTTTATTATTTGGATAATTAGGAATTCAGAATTCCTCTCACTTATTCTCTTTATTCTTGATTTTTAATCCATTGGCATGAATTTCTATTTTCTTTTAATATAAATTACTTCCTTTTAAACAATACTACAAAAGTCATTCATTATGCATCATATTATTCTCTTATTTTCTATTTTTGGTATTTTCTCTTTCTTTTTCTCCATTGGGGCTCCTTAGACCCTAAGAAACTCAAATATTTCGAAATTCTTTTTTAAGGATACTTATTATCCTTATAGATGTATCAATATTCATTATTTCACATTATCTTATTTATTTCTTATTACAATATCTCTTTTTGAGGATTTCTCTTTTTCTTTCTTATTATTTTACTCATTGAAATTTCTTTTAACATAAGAAACCTCATGGATACAAAAATCCATCAAATATAACTCAATTATACCTCTTTTCACTTATTTTCCACATTTTATCATTATTTCCAATTTCTTTCTTAATAAATAAATATTTAATTGATCTTTTCTTTTGTTTTTGCATTATCTTTGCAACTTTGGACTCCTCAGGACCCAAGGAAACCAAGAGGCACAAAATCCACTTTTGGATTACACTCTTTTGCCTTCTAGAGGTTTCTACACTTTTCTTTTCTCCATTTCTTATTAATAATGGGGTTTCTTTTGTCTTTTCCTTGTTATTGGGCCCAATAGCCAATAAAGCCCACAAGTAAACTAACAAGGCTATTTTAAACGAAATTAATGCATTCAATCAAAAGACATCATTATTTGTTCATTTATCTTTATTATGAGAAATTACATTTCTCACCAAATGAACCGAAAAATTGGGGTTGTAACATCATGTGACTCAAAAACACTTAGATAAGGTTAGTGTTACTCTTTCGAGATGCTAACAATCAAACACCACAATATGGTATCTTATCATATAAATGAATCATTAAAACCAAGCGAATGGAGATAACCTTTGATAAGTGCATATATATTCAAATGGATGTAAGTATATGCATGTTGGGAGAGCCTTTGTTTCTACTTCAATAGAAGAAATAAGTTTAGCCACTCATTTTCATGAGTTGAGTTATAGATCTACAAAGTTGAAGATACATCAAGACAGGAAAAAAGATAAATGAACAACATAAATGGGAATCATAGATCTAAAGAAGGGAGTAAGGAAATATACCAACAATAATCCTTTAGATCTAGATCTGGCATAAGGGTAGCATGCAGAAAGTCCTTATCTTGAGGGAAATGATGGCATATCTTCTCTCTCCTCCAACTTCCATCTTCAAAGATCAAAGATTAATGGATAGGCAGATGGGTGAGTGTGGAATGCGGCAACACTTTGTCGTTTCTTGATAATGAGACCCCCCTACATGGATGAAGTCAGGGCCTAATTATAGGTGCAACCCACTCACTTAATCTTTATTGCAGTCAATACTCATGTCTTGGTTGTAACTATTGTGTCTGTCAGAACCTTTGTCTCAATCACAACCTCTGCAGTAGGTGCAACCTCTGTCGCGTTCGCAACCACTGTGTCATTTGTAACCTTTTCTTTGATCACAACATATGTCGCGACCCTAGTGGGTGATCGCGATTGTGATAGACAATTGCTCATTCACTCAAGACAAACAATAGATTCAACTCGATCGAGACACATGGATCCCAAGGTTGTGTGGATCTATTGCGACCATTGATAACCTATATGAAATAAATGAGGATTATTATATTAAGAAGTTAAATTAGATCTTTGTCTAAGGACTTCTAAAATAGGTAGAAAAAATCATAAAAATGAATGTCATTATAGATATAAAATAGGTGCAATATGTCCACAAAATATCATGTTATCAACTACCCTAAACATAGAATCTAGCATGTCCTCAGGCTAATAGATAGAATCAAAGCATCAAATTATGAGCTATAGTTTTTTTCTTTTGATCACCACACCACCACAAAATTATCCCATCCTTACAAAAAAATCTTTGTGATGGGCATGGTTCACTAACTGAGGTCATATTCCCTCCCCTTATTTCTAGAGTTGTGTGACTTTATGCATGTTCCACTGCATTTTGCACTAAAGGAACCTCCCTTACAATATCAACCACTCCTAGGTTCTTAACCATACTCGTAAACGGTTCCTTTCAGGGGTAGCTTTCACACCCTACCTTTATTTTGGTTGTGTCTAAGTTATTGTGTCGAGGTAGGTTAGGCTTATAGTGTATTCTTGCATTTCTTAGGTTATTTGTTTTGGAAATAGGTAAATATAGTGTATTCTTGCATTTCTCAGGTTAGCTCAACCATAATTCTATCATAAAGATAATGTCACCTAATTGGGGCCTAATGTATTGTCAAGTAGTTGCATGAGGTCTGCTTTAAAAAGCCGATGGGTTAAAATTGGCTTCCAGATTCCGCTTCTAGACACGACATGTCTACATTCTTGAATGTAGCAATACACCAACAATGAAAATCTTTCGGCAACTTTCCATGAACAACTCTCATGATTTTATCTTTCTTGCCTTTTTTTTCTTTATGGATTGTGGAAAATGATTGATAAGATATTTTGGGTGGCCAATCCACTTTTGATCCCAATGCGAGGATATTTAAAATTGGACGGGGTAGTTGTTTCTATCTTGCTGGAGGTGTATACTTTCTAACTAGTATCAAAAGGCTAGGGTGATTAGTTCGGAGTCTGTCTGATTTAGTCCTCCATATTTCCTAGGATTTCATAGGTTCATGGGTGTTTTTTCACTTTACATGATATTTTGTTGTAAGAATGGAATAAGATTGTATTATTGTGTCATTTTCTTTTATGTAAATTAATAGTTCATTTGCACCACTCTTGATATGATTACACTATAAAAATAGAAAAAAGACAAACAAGTCTAAAAGTGGTAGAAGTAGATAAATTGAGGAAGGGTAGAACATGAAATTATGAAACAAAGTAAATGGTTCATTTCATGAAAGAAAATTAAAAGTTCATAATAACTATGCAGGGAAAAGTAAGAGTTCATACAAAACATTCAAAATTGGAATAAAATGCAAAAATGTACCTCTCATGCCCATTTATAACTCCCCTCAAGCTTATCATATACTCTTTCCCAGAGTGTCAAAGATGAGGGTTAGGAATAAATGAGCTATCTTTATTGCTAATGTTGTTAAAAAATTGCCCATTTAGATTGCATCAGCATGTCAGCGTACCCTACTCGGAGTGTGTGGTAACATTCATGTTGTAGGATTTCAACTTTCATCTCCCTCAATGCCAATGTTGTCATCCATGCCATGCAATAAATAGAACTATCATTAGATAGATGAATCTATTGGGGACTTTTGTGGCACAACTGAGTCTTCTTGAAGTCCTTGTCTCACACATGTTTGTGGATCATCTCTATAATTGCTTCCACACATCTTACTACCTTCTCTTCTGTAGGCATCTTCAGTGTAGTAATATTGGTGTACTTGTTCAATGCAAAGGCTGAATCTGAGATGTTATATAGAATGTCAGTCTTTGCCTTGATGTTGACAACAAGAAGGGTTTGATGGTTTCCATGCAGTATTGGTAAGAAAATGAAATTAGGGAGGGATCCATCAGACGTTGCCACATACATTCTTTTTCTCCTGACTCCTAGCATTTTAGTATGTCACCAATGAGCAAGAAGTTGGCCATATGTACATTAGGCATGTCATCACCTAGCAATGATTGATATATAGACATGACAATTCCTGCTAGGTATCACCCCATTTTTAGCATTTCTCAAAGGTCGTCTTGAATGACACAAATGCTTTCTGTTTCGATGATAGAATCCCATCCATCAATGTCTTCTTTGAGTTTATCCATGATTAACAACAGCGAATCCAAAGACATATCTTCACAGGCCCATCTATCAATGTTTTGGAATGTTGGCTCTATGGCCCCTACCGGTCCATATGGCCTTACCTCTTTTGGCTCATCCTCATTAATTTCTCCTTCTTCAGGTTTATCGGTGGTCATTTCTTTTTCTTGTGAGGCCTTTGCCTCCTCAGTAATCTCCTTGTTTTGAGGATCATTCTATGCAGCCTACATTTCATCTTCCTGTGCTTTAGAGGGTTCCCATTCAACTTTCCAAGGTACTGCTTTGTCTTAATATGATGGATCGAGTAATAATGTTTGTAGATACTCTCTCCATAGCGTTTTAATAGGCAAAGGTACTTCAATATGTAGTCGACATGGCACCACATCTGCAGGCATCTCTGAGTCGGTGAAGAAGCGGTGATCATAGATGACTTCCATAGCATAGGTGCCACGATCGTGCAAGTCTTTGAGAAAAAGGTCATCTTTTGGGATGTCATTGTTCATAGCCTCTATCATTCTTGGCACTATAAATGAAAAATCCCCTGATCCCTACTATTCTTGAGGGCCTTTGATGATGATCGAGAAATTCTACCAATTAGGCTTATGATGGTTTCCTACCCCTTGTATAGCTCATTGGAGACAGATTGGCACTTTCATAATATCGCATGCTTCCTTGTTCTTGAAGATAAAAGATATACCTGGCAGCTCCTCATCACATCATTTATAGATCATGATTTAGTGGTCATTTAGATTTGCAACAATTAGTACCCAATGCTTGACAGTCCTGATAGACAGTGTAACAAAATAGCTTTTCACCCATTCCACAACATCTTGTAGCTCCTTGACAGCCTCTGAATCATTTTTCTCTTTGTAAATCATTCTTTACAGATGTGTAGTACTTTTGAATATTGGTTGTATCTTATCGTGAGGGAGAAATTCTTCAAGAAGTATTGCACAGAGTACCATGAACAATCCTTTGAGTACCTGTGCTCTTTTCATGAATATTCCTCTAAAATGTTCCTTGTTCAGAGACCTCCCTTTGTTGTGGTAAAGGATATATCTACATGGAAGGTTTTCATCAAGGACGTCGGCCAAGACATGGATGTCTCTATAGGTTATTCTAGAGACTAAAGACATATCCATTCCTACCAACTTGCATGGCAATAGGGGTGTTGTAGCTAACTTATCTTGTTCTATAGGCAGGTGTCATTCCCTTGCCAATGCATCGACAAAGAATGATGCCAGACCACCTTCATCGTCATCTGACATCCCTTCACTAGCCTGATGTGCATTTGAAGTTGGTGTAATAGGTATAGTTTTGGTTGGAACAAGAGTTGGGGCAGGATTTTTACTAGTCTTGAGTGACTCTGCTTCTTCTCCATTATCAGTAGTGCTAGGTGAAGTAGGTGTTTTACTAGTTTCTTCTTCTATTGGTGTTTGTTCTAGCATATCCTCTATAAGTGATGAAAAGTTAGAATCCATCTTACGGTCGTAGATTTCATCATAGCATTCATTGTGTTTGTCAAAGTTGAGATATAGGTCGTACACATCAATAGATATGCCCAACTCATTAATGCAATGTTGTAGTTTTGTATCATTTGTGGAAATAGCCATCCTCACTCCACTTTCTTCTTCTACTTAAGGTGGGTTTGTATTAGTAGGGATGCCCTCAGCAAGGTTGTCGATAGTGGGTGTGGAGTTCAAGTTGAACTCCAATACCAAGGTGTTTATGTTATTTTTGACCGCAGTAGTTAGTTCCTCAAGGTCATGTTGCACCTCATTCATGAGTTTCTCTCCTATTCAAACTTGTTGTATAATCACACTTTTATCCCTGGGTGATAGAGGTGCACCTACTACTCGATTTCCTTCCTGGCCATTGGAAGGGCTTGAAGACACTTGAGATGGTGAAGGGCTTTCCATCCGCCTCGATCTCTTTCTCACCCGCCATTCTTCTAACTACTGGCATTTGGCTTCCATCTCCCCGCACTCTTTTTTGAGGCTTTTGTATTCTTATTCGACTAACTTGAGGGTTTTATCATGGTGGTTACGCATGTCCTCCATTTACCGTCGCATTGCATCCCACTCCCTTTTGAGGTAAGCCATTTGTGACACCATTGTCTGCATATCCTCTATCATCTTTGCCTGGTTGTTGATAGATGCTTGCATAAACTATGGAAGCAATGTCATTCTTGCATTGAAGCTCTGTACCTATGTTGTTAGTAAGTATAGGCTAGAAGTTATATGCATATTTACTATAGTAGAATTTTGCATTTGTTCCCACATGGCACAGAACCCATGCCACAATACATTGTTGAAGGTTGACGGGAGTTGTTGTTCAGTTGTGGATGTGGTTGTTTCACCTATCGTCTTAGAGGTTTGTGGTAGCGGTTGACTATTTCTGGCAGTGTCGTGGTGGGATCTGGGTTTTTTTTGTTGGGTTGACTATGCATGTTCTTCTTGTGTGCCTTCCCTCACTGCACCTAGAGCTTGTTCAGTGCTTAAATGCTCATGATGGTCGTCTATTGTTCTAGCAGGAAATTCTAGTGCCACTAAAATCTCTAGAGGGGTTGGTGTTGGTTGCTCAATTCCTTCTACAACTTCATATTTCCCAATGAGCTTGGCTTTAGGTTCTATATCTTGTTTCTAAGTGGCTAGAAGGATGCTCGTTTGGTCGCCTGATGTTTCGATAAGTTCTTCTGGTACTATTTGCTTGAAGGGTGGAGATGGTAGAGCAGTGTGGAGTCCTTCATTGTCATGTAAGGGAGGCTCATCCACCACAAATGGTCGTCATACAACTTCTTCATGGACATGTTGGGTCTGGGGAAGCTGACGTGCATGTGTCTTGCTTCTGAAATGGCCTTGCAGGAACTTGTTTCCAACTTTTTTTCTTCTTTTTGTGTGCTTGCATTGTTTTTGGCACTTGTTCTTATTCGTGATGGACTCTGATCGGGTGGTGGGGGTATGTTGTTTCCAAAATAGCAGTTGAGTACATTTTATTGACCTCCTCCATGTTGGGTGTAACTTTAGTTCATTATAGTGGGCCATTTCTGGAAGAGGAAGCTGCAGCTTGGAGTTGGACTGCTTGTAGAAGAACTTTTCTAATTTATGCACTAGAATACCAACAGTTATTAGGTACTTGATGTCTATCTTTGTGTACCCTTTTATTTTCTTGTATCTCCTTAACTACTGAATTGGCAGGAAGTAGGTGGCAATTGGAGTTATTTCCCCTTGTAGAACTCTTTTATCTTTCTAGCATTCTTCCCCATAGTGGTTGACTATTTTTCAATTAGAAATCTCCCTTTGTTTACTGGACTCTTATTTAGCATCTGCCTGATAAGGAAAAAATATCCCTTGGACACTCCCCCTATTTTAGATCATGTGAATATTGTGTTTGATGTTATCTTATGAATTACCCTTATGAAGCACAAAGTGATGAGGATCACCTTGGACTTCCTTGGGTTATGGTCAAGTTCTCTAGTCAGCTTTTCCCACATCTTATGACTATTATATCTTACTCTGCTCTTCTCAACCAACACTACTGAACATGCTTTGGCCTCTTCTTCATTATCTGTGAAGATCTTATTCAGAATCACCTCTGTGACATAATACTCATTGCCCCCATCCTCACCTACATCTTGTACTCTCCCCCTACTTCTTGTCATTCCTTGATATCAGCAGGGATTACCACCATATAGGACATGAACGCAATAGTGAGTTATGTTAGACAGACTACTTTGGTTGAGCTGATGCACTACACGTTTGCCCCCCTATGGAACTCCATCACTCTATCATGGATCTCCAACCTTTTGAAGTCTTTGACGTTGATGTATCTTGTAGGCTTGAACACCTTGGTCCCCTTGATCATATTATAGTTGGATTGGCGCACCTGATCCCTTGGTATGAAGGTTGCAATGGGCTCTGTAGGTGTAGCCTTGACCGTTGGTTCTGGTTTTTCTATTCAAGTAACAACAATTGCACTCATCTTCATTATCACCTTCCTCTTCTTTGTCTTTCATTATTCCGGTGTAGCATTCTTCCACTTCCCCTTCTCACTAAGTTCATCGTCCTCTGGCATATATTCAGAAGTATTTGTATCCATAGTTCCTAGGGATACCTCTATGTTCTTTGGTGTCTAGTGGTTAAGTATGATTTCATACTTTTTCTTGAGTAGCAGTAGGAGCAAACTTTTCTTTTTTGACATGTTGAGGTCATCAATCAACTCTTTGTTGAATTATTCGAGAACTTGTTGTGATTCTTTTAGAGATGTTGCTTGCCTATTCAGGGAATATGCAATAAAAGAAGACATTCTATAAAGTCATGAATGGGAGTTTATTAGTCATTTAATATCATATTAATTAATATGGTGTTTGATAATGGTGATGATTCACATTAAGAGCCAGTGGTTGCTCTTAATATTATAGTGTATCGGTCACAACAGAGCATCACTTATGCTGGTTAAGATATAGTTTAGTTAAATTCCAAAGCATGGCGACTGCTACTTGATCCATCTAAGGTGGTCGACACAAAATCCAACGTAGCGGTCTAAACAAATGTTGACTTTGGTGGGTACTCATCGAGACAATAGACGGTCGAAACATGTTTTGGGCATTGAAGGTGTTGAGTGTAGTGGTCAAGATGATTTGCCGTCGGAACAGTCACAACACAATTCATTAAGTATCAGTCAAAATGAGGAAACATCATAGCATTTGCAACATATGTCGGGTGATGCAGTCACAACAAGTCCAAAATCATGATCTAGGTTAAAGCTATGTAGCCATGACAACACACCGATAGGCGTTGGGACCAAAATGTCAAACACATTTTGAATAGAGATTGAAACTCAGAGGGTTCATATCCATGGAATATCTAGGTGGACCAAATGATTTGAATTTAGTGGGAATATGAGAGATAAATAGGTGAAATAAATGACAAATGAGAGGGTGAATTGGTTGGGCCTCATGTTGCAGTCGCAACAATATTTAGGGTGCAGTAACCGCAACGATGGGGTTTGGGAATGTGATAGGTGAAAAAGGAATTCAGGGTGCAAATGAGAGGTGGTTTTCAAATGGTCAGAAGAACGATTGGAAAAACAATTCATGAAACTATTGGAGTCGTGAATTATTGTTCAAATGGAGGAGTGAAAAATTACACAAAATGCAAAAGTGGAAGAAAAAGGAAAAAGAGTTGAGAATAGGTACCTTTCTGAGTTTAGAGAGACAAGTGAATTTAGAAATGCGACAGTGTGGGCAGAGGTGACCTGTTTCTCAATCTTCACTCGGCAAATTGTAGTCGCCATTGTCCAATCCTCATCAATAGTGCCAGATTTTATCATGCACCAAAAAGCTAGGGTTCCTCTATTCAGGTCACTAGAGATTCATTGTGAGGAAAAGAGTGAGAGAGAATAGTTACTTTTATGGGGTTTTGTCATTTTATACTAGGTTAATAAAGAAATGTTGTGACTAAAATGGCTGGGGTAGTGTTTCAGTCACGACACTTGGAAAGCATTGTGATTGAAACATATGGAATGCACATTGCAGTCTCAATAGATAGAGTACAAGATGAAAGCACATGCCATGGTTTAGCAGTTGAAATGGTTGCAAACTATAGAGATCGCTATGTTACTCGAGTACTAAAGTCCATAGGCTTTCTAAGAGATATTATTCTATGTACATTCAAATTGAAAGATGTAATATGGAAATGCAGACTAAATTTCAAATTTTGATTATATAGGTTAGAGAAGTTCAAAACTAAACTGAAAAATATGTACACAATCCAGGGTTTAATAGCTAAAGAGGAAATCTTGCAATCTTTAAGAAAGTAGTAACTCCTTGGGTTGCCTCCCAAGAAGCACTAATTTATACTCCTTATCTTGGCTATGGTTTCTCAGACCACCTCTTTGGTGTTGGTTGTGTTTCTTATAATTATAGTTATGATTTCCATACGAAGGCTTCATCTTCATAATATCTTTTTACTCTATACCCATTCACTTTAAAAGTGTCAGTCTTGTCACAAGGGTAAACCTTGGCTATAGAGGAAGGACTAGACCGCCTAGACTTGAGCTTTGGTGGGAATAGTCTGATCCTTGAGTTGAACAACAAGACTTTGTCCCCTACAGATACATTCTTGATTTTCAAATGGGCATTGTGCCACACCTTTGTCCTCCACTTATAGATACAAACATTTTCATAGGTGTGTAACCTTAGCTCTTCAATCTCATGTATCTGTAGGTACCGCTTCTTTCCAGCCTTACTAAGATCCATATTCAAAAACTTGATGGCCCAAATAGGTCTATGCTCTAGTTCCACTAGTAAATGACATGACTTCCCTTAGATGAGCCAATAGGGAGTATTCCATATTGGTGTCTTGTATTCCATACGGTAGGCCCACAATGCATCATCAAGTTTCATGGACTAGTCTTTGAGGGTCCTGCCAACAGTTTTCTTGAAAATCTCCTTAATTCGCCGATTGGATACTTCAACTTGACCCAAGGTCTATGGGTGATAGGGCATTGCAACCTTATGTTTAACTCCATATTTCTTTAATAGTTCTTCAAATTGTCTTTCCCCAAAATGGGATCCTCCATTACTAATGATGGTGCGTGGGGCCCTAAATATTGGGAAAATACTTTTCTCAAATAATTTCACGATAGCCTTGAAGTTGCAAGTGGGGGTTGCCACAACTTCCACCCACTTAAAGACGTAATCAACAACCACCAGAACATATTTGTTTCCCTTGAGGATGGGAATGGTCCCATGTAATGTACTCCCCAGACATTAAAAATTTCCACTTCAATAAAACATTGGCATCCCATTCCTCTTGGGAATGGTGCCAGTAAGCAGGCATTCTTTGCTACATTTAACAATAGTCATAGCGTATTTAAATAGGACTATCCAATAAAAGTCTAACTGTAAGACCTTAGTCACAGTCCTTTCTCCACCATGGTGTATAGGGTGAAGAATGAGATTCCCTCAGAATTTGAGGTACCTCCTCTTTTGGCACGCATCGATGATATAGGTTATCAGAACATCTCTTGAACAAAAGTGGGTCATCCCAGTAGTAGTTCTTCAAATTAGAAAATAGCTTCTTCCTCTTATTATAGGTGATGTCAGGTGGTAGTTGTTAGCATGCCAAATAGTTGAAGATAACAACAAACAATCTGAAGTTTGGCTCAACAGACCCTGCCAACATCACGTCTTCATTAGCATAATTGTCATTAATTGGCATCTGTCACTCATCCGTGACCACGATCCTTGATAAGTGGTCAACAACCACATTCTCTATTCCCTTCTTATTGATGATCTCATGATCAAATTCTTGCAACAACAGAGCCCATCTCAACAACCTTGGCTTTGTATCTTACTTTTCCATCATGTACTTTATTTCCCTATGGTCTGTATAAACCTTCACCTTGGATCTTATCAAGTATGATCTAAATTTGTTGAAAATGAACACTATTGCTAGCATTTCTTTTTCTGTGGTGGTGTATTTTAATTGGGCTTTGTTTAGAGATCGACTAACGTAATAGATTGTGTGGTGCTTCTTATCCTTCCTTTGCCTAAGAGCAGCTGCAAAGGCATAATCAATGGCATTGCATAGGATTTCAAATGGGAGTTCCAAATATGGGGCTTGTAGGATGAGGGCAATTGTAAAAGCATTCTTCTAAACATTAAATTCTTCAAGGAACTTATCATAAAAATAAAACTCTACATTCTTTACCAACCGGTTAAACAAGGGTTTGGCAATCTTGGAGAAGTCTTTAATAAATCTTCTATAATACCATGCATGGCCCAGGAACTTCTCACTCCCGTTATTGATTTTGGAGGTAGTAGTTTTGATATAGCCTCGATCATGCTCAAATTAACCTCTATTCCTTTCTCTATGATTTTATGACCCAACACTATAAAATTTTGTACCATGAAGTGGCACTTCTCTAAATTTAAGACTACATATTTCTCCTCACAATGTTGTAGAACTAGGGAGAGATTTTTGAGACATTCATCAAATTTGTTATGTATACCAAGAAGTTGTCAATAAAAACTTCCATTGTATCTTCCAGGAAATCAGATAACATGGAAATCATGCACCTTTGGAAGGTTACAGATGCATTGCATAATCTAAATGACATTCTTATGAAAGCATAAGTACCTTAGATATAGGTGAACATAATCTTTTCCTAATCATCTAGGGGGACTGGTACTTGATAAAATCCCAAATATCCATCCATAAAATAGAAATATGCATGATGTGCCAAACTTTCTATGACTTTATCAATAAAGGGTAGAGGTACATGGTCCTTCCTTGTAGCAACATTTAACTTTTTATAATCTATGCACATCCACCAACTTTTTATGGTTCATGTTTCTACTTTGTCTCATTCTCACCCCCTTACAACCGTGACACCCCCTTTCTTTGGTACAACATGAATTGGTCTGACCCAATTGATATCTCTTATAGGGTATATGATTCCAGCGTCTTGCAACTTGAGGACATCCTTCTTAACAACTTCTTTGAGCATCTAATTTAACTTCCTTAGCGGTTGGTCTAAATGCTTTGTAGTGTCACCTAGGTTTATGTGGTGCATGTAAAGTGATGGGCTTAGACCCTTAATATCATCTACTGAGTATCATGTAGATTTTCTTCAAAGTTGGAGTTCCTTCAACAACTTTTCCATTTGTTCATCTGTCAATTCTGAGTTAACTATTATTGGATTCCTTTCTTTATCATCTAGGAATTTTGTACATTAGGCCTTCAGGTAGCTGCTTTAATTTGATTTTGATTTTTGGTACTTCTTTCTCTTCTGGGGTTTGCTCTAGTGACACTTACTTTCCCATCTCAAAGGTTACATCATCATCGTCACTAAACTGCTCTTCTATATGATTCAAATAATCTAGATTCTCCATCACTTCAGGGTCTTCTAGAGTGGTATTTGGATTGTTCAAGGCTGGCATGAGAGGATCGACTTTGGCATTGTCCTCTAGTACCTCTTCATAATATTGGGTATAACTACCCATATAATATAGTGACTCGAATAGAGAGGGTCTTCTCATAACATCATGAACATGAAAATCGATATGGTCATTTCCAACTCTGAGAGTAACGATTCCTTTTGCCACATCAATTAGGGCTCTACCTGTGGTAAGGAAGGGTCTTCTAAATATTATTGGACTTATCGAGTCTTCAACGATGTAAATCACGACTATGTCACATGGTATTAATAATAGCCCAATGTGAATTTGAAACATCTTATATTATTCTCACTGGCTTCATAAAAGTATGATCACCTAACTTGATCCTCATCCCAGTTTGTACCTTGTTTGTTAGTCCAAGCCTTTTGGCTAGGGAAAATGCTCGCCCCTAGATCAGCCAACCCATTTCTTTCTATATTATCCCCAATGTTGAAAGGGGTAATGAATGCCTGAGGATCTTTCTTCTATGTAGGTAATTTAGCTTGGACAAAGGCACTTGACATCTTAGCTAACTTCACCATTTCCATATGATCTCTTCTTCTCCTTTATGTGATAAGACCCTTGAAGAACTTTGCATGTGTAGGTATGTCCTCAATATCATTAAGGAATGGGATATCCAGGTGGAGCTTCATCATTTCTTCCATAAACGTTTTGTATCTTTTCTTGAGGTGAGCCTTGATTAACATGCAAGGGAATGGGACCCTTAGAGCATAATAATCCCTCTTAGTAAAGACTTCTTCAGTTGGGTCTAGTTCCCTTATATTCACACATTTCTTCTTTTTACATTTTTCCTCATTTTTGTCCTTTTCTATGCCCTATTCCTTCTTAGACTCTTCATCCACTAGAGTAGATGTAGGTTGTGGCTTGGGAGTAGTTTATTCTTCTTGGTGATTTTTCTGGTTGCCTTTCGACAACTATACCAGAGAAAAGAGTGGCCATATTTGTAGTCTCCATGTTGGAAGGCATTTTTTATTGGTGATTCTTTATGATCTCGAATAGTTGGGTGAGTTTCTTGTCAATATGTTTTGATGCATTTGCATGTCATCTATTTGGGTTTGCATTGTGGCTAACACTCTTGAGTTAGTAAATCACTTTGAGAGAGCTAATCATTCACAAAGTCCTGTCTTTTCATGAAATCAAATAGGTGAGCCATCATGTCTGGTTGGTTGTTGCTCTTGGTTTAGCTCTGATCTTGGTTCTGCCAGTTTGTGTTCTTGTTCTGATATTGTCCTTGACCTTGTCCTTGGTCGTGGTAATTGTTTTTGTTCTTCTAGTAAGTTGTGGTTTTGGTGTACTAAGTTTGTCCATTTCCTTTTCCAAATCCTATAGGTGGCTTGGAAGAACTGCCCAGTTAATGACAATCCTTAGTAGCATCTTTGTTTCCATAGTTAAAACCAGGATGATCTAGTATTTTAAAATTTACATAAGAGACATTCTCGATTTCTTCCTCATCTTCACTTTCATCATCATCCTCCAGTTGAGTGTAGATGCAATAATCTATGGCATGCCCTCCTTCACCGCAGGTGACACATTTCATAACCTTCTCGGTCTTGACTTTCACTTTTCCTCAGGTGTCCTTCAATTTCTTGACATCTAGAGTTATCTTTTGAATTTGTGAAGTTATGTTTTCTAAACCCTTAGCCTCTTAACTGAGCCCCTATCACTTCTTTTATATTCCAGACCTCCTTGAAGTGCAGCCATATTATCAATAATCAGCATTTTCATTTTTATCTTCTTACCAAGGAAATCACTTCCAAAGGTGACATTTAGAGAAGACCACTCTATGGGTGTTGTTAACCCATTGTAAAATATGGCCATACGGAAACCTTTGTCATAATTATGATGAGGATAATCCCTTTGATATTCCTGGAATCATTCCCATGCTTCGTCAAGATTCTCTCAAAGTTTGTGTCACTTTTCTTTTTGGTCTCAACCATATAGGATTCATATAAACCAATTATCCAATAATTCTTTCAATTTTTTGGGTTATTTTTCAATTGTATTAATAAATCCTTTGACAGTAAGAAGTCAAATGCTAGAGTAATCATGTCTAATAGACAATCCCAATGTTCCATTAGGCTTTATTTTGATTCAAATATTATGCTTGCTTATATTTGTGCTTCTAATCCTCATGCTTGACCTAATTCAGTAAATTTTTATGCATGTTGAAATAAGATTCAAACTTGTCCATTCTAGCATCCTAATTTGATTTGATTATGTGCTTTGAACCTTGAAACATGTGTGTTAAAGATACATTGATGTTGAATCTCAAACTTAACTCACATGTGGGTCGTCTATTTCTAAAATGATTATTTGAACTCCTAAATGATTAACATATATTATTCTTTGTGCACCCAAATACCTTGTGAATCATGTATGTGCCCTAAGGTGATTAAATGCCTAAATCTTGACTTGAAATATGACCTAGTATGTATGTTGATATATGAAGCTCTAGTCTCTTGAAAGTTTTGCCCTAATGACCACCCCTACTATGTAATGATCTCCAATCAGTATCTTGATGTTTTCGATGACACATAAAACCTACGACATGAGATTATACCTCACTTGAAGGTTGAAGAAAAAATATATGCAAGTCAACAGTGCAAATGGATGACACAACAATTCAATTTAGTCTAAGTGCACAATCACATCCATGCGATTATGTTATAATGAATTAATTAGGTGTCAATAAGCATCAATTTTAGAGGAGAAGGAATAATTAACATGGAAGAAGAGTGGAAGAAGAAGAGAGGAGAAAGATTGCAGGAAGACAAGTGGAGGAAGAAGAGGAGTAGGAAGAAGAAGAGGTCCTCTTCATCACTGTCAGCGATGGAGTAGGGTTCGACCACCTCCCTTTCTCTGGATCAAGCAGCGGTAGCCTGGAAGATAGTGGAGGAAGAAGAGGAGCAGGAAGAAGACGAGTAGGAGGATGATCGAATAGGGAGAAGAGTAGAAGAAAATGTACATGTAGAAAACAAGATTGTGGAGGAAGAAGAGGAGCAGCTCAGTCGACGCCAGTGGCGGCAGTGACAATAGCTTCACAGCGGCAGCAACATAGTCTTTGGTGGTGGCGGGAATCGCCAGAGACCTAGGTACTTGAATAGTTGATGACGCAATGAAATAAAGAGTCTAGCTCGCACGACTTCATAGGTGTTGCTAAGTAAAGTATCGATGTTAGTTATTAATAAAAAATGATACCTATGTTCACCAAGCGTCGGTCACCACAAAAAACTGACACCTATGTTCAATTATAGTCATTGGATTCAACTAGAAAATCGACGTCTATTTATATATGCCGAAAAGAAAAATATTCTTGAATTACGACCATAGTCATCGGTTACTTGGTCAACAACCAACGCCAATTGGGCAATTTGGGAGTAAAATTTTTGCAAGGACAGTGCGTGAAAACACATCTACGTCGGTTATTGTAAGAAAACTAATGACCAAAATGGGGCTGATTTCTGTCTCGTGGAAAACCTTTAGTCGTTGGTTACTTGGTCCACAACCGACGTCGTATGTGAAATTTTGGAGGTAATTTTTTTGCACTAGAAAAAATGGATTTGGCGGGTGATTTAAGATGTCAGTTTCTTATTGCGCAACCAACGCTAATTAAAAAGCAAGACCCGTGTCTTATGAAAATTGGCCGGTCTTCACATATAAATGTCGGTTTGTGTTTTCAGCAGACGTTGTAGGTTTTAGGCATCGGGTTTTTAGAATACAATTGATGCCTCAAAATGTGACGTTATATGTCATTTCTATAGTAGTGTAGACTTCCTACTCAGAGCATATTCCACAACATTGATCCTTTCTAAGGTAGTAAAGAAAGGCAATATTATAGTCATTTATAATCTATAACCATCATCATTATCTATGGTTGAGATCCTTTTGTTTACATATGTATACTAAACTCTTATGGTTAGTAAAGACCTGACATTACTTAGCATATAGATAATGACGCCATTTCTTTAAGGTATGCGATGAAGGCATATACATCACTTTTTTTAGTTTCTACTTCAGTTTTACTCATTTTATTTGAGACTAGCATCATTTTTTTCTTAGTTTCTTTATTCTTATTCTTGTTCTTGAATAACTAGGATTTTGACCAATTTCCTTGTTCTATGCAAATCTAAAGCACATATCAACTCTAGAGCATCCAAGAAGTTCTTCACAAATCTCATATTCAAGATCCAGAGCATATTCATATTTGAATTTGAGCTCACCAACATATTTTTGTAGGTAGACTAACAACCTCTTTTGTTGGTTTCTCAATCACCCAACCCCTCTCCATGACGTTCCTTCATGCCTTTTGATTTAGATGACCTCTCATGTGAATCGATCAATTAAAGTGTTGTGAAAAATGTTAGAGACTTTATTGAGTTAGTTACATGAAGTGATCGAGTAATTCACAATTATAATCGATCCATCCACCTCATACATAGTGTCTCAGAAGATTACAAGATTGGCCATCCACCAAGGCAGATTGTATAATCAAATGAGGTACCTTCCAAGTCAGTGACTCACACCAAATTTAGTGTTCCAAAGGATTTGGTGATCCACTACTGGGTTTGACCGACCAAGAGATTCTCTAAAAGTCTCATTACGATGATGCTCGACCAAAAAATTAGCCAGATCGATTAACCATAAGGTCAACAGTCATGACACAATGTAAGTGATCAGCTGACCAAACCATCTAGTCGTCCAATCATTGCAAAAAACAATGTTAAAATTACACAACCACCAACCCTAGGAAATTAAGTAATAAATTGTTAGTAATACCTAATTCTTTTATATTCTATTATCACTCAAGAAAGGGAAAGTTCCACATAATGAAGTAGGAGAAGATGGTGAAAAAGGAAATCATCCTAGTGGTGTTCTTTAGATTCATCGAGGCTGAAGTGGACTGTAGTGGTCAGAGATCACAAAGTGATGATCTCCTTTCCATTAGTGACATGACTTCCCCTCCTTCTTGTATTTGTGTTCTTTATTTGAACATGACGAAGTCAGCCTCCTTTCTGGGGCATTGGGAGTATCCTCATCACCGATACCTTTTTTTTGTTATTAAAGTCAATTTTCTCATCTGATAAGATAGTTGTCCACTAAATTATTTATTTTATATCAATTGACTACTCTATCATAAGTTTGATATAATCCTAACCATATATGCCACACAAAATATGATTATATTACTGAATGGATATGTACAATTTTATATGCAATCACAGAAGGGATCCTAAAGGATGGATGAATTGTGAACTATAGGTAAGGAGACCTTAATTCAATGGGGAATTCAATTCTCATGAATTCACAATACACAAGGAGGAAATTTCACTCTTCGTAGTTTAATTTTGGAGAAATCATTTTAGTAATAACGATTGGGTAGGTACATAGGCAGTGAAGGTGAAACCCATGCTTCCCATTGTTCCTTATATAATTGAATTAAACCTCTAACTTAATTCATTCTTGCATTGAAATCATTTATTCTAGCCTTAGTTCATAATCAATCTCAAACAACCATATTTAAGTTTTCTTCTCAACAATTGGTTCGAAGTGATTTCTTAAAAGCATTGTCCTTTAAGGTTCAACCCTTAACTATAATAAAATCAATTTGTCCACGTGTGGGCAAGTGAGTTGTGATTAATAATGGCTTTAAAACCTAGGACAAATATCATAGGGAATTTTTGTGTGTAAGTGACTCCTATCAAATTTTAGCATCATTTAAGGGACAAAGGGAATAGATATTGAACCCAATTTTCAAAAAATTAAGATTTTTCTTACAATTTGATAATAAATCAAATTTACTTAAATTATGCTTCCTTGATTTCTAACAATTTTGAGTCTCCTTACATGTACTAGAGGTGTATGCGACACTCACAAACTATTGATCGTACACCACTAAATTTTGTAACTGAGATCGACAAAACTTTCTGAACAAAGAATTTCTAAACATAATGGATGAGGAAGAAACCAACCACTAGGTAAATCAGACCCTTGTCATATAGAGAGACACTCTTGTCCAAGAGAGAAGATCGACCATGGCTTTCGAGAAATTAGAATGAGATGTCATAGAATTTGAAGAAAAGTTCCATAAGAAGCCTACAGACTTCTCAGTCCCTAATCTCGTGATGTACAACACCATGTCCTGCCTCTCACCATGGATGCCCTATAGTTTAAGATCTGCACACACTGGATCACCATGCTTGAGTAGAACTTTTTCTAACCATAAGGACGATAATTTTCAAATTCACCTCCAACGCTTCTTTGACCTTTTTTATTTGCATATTATATTGTTTCTAAAAGACTCCATAAAACATTGGCTATTTAAATATTCATTGATTGATGAATCCAAAAGTTGGTACAACACCATGGAAGGGGACCATAAAACCACTTGGGAGGGTATCTAGTTCAAGTTTCTAGAGAAGTACTACCCCTCATCCCTCACCTATTAGATCATGGGATAGATCACATAGTTTGCCATGGTCCCAGTCAAATCCTTAGCAAAATCTCAGGAGAGATTCGAGGAGCTACTATGTCATTGTCCACACCATGACATTTCTCAAGTCCAATTGATTGAGACGTTCTATCATGGTGTTGTTGGCAATAGAAAGACATTCCTTAACACCTCAACTAGAGGAAATTTATGTTCCAAAATGTTGACAACATGTGGGGAAGTCTTTAAGATAAGTTATAAAACCCAATACCAATCAAGCTGAGGACAAGAAGGCATCTTCAAGGTATTAAAATCTTGAGGACAGTTCTGAGCTTAAATACATTATTTAATCCCTCAAACATCTTTCCTTAAAGAAAGACCACCATGAGTCCTCTTTTAATGATTGTAAAAGAAGAGAACATCGACAACCACTACAACAACAAGTTAGTCTATAGATCTCTTTTATGAGGCATATCAAGGTTGTGACCATTCTACGCATAGTTGCAAACTCCTTTACAACATCATGGTCAATGATTCTCCAGTGCAAGCTGAAGATGGATAGAAGATGGAGGACCTCAACTTTATCCAACTCATATTTGTCTAAGCCTACTACAACCAAAACTAGTCTAGAAACCATCTTGGTTTGTAGTATGTCAATCAAGGTGTTGTAGATAAAACATCACAACAATAGCCTTCTCAAGTGAAAAACCAAGGTTTTTCCCCCCAGGGTTCAAATATAATAATAAAAAAATTAAGAACTGGAGAAATTAAAGAGGCAGTTTTTAAAACTGTGGGTACAATCACGAGAAACAATAGCATAGACCAAACCATGTTCCACATATAATGCAACCCACTCCTTCCACATACCACAAGTTTTTAGCCATTGAGAAGATTCTCTAGTCATAGCAGTCAATGATTTCTACCCAACAGACCTTGCCCTCCAACCAACAGGCTTACCAAAAATCTATTAACTCTAAGTTGATTTATCTACATCTTTGCATCACCCTACAAGTTCATTTATTGAAAAACTCAAAAAAAATCCAAAGCACCCCTTGTAGTTGAAGGTCGTCTCCATAGATTCTGGGAATGTGCATGCCTTCCCCCCCATTAAAGCTAGTTGTTGTGCCTATTGACTTTGATGGAAATGATACTACGGTTGTAGAAAAGAAGTATGTGCAAGTCACAATTTCTTATTTTTATGCAAGTAGAGACTTTTGTGTTGAAAGACCATAGGTGGAGACTCTAGATCCTGATGTGCTAATGTATAAGAAACTCTGCCTTATTGGGCACATCTCAAGAAAGAAAGAATTATTGTTAGATGCTTGAGAATCAAGGAAGCTATTGTCACTGAACTATTTGTTACCCTTAGTCCACACTCCTAATGGATACATAGGAAATGGTGAGTGGACTTGGGCGCCCATCCATAAAATTGGCACAATATTTCACATAGGTAATATATACATGTAAAAGAAATAACAACAAGATATAACATGTTACTAAAAGGGAATAGAGAAGCATTTACCCATTTTGATATCAAGAGTACCCATTGGTGATTCATTTCAGAGCATAGAGTCTTGAGTATAGTGGATCTTCATTAGGCAACTGCAAATCCAAGAAACAAAACATATTAATGCTAAAAAAATAGGTACACTATGAAAAACATGTAACCACAATTTAAGAGTAATATAAAAGTTGATTGGCTAGAAACATCATAATAAGAAAGAAGTAGAAAAAGGTGAGAAACACTTAATTACATTCTTTGATACAAAGCATGTTTTAAGTGTATTTTCCATTATACATACCAACTTATCATGGCCAATGACCATCTACCCATTGGAAGGGTTCGTAAGGGTGATCAAGATTAGAAAACCCTTTTATTTACATGGTCCACCTTATTTGACATCTCAAATAAGGCATCCAATCTTGTTCCGTACCTTAAGAATACAGGCTACTACACCATGTTTGTATGATGGATAGGTTCAATTATGTATGAGGTTTCTTCAACATATTTCAAGAAAACTAAATATACTAATCATAGGGAACAAGTAGCTCAAACAAATAATTATATAGCCAAACATTCATACGATCATACATACAAGCAAGCCCAATACATAGTAGGGTCAAGAGAAAGCATACCTTAGGAGTAGTGAGAAAGATTTGATAAGATTTCTAGAGATAGATCAACCCATGTGGACCTAAAAATCAAAACATATAACATGGGGTATTACATTAATAGGGAATTGGTAATCTAAGCATCATATGAGTCATGTGGATGATTCCCTAAAACTAGGCTGCAAATAGTTCAAGTAGGGCCCCATCTTATCAAACATGCATACATTGATTCAACATTGTATAAGAATTCACACTAGACCTTAGGTTTAGGTGAACCATCCACATTATGAGTAGCAGAAGACAGATATAGGGTCTGATTTATGAGTAAGGAAAGCATGACATTAAGATTAATATCATGGTCTTTTCATACAAGATCATAATTCACCTCATTTGATTGTTTCATGCAATATTGCCATATTCCATGTCATATGGTCACGACAGAGCATGGGGTAGATTAAAAAGATATTTGCGCTAAAAGTGTGGTGAATCTACTATTCTAAAGACATTAGTATAACATGTAGATCATCATTCTTACAAGATTACAGTTTCAAAGATTAACATGTACATTTAGAGCATGTTATGTGTCAAGTTCATGTCATATGAAATCAAAGATTACATGAGCGTATTGCATTGAGTTTCATGCCATAAGATAAGTTAAGGTCTGATTTGAGAACCAAAGCACAAGGTTAGAAAATTAGGATCACTTTTCAACAGGATTTTAAAGATCCAATCTATAAGTATTTGGACATCACATTGAGGGCATACTAGGTCTTTAAAACATATGAGATACTAATGGAAACCATAGCATAAGACCATGGTCATACATGTCACAAGAGATCATAAGGTTTACTAAATTCAATATCATAAGATTAGATGATTATATATTTGAAGAAAGGATAAAGTTTCCATCTTGATCAAGATACATCATGTATGATGATAAGAGAGTTAGTTTTTGGATTAAAGGTAAATATTTAGGGTACATCCATAAGATTCAAAGTATAACACAACATACAAGTGGATTTATGTCGCTAATTTAGGGTTTCAAAGCAACATGAGGCCATTAGAGACCCAAAAGACATAATAGAGTATAAAGTTCATTCAAATGACATCAAAGTATCACTCATAGACAAAATAGGATACCCACGAGTAGATTTAGGTTTTGAAACCATTTCTAGTCGATAGTGCTAGGTTTTCTGATCAAATGGTATATTTGGAGTCCATATTTGGATAAGTGAGCAAATTGTTCTAAATTTTACAAAATTACCTTTTTTTGAGATGAACTAGACCCTTGGATCTCGATCCAATGCTCATGGGAGAGGCTGAGTAGGCACTTCCTTTTCTTGTAATTGTGGTTGTTGACTATGATAGTATGGCCCAACAATTCAACTCCCAGCAGTGGTCTCACCACCTTTACCCATTTCTCCTTGGGTGATAGTGAGTGCTCTGCAATCTCATCAAACCACTATGCACCATCCTCTACTAAAAGCTAACACATGACACTACTTGGAAGGTCATCATCGGTCGATTGGGATGCAAGGATGCAACACTTATAGACCCCAATAACAAGTCACCCGACTTCATCAGTGTCCCGTGGGGTCGTAGACATCTTGATATGACACCAAAAGCCATATGAGAGGGGGCATTCGAACTAGTGTAGGTGATGTCACCATGGGTTAGGTTAGGGTTCAGGAGGATAAAGAAAGGGGAGAAGGGGGTGCTCAGGTTCGTGGAATGTAATGAAAAGTGGGGCAAAAATCAAGGGAAGAATCTTTATAGCCATAGCGGGTGCTAATTTTGCATCAAGAGGAAGGAGAAGGTGGAGACAAAATTGGGGAAGGTGGTCTCAATGCCATTAGCACTAGTGCTCAGTATGGAGAAAGGGGGTGTAACAAGAGTCGTTGGATCGAGGTTAATACCGAGGCTAGTAAATCTAAGGGATGAGATCCCTCACCCGAAGATCGAGCTTCACAATTCGTCCACCAATAGAGTGTGGATTGTAGAGTTGGCGAGAGTAAGAGGGCACCCACATTTCTAGGTTGTTCCCTCCAAATGGGCCCAAAAGGTGTTAAAAAAGCTAAAAGGAGCATTAAGTCAAGGGTAAGGTAGCAAACTTCAAGAGGCCATAACTTGGGCTATGATGGTCCAAAAGAGGCAATTTTTGTGTCGATGGATTTGTAATTGAATTTTCTACATTAAGAAATACATATAATAGTAAGGAGATATCATGGAATGGGTTCAAATTTTATTGCAAATTGATGATACATAAACATCATGTCACTTGGTTCAACACTCAAATTAAAGGCATATATAAGTATAAAGTGATATTAAAACTCAATTCATCAATTGAGCATAAAGTGACTTAAAGTTATCAAGGTGATTGTAAGGTGGTTTTTTGAGTACCATGGAGTATGTAATGATTTAATATGGGCATAAACTGAATAAGAGAGAAAAATCATGGTTATCACATGCTCCCCACCTTAAAAGAAAATTATTTCCCCAAAATTAAATCAAATCATCAATGAAGACTGATTTTTCATACTCCGTATTAGAATAAGCTTAGAATTCCTTCGACATCAATGCTGTCAAGAAATCGAGCATCATATTTAAAGCATAGTCACATCAATCATTGAATTGGGAAGTTCATCTTCAATGATTCACAATGTTGAAGAGATTATCCTATGTATCACCAAATTGGGAGAGATCACAGTTTAGGTCAAAAGAATTGAGTTCTTTGAATCGAGAGTAAATTATGATTTCCATTCCCATCAATTAGGGTCATAGCTTCTACACTGTCTTAGGTGGGATTATACGTCCATGATTGAGAATTCATATTTCAACAATTGAGAGAAACCTCATATTTTAACATTGTGATTTCATGCTATAAATCTATGGAAGAGCCCAATCTAGTCCACATGGAGCTTAACCCTGAGTCATAAATTGAGCGAGTCAACATAATCATCATTTTAAAAAATTTAGATTTGGGAACAAGGAAGTCATTAATCATATATCGAGGATGACCTCAAGATCCAAATAGGATGATCATAGGAGTTAAGTCAAAACCAAGACCAACAGTCATGAGTCAAGATTTCATACATCAATATTGAGAGTCAAGTTTAGACATCCAAGTTATAAGTCCAAAAATTTTGAAAGCTAGGGCTTATATTACTATTTAGACCTTACAGTTTATCATTCAATTGTATGCAACAATCGAGCTACAAGTAAGCAACATTTTGAGCATTATTAAACATTTTGTGGCATCAATATCGAGTTCATTTTCATGCTGTCTAAGGTTGACGAAAGATGTAAACTTAGTTCCACAAGCTATAATCAACACCATCTTGTTTCAAGATCATCATTAAATGTAGATTTATGATCGAGTATCAATATTGTCATAGATTTTACCTATTAAGGACATAGGTCAAGTAATCAAATTTGGGTAGAAGGGGTTACCTTTCCAAACTCTAAATAATCAACAACATGAAAAGTTGGAGACAATCATTATAGGGATGTGACTTAGATTAGGGGGATTCATAAGTCATATACCCCCTAACCTATCACACTATTCTATATTAATCGTTAGTCACCAAGCATATCTAAATAGGTCGAGTCTCAACTATCAAATTGTATATCACAAGATCATGAGTCAAGGAACAAGATCATTAATAGGGTAACCTTACTTCAAGGTTTTGTGTGTTCAAGGTCATAATTGCATTCCCTTCCTTTCATGGTCAAGATAAGGGCTTACTTTGGAAATTGAGAAGTCAAATTTTGAATTTAGGAGTTCAAGCATAATAGTGCATGATTCAAACGTAGGTCCATAATATCATTCAAATTGAGCCTATAAGAGGAATAATAGCCAATAGGGGATTTTCTTCTAATAACAAGTCTTCACATCATGATCTAGGGTTCCAAAGGCATGATCATTCCATATATCAAATAGGGGGAAGAGTTTGCTTAATTATGTTTGAGGTTTGATCAACAATAGAGAAGCATAGGTTTAATCAATAGGAAGCTCAAACATAAGGTGTAAAACAAGAATTCCACCTTATTTCCCCATATCTAGAATTTACCTCAAACATTGGAAGAACTTGTATCGAGATGAGTAAAATTGAGTCTACCTGATCTTAAGTTTCGTATATGAGTACATCAATTCCAAGAGTACTTTCATTCATCAAATAGGGTGTTTAATTTAAGATCAGATCATGGCATTATCATGTTAATCAACTTCTATAATTTCAAATGAGTTTTACTTTTCCCTATGCACAAGATACTCATAAATGAGAAATCATGTGATTAATAGCCAAGAGCGAAGAATTAGATGAGGAGATAATAAGACTAACTAATCATCTACTTGGGTGTCTTAGGTGATCCTTAGATAAGAGATGAGATTCTAGAAGACCCTCTAATCTTAAAGGAAATAATTTAAGTCCTCCTTGGGTCCTCAAGAGGTTTTCTTCTTTAAACATATATAGAGGCCTATGTGTTCTAATGTGATACCATTTGTCATTGAATTTATTGTTACCATAAGTCCACACTCCTAATGGCTACCTAGACAAAGGTGAGTGGACTTGGGGACTGATCCATATAATGCTAAAGAAAGGAAGAACAAAGACAAATCCGTGATGGTGACCAGTGGAAATGTACTCCTATAGAAAAAGCAAGGCCAATAAGTGTTCTGAGGCTAAGTTGAAGCCCAATTGTTCTCCACTCAATATATGGAGAAGGGTAAGTGTAAACTAAATATGTCCTTCTCACTTAAAGGATAAAGAAAACAAAGTACCACCATTGTTAGTTGTTTGGACATTGGAAAGGAATTATCATCTTCATAGAGGATCTCAAGAAGAAGATAAAGGTAGAGATCTCTACTTCAGGACCTGAGAAGATGTAATATATAACTATATGAAGTAAGGGTTGCTTCCAATATAGTGAAAGGTTGTCATTCATAGGAACATAATAGAATTAGTGAATTGTTATTGTGTACTTGTCAAACATCATATGTTTTGTATGATAAGGACATTATGATCTTTTATGGTGATGCACTATGTCATATAAACTATACTTGATAGTTGAAAAGACAGATGTGCCTGACATATATATTGACTGACTTGATAATTGAAACAATGAATACCTATAGCACTATCATCTAGAGCGCATAAACAAGAAATGCATTTCTAGAATCAATATGATGGTTATCTAGACTCTTTTGGTTATTGAGCCAATAAAGACAAGCCTATCTTATTTGTTGTGCAATATGATAAGAGTATCTTCACTAGATGTAGTGGAGATTGACTATTCCATTAGGACTAGTACATACTGATGTACATATACCTTTTTGGATGAATGCTAAAGGTAGTTACAAGTACCAAATTATATTTACTGACACAATCAATAGATATTGAAATTTTTATTTAATGAAATACAAGTTTGGATCTCTATTGAAGTGTTTAAGGAGATCATAGATGAAGTACATAACTAAATTGGTAAAAGTATTAAGATATCTCAATATTATTGATGTTGAAATACGTAAACCAAGAGTTTGAGGACCTTCTGGGAGATCATGATAGTGTATCATAATGAACTCCACCTGAAACATATTGATGAGTCAAAAAGAAGGTATCACACCCTATTAAGTCATGGCGTGGTTGATGGTAAAATCTAGCTCATATTACAATTTCTTTTGGGCACATGCTTCACACTAAAACAATGTACCATCATTTGTGCTAAAATTAAACCACACCTACTCTCTCTCTAAAGTTTCTACTTTGATCCCTCTCTTCATCTAGGGCAACATGGCAGGGGGAGGGACGAAGGCTTCCATTCCTCTGGCTGAGGCGGTCGGGTTGCTGGGATTGACAAATGGAGTGCTCCAGGGGTTGATTACATGGTGGCTAGGAATTGGGCCAATGCGGTTGAAGGGCCTACAATGCAAATCCACAGTAGCGTCTCCACTGATCCTAAGAAGCCTTTTAGCAAAGAAGAAGACAAGCAGAGGTGTACTAGGTTCACACGACCAATCATGAAGGAGATGGATGAGTATCACAAGTTCTTTGCAATCATTCAAAATGTGGGGACGTCGGTGAATGTGATGCAACTCAAAGGATGGATGATCAGGTCTTGGCAGCCAAGGGGCGAGTTGGAGGTGTTTACCTTGAGGGATGGGCTCATCCTTGTGCAGTTCGCCAATGGGAAGGATCTCCAAGTGACTATGAGTAAGGGACCATGGTTCTTCGATGACCAGCTGGTGTTGGTCAGACCCTGGTCCCCTGAGGCAGATATCAGGCGGACCGCTCTGAAGATGGCCCTGGTATAGGTGTCATTGCCGGACGTGGGGAAGCATTGGTTGGATAGGGAAATCATTGTAATTACACATGCCATCGGAGAACCAAGGTCCATACAGAGGTGGGTGGATGGTTCACTGCTTGGTTGCACTTGGTTTTGTGTAGATGTCTCTGCTGATGAGGAGCCGCCACCTGAGGTTATGGTCGAATTACCTGACGGTGGTGAATGGGAGGTCAAAGTCAGATATGAAGCCTTGTCTGATCACCGTGACACCTACAAGGTGTTCGGGCATAAAAATGGGGGATGCCCTGGGGAGATACAGGCCTCCCCGCTCCTTTCACCCCCCATCGTCACTCCTGAGACAAAGTGACTACAAGAAAGGGGACAACAACCCCGTAAGAGGAATGCCAGCCTTCACAGGGTTTAGGCAAACCTTGAGAGGCGATCTGAGAAGGTGCATGCCACTAATAAGAACAAAGATGTTCTTGTGGTCATTGAGGATGGTGAAATCCCACATGATGAGGCAGAACCCAGTGGATCAAAAGATAATGATGCGGAACTAGGCGACGAATCTGGTGACTTGTTGATCGACAAACCAACGATTGAGCAGGCTGCTACGACTAATGACTCTACTGGGGCAACCATAAATCTTACAGTAGGTAACCAGTTTGAGGTCCTTAACTAGGACCAAGAAGTCAGAGCTGATGGCGATACAGGAGGCACCCACAATCAGAGTCCCCAAAACACCAGAAGCTTGACAGCCAAGCCCAAGTGCATACCCAAATCCAAGTCTGTTGGAGGAGGGTCAACCAACCAAAAAAATTAAAGATGATCGTTCTAGCTTGGAATGTTAGAGGAGCTTCCTTGCTTGGTTCACAAAGTAGGCTAAGCAAAATTATCAGCAACATCAAAGTTGAGATTGTGTGCTACTTCGAGACCAGAATAAGAAGGATAATGATGGAGAGAGTAAGTTCCATATTCCCTAACCATTGCGACTACGTTTCAAACATGGACAAAGCTGATGGAGGAAGGATTGACATAGGGTGGGATACCAACCACTGGCAGATTGAGTTGATCAATTCCATAGAACAAATCATCAGTGTGAGTTGCTTCAATAACAGAGGGTTTTCTTGTACACTATCTGCGGTATATGGTGAAAATCTTGAGAAGGATCAGTGTTACGACCACGCCTCCCGGTAACCCCCAATTAAGGGAGACCGGAAGGTCAGAGCCGTTAACCAATACCCTGGATCAAAGGTTCGACAAATAACCAATAACAATTAATAAACTTTACCAATTAAATTGAAAACGGATATAAAATAAAACTTTGCTTACCTTTTAAAAATTGAGATTTCTAAACTTCTATCCATGAAGATACCAATCTAACTAATCCTCTTGTGCACGTTAATTCTCATTTAATTCTGCATATGCCACTTTACTGTTTGTTCTTTTCATTTGTACCTACAATGCCAACAAACAAAACATTGGTCAGCAAGAAGGTGTTATGTGGGGGAAACAATAATTGTGCAACTATAATAACACTGTAATCATGCAATTAATCATTTAACAATCAAGATTATGTTTTAAGCCATACTACTCAATCCATACCTATCCACAACTCTGTGTTGTCCCTATAGTGGACTTATATGATACCTCTATAAAGGTAGATATTTACCCCCATGTTCCTACCTTACAGGTAGCCAATACATAGGGTACTAGAGTCGCATGGAACTACCCAAAGGTAACCCAATATCTAACTCAATATGACTTGATGGTCCTACCCTCTAGGTAGCCATATACTAAGTCATTCAATGACCTGATGGACCTACCCTCTAGGTAGCCATATACTAGATCAACCATTAAGCCACAGATGGGACCAGGATCTGAGCTAGTAGGCACATATCTTATGTGATAGTCATATCCACATTATAGTTTGCATGAATTAAAATCATCCAACAATTAATTCATGACATTGATGAAAACTTCGGTAAACCTTGAAAAACTAATTCGAGATATTCAGAAGTGTAACCACATACCTTTGATTGCAGATTTCAAGATAGAATCAAATATGTAGAGAAACCCAATCAAGCAAGCAATGATGAATAGAAATCTTGAAATAAAAATACCAATTTCCTTTTTTTAATATATATCCAATTTCATCAAATTACTTAGGATTTCAATTCCAATTTTAGGGTTTCTTTGGAAATTAGGGGTTTTGCCTCCATTATTAATATTATGATCTCTAATTTATCAAAACTACATAAAACCCTCAATTCCTTTCATTTAAATATTCCCAGCATTATTAGGATCATTATTTGGCAATTTACTTTCTCAATCTAAAATATCAAGGTTCTCTTCCTTTATCCCCAAATTAGGGTTTCAATAAATATTATCCTTTATTTATGGATTACAACTCTAAATTAGGCAACCTTGCATTCAAAACAGATAAACAAACCACCTTTATCATTAACAAGGTTAATCGTATCAATTTGACCTATTAATTCACCAAAATACACCCTTTATCTTCAATTAAGGTTTCTCATCAACTTTTAATACATTTCATTAGAAAAATAAGGTACTTTTGCAAAATGGAGTAGAATAAGGTTCTCAAACTATTTTTATCAAATTCCTCATATTTTTCTACACAACTTTCATATATAAAGTTTTTCCATTAGATACTCCTAGTAGTTTCTACGAAGTTTGCAAAATAAACCATTTTCTAGATTATATGGTCAGAGAGCGAAATTACCAAAAATTCTCGATCGTTGGATGTTCCACGGTCCACGGTAGTCCACTGATCAGACGATCCACGTCGATCTCTCCCACTCACCTACTTGCGTGCACGCCTCTATGCCCAGGCCCTTGGATTACCCTAAGTCCACGATGGACTCTTAATCTATCGACCCGCGACTTGAGCAACTTAACTCAGCCGACTCCTCCTTGCACCGTCTGATCTTGATAGAATGATGACTATCTGTCATCTTCCTTCTTTCTCTATTGCTAGCACCGCGGCGGCACCCTTACTGGAGTGAAGTCAATCGCGCGAGCCAACAAGTATAGGGAATCGAGAAGAAGTCGTTTGGGATCACAATGGAATAACGGATCGAGGGGTCCCCTTTATATAGGCCATGGGAGATCCCTGTTAGGGTTCCCAAACCTAGCTGTAACAAGAGTCCTAGCCAAATTGGGCGTTTCATGAGGTTAGGTTAAAACCTGAGCAAACCAGGGTCAGGAAGCTTCTATTCTTCCTCCCGAACTCAATGGGACTCTTCCCATGAGTGCTCGTACTTTGCAGCGATCGGAAAATGATGGGAAGAATCCCCTTGATCGTGCTACAGTCTGCATCCCTCTGGGACTTGGACGATGAGTTGGGTATATTGGATCAAGATCCAATGGCCCCTATCATCCACGCTCAACCAAAAAGGGAAAGATTTCCCAAATTTCAAGGGAAAATCCTACTTTGAGGATAATCTTGAAAAATCGATAACTCCTAATTGTTAAATCATTTTTGCCTCAAATTTTAAAGGAAATACGTTCATACTTTTATTTCTCATTATGAAAAAATTGGGATCATTATCTCAATTAACGGTTCCCTTTCTTTAGTTTCAAGAAAACACCTTTTTATTCATATTTTCCACATATTCTTTATTTCCTTCGCTATTATATAATTATCCTAAGTTCCTTGAACCCCAAGAAACCCTTATAACTCGAAATACTATTTTGGGAAAATATATTTTAGCCTTTTGGTCATCCTTTATTCATTTTCTTTTATATTCCATTATCCCATTGAATTCCTTTTTCATTACTTTTTCTTTTTCTTTCAATTGGGCTTAATGGCCAATAAGGCCCATCAAGAAAGCATGCAAGGCTATCATACACAAAATTAATTCAAATCAAGCCATGAAATCAAACATTGGTTTATTTATCTTTTAAAGGAGATTCACAAATCTCGTTACATGCTTTACCGTACTCATGTCCATCATTGGCTCCTATGTGGCTTTACCGTACTCATGGCATTTCCAAAGAACCTTTATCATCACATATTCTTTCCTTTGAGTTCTTTCATCTTGGTGTCTATAAATTGCACAGGTGACTCAGTCCATATCAGCCTCCCTTGGGGCTCACTAGGTTCATTACTCAGCACATGGTCAGTTTACCACACATAGTGCTCTAAATTGGACATATGGAACTCATCACACATTACTTTATCCTGAGGGGTAAGATCAAACTTAATCTTCTTCACCAAACCATGTCAAAAGAACCCATGCATCGGGGACTCAGCTCACATATTCTCCCACAGTGAACTGCATGTCAGTCTACTTTACATTTGTTCATGACTCTTGTCATTTCTAGGCTCCTTTCATCCATTGCACGATCGAAGCGACTTCATCTACACGCATTGTGGCCCTTTTTTTAACTATCATGTGGTCCTTTCACCAACATCACCTTACTGAAGTGGTGATCGACACAACCTCCCTTATAGAGCTTCTTTAAATCCCGATACTGGCTATGATGGTCATCATCACATCTTTCCTACAATAAGAACTATCCCTAGCCATCACCCTAAACGAGAACATATGCTCTCATTAGGCCTTTTAGTTTGGATCATACTAACCATTAGTTAGGAGTGATAAACTATACTAACATCAAGTTCTTCATGTACCTACTTCCACCCTTTTGGAAGGGAACCTTTAGGTCAAACTCAAGAACTTTTGAACTCACATCATGGTGTAACTGAACCATCTCTCTCATGGGTAGTTCAACCAAATATGTCCCTTGACATAACTCTTTCTTTCTTACATCATCTAGGTAAAGCTTTCTACCATAACCCACATTGCATCTTGACCTTCCTTGGTCTATGGGAGACTTAGCACCACATCCATAGTGATGAAATCCCATTCCTGCTTGGGAAATCTTTATCCTCTATATCAATGCACTGGGTTACCGATGTTCATCCTTCACCTTCTGTCATGCATGGCAACATACCACATGCAACCTCCTCTCCAACATCCATAGCACTGATACCACCCATTATCTAAGTAGTACTATGGTGTATGGTGATCTTAATATCACGATTTCCTATATGTCATGATTCCTCAAGATTGATTCCTTAGAAACCGTAAACCACTCTAGTCGGGGTTTCATCACATTCCTTTCCAAAGAAGTGCATTTGAGGTAATACAACCATCCTTTCATTGCATCAAGGCCTAGGATGGCTAAACAAACAACCATTATCTTTTTCAACATATCTCATTACATTTGATAGTTATCCAAACACACCTCCTTTCCAAACTTAGGGTTAACCTAACAACTTCTATTAGCCAAAACTAGGCAGTTAAATCTCAACCAGAGCATCCATTACCACTTCACATTCTTAGGTATTAGGTAACATTGAAGGTATACACTTCCATGTATTTCACTTATCATCTCAAACACGAACTCTAAGTCTATCTTCATTAAGAACACTCCTTGATTTCATCATCATGGTGATCTGTCTCAACCTGGTATAACTTGTGAGTTCCACATAGCTCATGATAAAATCATCCCTATAAGATGACTACCTTATTTTTCTTTAACGTTGGCAAACCATCCATGTATCATTCACTTTACCAGGGCATGTTATCTACTTTGTCCCCATATCTCGTGGCAACGTTCCAAACCACATCATCTTTTATCCTTGGTGTATGGCATGTGTATTGTCCTATCTCTCACTCCCATAACAAGAGGAACTAAGCATTTGGCTGTAGTCCAAATACAGAGTTCTTCATGTTCTAAGAGTAGAGATGGTACATCCCACCTTGTCAGTACACCTTTAATCTAAGTTGAAATGTACCTCATATGTCACTTCATCACAATCATCTCAATATCAAAGTTACTTCCATGGACAACTGGTCTCGCATCTACTTGGGTCACCACACAATCCTTGGTCATCTCCTCTAGGTCCATAGGTGCCAACACTATTCGGTTCATCCCTCTTCCCTTATGCATCCAGAGAGTGCCCTACTCATCTGCCCTTTGGTTCCCATTAGTTCATGAAGGTGATCAATCTCCTAACCCATGTCCCTCAGACAATGATAGTTGTTACCTCCCGACCCTATGGTCATGTGCAACCAGGTAATTAGGCAACTCCTACTTCCATCGATTTTATCCCTTCCTGACCCTAGGATTGACTTAGTATTATCTTTTAGTACATGTTCAACTTAGAACCTTACCCAAGCCTTCACCATCTCTCCTTGTATACATGGGCTGACATTCATCCTTTCACAGGGGTCATGGTGACCTGCCTACCTTGGTCAGGCCCCATATTGGTTACTTCCATGGTAACACATCCTCATGCACTTAGAGAGATGGATATCTATGGGACTACAGGTTCATTCTCATACCACATACTTTTCACTTAGCTTCTCAAGGTCCTATGAGACCCCTTTAGGTTACTTAAACCAACAAAACTGGTAAACACCCCACCAAAGGGTCCCTTCTCCCAGGATGGGAGGAAAACTTCACCTCGATAACACAGGTCACAAAGATCCTTAGGTCTAGGGTTTACATCCATATGCTTAACCCTAGTAAGATATTGAGGAACAAGTAGACCACTAAACCAGGCTAGGTCATCTAGGTTCTCATTCCTCATCATTAGATCAAGATCATACCTTCCTTTATCATCAACTTATCTGTGAGGGGTTCATCATACCTCTGACTTAAGGAGTTTCCCTTTTTTCCTCGATACGTGAGGAGTATCATACTCGAAACTATAGCAACATAATTCTTGTCATGAGAATTAGGTACACCACTTCACCTCTTAGGCTTAGGAACCATAGGTGCATGTTCTTGATGTCCAGCTATCTACGCAACCTCTTAACTACAAACCAAAAATATAACGGGTATGACATACACTTCCTATCATCCATTTTCCTTGATCAACATTGTAAAGTTGAGTCCTCCTCAAGGACAAACAACAAGGTATAAGACCTCATAAACTGTTACTAAACCTCTCCAGGGTATACAAAACTTCTTCTTCCTTTCTCAGAAGGTAAACACTTATACCATAGGCACATAGGTGCCAGAAGCCTCATCCTCTCTCTAGGGTTTGGTCCTTCTAAAGGCAACCAAGATATCATCAGCCTCTAGGGATCGAGCACGAGGCAACCCCTATCATCCACTTAGGTCGCATCATCCTCAACTCCCCATTGTTCCTCAAATCTCAGAGTCTAGGCTTCCAACCTTCTTGCATGGGTCCTGCTCTTTCTATCTAGAGCCAACCCTACAACCAACCTTACTACGAGAGGCTATCTCTCCAAGAGGGATCAAGCTCACAAGCATACCCCTACATGATGAAGCCTATGATCAACTTATGTTTGCTCAAGGTTATCCATAGCCCCTTATGCTAGTCACATAAGCTATCCATCAAACTCTCTCGACCAGGGTTTCAACCTATTGCTCTCACTACTAATACATTCTTGGTGCCTATTATGCCCATATAAACTCGTGCAGTTTCCATAGGTTCTTCTCTAACCTCATCAATGAATGAGCTATCCTTCACTTAAACATGCACGACCCTTCCCACGATTAGGTCACCCGAGATGCTAGGTCATCCAACCTCTCATGGCTCATACATCATCCAAGGTATGTCCATCCAAACACCTGTTTTACCATGACATCTAACTCATCATGTTGTCTCTCTCTCTAACCTTCACTTAGGTTTAGGGTTAACATCATCCTCAGAGGATGTGCCAGGTCTCTACTTGCAATGGAGATTTCTATCTCCAAGACTAACTCTCCTTATTTATCCTCCTGACAAGAAGGCCCAGCCTCAGGTCTCTCCTGACGTCATGACAACTTATGTCATACGACCTAAGCATGTAATTATTCTTTAGTTTACGCTTACTCTATTAAGCTTATGTCCATGACATCTTATTTACATGCTTTTCATTAGTTTGATGGAGGATTCCTTAGACCTTATTAACCCTACCCATACCTCAAGAGGGTGAGGAGAAGAGGGAAAACCCTAATCCTTAATGTCCTTAACAGAATTTGTGATGCGAAGGGATGAATAAGATGAGAAAGTCCTAAAGGTATCTTATTTCGATTCATACCCTATGACTTTGGCCAGGCAGTCACATGGATCCGGGAGACCTTGTATTCTCACTAGCGGTGCAGAGGAAAATATTGCCAGCCCCTGGTCGCGATCCTTTTCTAGACACCTATGTCTTTCGGATAATCCTCTAATAACTCCCTTGGGTTTTACAGAATTTGTAAAATTTAATAATTATTAAAGATTCAATGAGGAACCTATACTCTGATACCAATTGTTATGACCCCGCCTCCCGGTAACCCCCAATTAAGGGAGACCGAAAGGTCAGAGCCATTAGCCAATACCCCAGATCAAAGGTTCGACAAATAATCAAGAACAATTAATAAACTTTACCAACTAAACTAAAAAATGGTATAAAATAAAATTGTGCTTACCTTTTAAAAATTGAGATTTCTTAACTTCTATCCATGAAGATACCGATCTAACTAATCCTCTTGCGCATGTTAATTCTCATTTAATTTTGCATATGCCACTTTACTGTTTGTTCTTTTCATTTGTACCTAAAACGCCGACAAACAAAACGCCAGTTAGCAAGAAGCTCGTATGTGGGGGAAACAATAATTGTGCAACTATAATAACAATGTAATCATGTAATTAATCATTTAACAATCAAGATTACATTTTAAGCCATACTACTCAATCCATACCTATCCACAACTCTGTGTTGTCCCTGCAGTGGACTTATATGATACCTCTATAAAGGTAGATCTTTACCCCCATGGTCCTACCTTATAGGTAGCCAATACATAGGGTAATAGAGTCACATGGCACTACCCAAACGTAGCCCAATATCTAACTCAATATGACTTGATGGCCCTACCCTCTAGGTAGCCATATACTAAGTCATTCAATGAACTGATGGACCTACCCTCTAGGTAGCCATATACTAGGTCAACCATTAAGCCACAGAGGGGACCATGATCTAAGCTAGTAGGCACATATCTTATGTGATAGTCATATCCACATTATAGTTCGCATGAATTAAAATCATCCAACAATTAATTCATGACATTGATGAAAACTTCAATAAACCTCGAAAAACTAATTCGAGATATTCATAAGTGTAACCACATACCTTTGATTGCAGATTTCAAGACAGAATCAAATATGCAGAGAAACCCAATCAAGCAAGCAATGAGGAATAGAAATCCTGAAATGAAAGTACCAATTTCCTTTTATTAATATTTATCCAATTTCATCACATTACTTAGGATTTCAATTCCAATTTTAGGGTTTCTTTGGAAATTAGGGTTTTTGCCTCCATTATTAATATTATGATCTCTAATTTATCAAAACTACATAAAACCCTCAATTCCTTTCATTTTTATATTCCCAACAATATTAGGATCATTATTCGGCAATTTACTTTCTTAATCCGAAATATCAAGGTCTTCTCTTCCTTTATCCCCAAATTAGGGTTTCAATAAATATTATCCTTTATTTATGGATTACAACTCTAAATTAGGCAACCTTGCATTCAAAATGGATAAACAAAACACCTTTATCATTAACAAGGTTAATCTTATCAATTTGACCTATTAATGTACCAAAATACACCCTTTATCTTCAATTAAGGTTTCTCATCAACTTTTAATACATTTCATTAGAAAAATAAGGTACTTTTACAAAACGGAGTAGAATCTGGTTCTCAAAGTATTTTTATCAATTTCCTCGGATTTTTCTACACAACTTGCATATATAAAGTTTTTCCATTAGATACTCCTAGTAGTTTCTACGAATTTTGCAAAATAAACCATTTTCTAGATTATATGGTTAGAGAGAGAAATTACCAAAAATTCTCGATCGTTGGATGCTCTGCGGTCCACTGATCAGACGATCTGTGTCGATCACCCCCACTCACCTGCTTGCGTACGCACCTCTATGCCCAGGCCGTTGGATTACCCTAAGTGCACGATGGACTCTCGATCTATCGGCCCGCGACTTGAGCAACTTAACTCAGTCGGCCCCTCCTTGCACCGTCTGATCTTGATCGAATGATGATCGTCCATCTTCTTCCTTATTTCTCTGCTACTAGCACCGCCGCGGTGCCCTTGCCGGAGTGAAGTTAATTGTGCGAGCCAGTGAGTATAGTGAATCAAGAAGAAGTCGTTTGGGATCACAATAGAACAAGGGATCAAGGGGTCCCCGTTATATAGGCCATGGGAGATCCCTGTTAGGGTTCCCAAACCTAGCCGTAACCGGAGTCCTAGCCCAATTGGGCATTTCACGATGTTAGATTATAACCTGAGCAAACCAGGGTCGGGAAGCTTCTATTCTTCCTCCCGAACTCAATGGGACTCTTCCTATGAGTGCTCGTACTTTGTAGTGATCGAAAAATGAGGGGAAAAATCCCCCTGATCTTGCTACAGTCCACATCCCTCTAGGACTTGGACAATGAGCCGGGTCAGTTGTATCAAGATCCAAAGGCCCCTATCATCCACGCTCAACCAAAAAGGGAAAGATTTCCCAAATTGGAAGGGAAAATCATACTTTGAGGATAATCTTGAAAAATCAATAACTCCCAATTCTTAAATCCTTTACCTCAAATTTTAAAAGAAAGAAGTACATACTTTTATTTCTCATTATGTGAAAATTGGAATCATTATCTCAATTAAACGGTTCCTATTCTTTAGTTGCAAGAAAACACCTTTTTATTCATATTTTCCACATATTCTTTATTTCCTTCACTATTATATAATTATCCTGAGTTCCTTAAACCCCAAAAAACCCTTATAACTCGAAATCCTATTTTGGAAAAATATATTTTAGCCTTTTGGTCATCCTTTATTCATTTTCTTTTATATTCTGTTATCCCAATGAATTCCTTTTTCATTTCTTTTTCTTTTTCTTTCAATTGGGCTTAATGGCCAATAAGGCCCATCAAGAAAGCATGCAAGGATATCATACATGAAATTCATTCAAATCAAACCATGAAATCAAACATTGGTCTCATTTATCTTTTAAAGGAGATTCACAAATCTCATTACATGCTTTAGAAAATGAGGTTATAACAATCGGGATAGGTTGTGGCCTACTATAGAGGCCACAATACAAGATGAAGTCCCCTAGTTGGTTCTGGGGGACTTCAACACCACAAGGAGTGCCAAAGAGAATGTGGGAGGCAAGAGGGTCCCTGATAGAATCCTAAACAAATTCAACTATACCATGGATAAGGCGAGTCTTCATCAACTCAACACTATCGGGGGGCTAACAACCTGGTCTAATAAGCAGGCACCAAGAAGACATATATCAAGCATGCTGGACAGAGGTCTTGTGAACACAACCTGGTTGGACATGTTTCCTAATGTTGCCATCGAGCTTGGGTCACACCACTTCAGTGACCATGCCTGGATGCAAGTACATATTAAAGACTCCTCCCATCCTAACCTCCCTTTCAGGTTCCTCAACTTGTGGTGCGAATGGGATGGCTTCAAAGAAATAGTGGAGGAAGCTTGGCAAACACATATAGATGGTAATCATCTTTATGTTGTGTTGAACAAGCTTCAGTGTACAAAGAAAGCAATTAAGAGATGGTTGAAAGAGAAGGTGAACCTTCCCAACCTCCTCCACAAAACCAGAGGTGACTATGACAATGGCACTAAGGCTGAATCCTGCTTCCCAATTGGCTATGGAAGATGAGATGAAGATGGAGGATAGAGTAAAGAAATTGGAGAAAGCAGAGGAACTACTTCTCTGGCAAAGGAGCAGATTAAAGTGGATCGCAGATGGCGATCGCAACACCAAGGTGTATCATGCTTCCATTAGGAAGAAAGAATTGTAGGACACCATTTATGAGCTGATTCATGATAAAGGTGAAATGGTAGATAGTTGGATGGAGAATGCTGATCAAGCTACTCTATTCTTTAAGAGCTTGTACAATAAAGGCACCAACAACTTGCTTTCTACCGGAATGGATGATTGGAACCTGAGTAGGAAAGTCATGGATGATATGAATGAATCCCTTTGCAAAGAGGCCACGGCTGAGGAAATCAAAGAAGCCACCTTCTCAATTCATTACTCAAAGGCCTCTGGGCCTGACGACTTTAATGGACGTTTCTTCTAAATGATGTGGACAACAATAACAAAAGACATGTACAATGTAGTGAGATGGTTTCTACGTGGAGGGGCCATGGTTAGGGCTGTGACACATTCTTTTATCAAGTTGATACCCAAGACAATAAATGCTAGAGAGATAACTAATTATAGGCCTATCGTCTGTTGTTCTGTACTCTATAAGGTCATCGCCAAGCTCCTTGCCAAACGTCTGAGCAGAGTATTACCCCACATCATATCATTGAGCCAGAATGCTTTCATTAAAGGCAGGAGTATGTCATACTGCTCCCTTCTAGCCATAGAGTTTCTAAATGACTTCAACAAGAAAGATTCTATAGCCAAGGCATGCATGAAGGTTGATATTAGAAAAGCCTTTGATCATGTGAATTGGGGCTACTTGTGTGGTATCATGGAGACTATGGGGTTCAACCCTAGTTGGATTTTGGTGATCAAACAGTGTGTCACAACTTTCTCTTTCTTAGTGTTGGTGAATGGTTCCCATGTTGGTCTATTCCCTTCATCCAATGGGTTGCGCCAAGGTGACCCTCTATTCCCCCTCTTATTCACCTTGGTCATGGAGGGGTTGACAAGTCTTATTAACTGTGAAGAAGAAAACGGGCACATCAAAACCTACAAAGTCAAGGGAGTTAAGGTGATGACACATTATTTTTGTAGATGATGTCCTACTGTTCTCTACGGGCAATGTCAAGAGACTCAAAGAATATAGCTTGGTCCTTCACAAGATTGGTAGGCTCACATGGCTTTACATCAGCACCATTAAATCATGTGCCTTCTTCTCTAAATCTTGTGATAATAGAAGGGGCAGGCTTAAGGATGCCATTGGAATGGAGAGTGGGGCCTTCCCGACAAAATATCTAGGGTACCCACTCATGGCAGGCAGGGTCTCAACTCTAGACTTTAAAGATTGCCTAGACATTGTTTGATGCAAATTCGACAATTGGAGCTTGTTGCACATATCAATGGTTGGGTGGTTGGTTCTGGTCTGGTCCGTGCTTCAGGCTACAGTTATATTTTGGGCTGGCATGGGGGAGATGTCGGCACCGATGGCACATACAATAAGGTCCATCACCGTGAACTTCATATGGACTCGGAAGACCCAATCCATTGCTTGGAACAAGATTGCAAGACCATACACTGAAGGAGGCCTACAGATGTTGGGTCCTGAGGAACTATTGTACATGGGGACCAATAAAAGAGTCGAGAAATTCATGAAAGAAAAGGAGAATAGTTGGGTTAGCTAGATGAGTAGACGGTATGGGCAGAGCTTGCATAGTCAAGAGAATACCAGACCTTCCAGAGTCTGGAGGGCGATGTGTAGGATGGTTCAAGATAACAAGGACTAGTATGTTATTGACTCTTTTGGTGATTGGTCCTTACGTGACAGCTCAATCAAGACCAGTACTGGCACTGTCCTTGCTCTGGGGTGGGCCAACAACCAGTGGAGCTTTGCACACTACCCTAAATGGAGCATTTTCTGCTTTAGATCCATTCTTGATAGACTGCCAATGAAAGACAGAATGATCAAATGGGGCTTAGAGGTTAATGACAAATGTGCTCTGTGCAAGGTGGTTGCCGAAACAAGATCGCATCTTTTCTTTGAATGCAGTTGGACCAAACGGCTGTGGAAGATCATATGCCTCAGTAATGGGTGGGGGAAGGATGTACCTTCCACTCTAGAGGAGGTCTTCGAGTGGACAATAGGTAAAACTAACTAGACAAAGGCAGTTAGAAGCTTTGCCCAACTGTGCATCACAGGGACCAACTACCTCATATGGTATGAAAGGAACAATAGGATTCATGGGCGTAAGGAGAACAAGCCTGAGGATCTATTTGAGTGGTTAGCTAAAGAATTAAAATGGCACATTTTTTGTAAACCTGAGATTTTGCATAATCATGAGGTGAACACATGCATCTACTGCGATTTTTGTAGTTAGTCCCCATGTACATGTCTTTGTGCCCGTCTTAGGGTTCCTTGCTTTGTTGTATAGTTTACTATACACCCCCTTTTTGGTTTAATATATTTACCTTACTCCAAAAAAAAACTATGTACTGTCTAAAATGGTTCAAAAGAAACCATATGAGATATGGCATGGGAAGTGTCCTGATGTGTCTTTCATAGTGATTAGGATTGAAAGCTTGTATAAGAAAATTGTTTCTTAAAGGGCTTTATCCACAAATTACATGAACGTTATATTGTTGAATACTACTTATATTGCGGCCCGACAACAAAGTGTTTGTTGTTAGGATGGCTAAATGCTTAAAGGGAACTCAGTTACAAAGGAATTAGTGTGAGTAAAAGTAGAACTCAAAATGTTTTAGACAAACAATAAAACATTGAACCTAAGGAGGTACAACAAGGAACAAGGAGAATCACAAACTATTGTGGAATCTCAAGTTCCTTATGTAAACACAGAACTCATAGTTTTAGTATAATGCCTTGAGTTTGAAAGATTATGATATCTTATAACTCAAGAAGGTGGTATGTTGATCATAGCGATGAGTCAACTACCTATCTAGAAACTATTGAGGAGCCTGATTCTGAAAAATGGCTTTGAGGCCATGATATCTATGATGGACTCCATGTAAACCAACAAGGTATGATCTTGGTAGATCCAGTGGAAGGGGTAAAACCCATAAGGTGCATTAGGGTCTTTGTAAGAAGACCAACATGGAATGGTAGATTGGTTGCAAAGAGTTTCAAACTAGTTCAAATTGTTGAATGTGAGGAAGCATTTCACCAGTTACAATGGTGAAATCCATCTGCATCATGCTTGTTGTTGCAACTTATTATGACTGTGAGATTTGGTATATGGATGTTCAAATCACATTCCTTAATTGGAATAAATAAGATTATGTGTATGTGACACAACCTAATGATTTTATATATCCATTAATGAAAACAAAGTCTATAAGCTACACAGGTTAATATAAGGATTAAACCAAGCATCTCAGAGTTGGAATCTTTGATTTGACAAGATAGTTAAAGGGTTTGACTTAATACAGAATGAAGATGGAATCTATGATTACAAAATATATATTGGGAGTACATTGATATTCCACATAATGATGCAGAATAACGTCCTTATCCTATAAATATTAAAACTTTGTAAGGAAAGTACCTTCTATGAAGGGTTTACACAAAGCATCCTATGTGATAGGAATCAAGGTCTATAGAGATAGATGTAGAAAGCTTCTTGACCTACGTAAGAGCACATACATTGGCAAGATGTTGAAGGGTTCATCATGTAAGACTCAGTGAGAGAAAACTTATCCATATTCTATGGAGTTATGGCAAGATGTTGAAGGGTTCATCATGTAAGACTCAGTGAAAAAACACTTTTCCATATTCTATGGAGTTATTATTTCAAGGGCCTAGTGTTCCAGTTCTTATGAAGAACAAGAACACATGGATAAATGTCATTGGATCTATCTTGATTGTAATGTTATGTACTTATCCCATTATCTTATATGTATTGGACATGATGAGAAGATATCTAATGATCTTGGTTGTATTGGATGTGACAAGAGGATATACAATCATCTTATATGTATTTGACATGATGAGAGGACATATATATACCTACCTAGAAATCTCATATGTATTGGACATAACGAGAGGGTATGTGGTAGATACCATTGAGAGTCACTGGACTACCATAATGAGCATCCTTACATGCTTGTGAAGCACTTCAATTATTGGTTCCTTGGTTATGGTAATATGGAAGAGTTGGATGTAAAGGGTTACACCCATGCAAGCTTCCAAATTGACAAAATAATTGCAATCTAAATTTATTTTTGACATTAAATGAGATTTGTAAGCTAGAAAGGGTTATGAGCTAATGACAGTTGTTCTAATCTACAAAAGAAGTTGAGTATCTCTATGTTATAAGAATAATAGAGGATATTGTATGGATCAAGAAGTTCATATGGGTGAACTGGTGAGAGGTACCAAACAATTAATGACAGTAGAAATATTGATGAAAACAATGGAGCTACTAGTTAGGCTAAGAATCTCAGATAGAATAATATGGCACTTCCATCTCATACAAGTATACGTACAACAAAGAGATGTGGAAATTTCAAAATACTAACTTAAACCAAATGTTGCTAAACCCGCTATAAAAGCACTTGTGCAACAAAAGCATGATGGTCATGTTGGTCACTCAGGATGAGATCTGTGGGTGATTGGGTCTAAGTGCAAGTGGGAGTCTATTTGTATGTATGCTTAGAGAGCCAATCATATGATTATTGGGATATGGCATTAGATACCTGATTCGATAATAATAATGGCAAGCTTCCAATTTTTTGGCATATTCAATTATGAGATAATGAATTACATAATAAATGTCTAGAGAATGATATTACTCAATGACATATGTATTCAAGTACGTGACTTGGAAGAATGAGATCATACATATGTTAAGAGCATATACATTCTCATTATGCCCTTGATCGGTTGTTATTATGGAAGGCAGATAGACAACAATAACACATAAGATTAGAGTGTGAGTTGGTTGATGACTAAATCTCATTAGTCATGGTATACAAATATCAAACTAAGCACACAAATACATGTTAGAGAATAGTGTATCAGACAGACCCACTATGAGACTAACACATGGAAGACAACATCATGGAAGACATAGTCAAGTCTCATAGTGATGGTGATGGTTTTGGTTGTGGTTCTTAGACTTGGAATCACTACACTCATCACATGTCATTGGGTACACTTTGGCATCATCCAACACAATCCTGAAACATAGTTTGTTATAACTGTGATGATTGTGTGGCTTTGACACATGCAGACTGACTGTGAGTGATAGATATGGGATTTGTCACTCCAACAGGAGTATGATATCCAAGTCCTCTTGATTAGAGAGACAAAGAAAAGTATGGTCATACACATGTGATTCAATATGTGATATTGAGCTTAGATATATCTCATGTAGTCTACTCTGGTTCAAGGAACAAGATGGAATAATAATGAGGATGGCTGCTCCATGACACTAGTTCAATATGGATATAAGTGCGAAAGGAACTATACATACACTATAACACCATACACAGATAGTAGGTTGAAGTTCCTCCCCAACTTTCCATTTTTCTTGGGTAGAAATGATGTGCTACTAGGCACCGCTCATTTCTTGTGATGTCATAAGCTAGTTATGGACATTCACTGCCAACGTGATATGGGTCATATAGGGTCACACACATAGGAACTCATCTAGAATAGGAGTTTGATCTTGAATGATGATGAATTGATTACTAAATGTGTTTAGGTATTTCAATTCACACAACACATTAGTTGACTAGACCACCAAATGATCAGTTCATGTGTTGAGACTGTTGTTTGGAGTGTTAGGATGATTGTATTGTACATTGGTTGGAATTCTTCCTAACTTGGGCTGTGAGACACCTATCTTGCTTGTGCAAAATAGCTGTCAGGCTTGGTGTGAGATGCTCATATTAGTGGCACCAAACAGTCATCTGGCCTGGTGTGAGATGCTTGCTCACTTGGACCAAATGCCCATTTTGGGGGTGCAATTTGATTGCACAAAGGATTGGTTCTGATGTCAAATTGAGTACTAATTGGAATTGAATTGCCAATATATGTGTGAAAATTGGAAGGTGCGAAATGTCCATCTTGCATGTGAGATGACCATCTCACTGGGTGAAATGACCATCTCACAAGAGAGACAAGTGTCTCATTGGGTGAGATGACCATTTCGTCGCACATAGGTTGTGAAACTTTCAAACAAGTTGCAAAAATTCAAGATCATTTTGTCCTTTCCACACCCGCTTTAGTCCTGCATAGGCTGGGAGCTGGGAACCCTGACCCTAACCCCTCCTATATATAGAGGGGTACTGGGGGTGTAACGACCCCTCCTCTCGGTAACCCCCAATTAAGGGACACCAGAAGGTTAGAGCCTTTATCCCAATATTTCGGATCAATGGTTCCACAATTAATCAATAATAATTATCAAATTCTACCAAAACTATACTGAAAAGCTGAAATAAAATAAAACTTTTCATACCTCTTAAAAATATCAGATTTCTAAACCTCTATCCACAGATGGAGTCTATTCTAACTAATCCTCCTTATACTTTAATTCATACCTTCACAATGTATCACTATACTGTTTGTCCTTTTCAAATTTGTACCTAAAATGTCAACAAACAAAATGTCGATCAACATAAATGAATATGTCGGTATGTGGGGACAACCAAAGATTCACAAATATTGCTAACAACCTAAATATCACAATTAAGTTAGTTAACAATCCAAATTTATGTTTTCAATGTGACATTCTCAACCGCTTTTGCCCTAAACCCTAGATTACCCTCTCTTAGGGTTTTTTCCTTGCAAGGGACATAAGTCCACCTTCTCCATCCTGAGCTTGGTGCCTGGGGTCACCTCTCATGGTGCCCAATGGTGATGCAAGGAACATAAGGCCACCTTCTCCATTCTAAGCTTGGTGCCTGGGGTCACCTCTCATGGTTCCCAATGGTCTTCCCTCTAGGGCTTGACCTAATTGACCTTCCCTCTAGGGCTTGGTCATGCATCATACATCAGGGTGGCATGTAGGTTCGAGAATGTACATATCTATTAAATTGTGATAATCATAGTGACTTTACAGGATTGCACGAATGAACATTCAACATGTTAGGTTGCATCCAATTCGATCAATCGTTTGAGAAAACTCAGTGAAACAAGATCGATTACTCATAAATTACCACATACCTAATCCAGAGTAACTTGAGGTCCAAGAAAGAATAATAAATCAAGAAATCAACAATATCCTAAAATTAATGCATAACACCCATGTGTCATTGTTTTATCCAAAAAATTCTCAATATTGTCTTGGATTCCACCTTAGGATTTCTAGGCCAACTTTAGGGATTTATTAGGGTTTTAGCCTACATAATTTAAGTATCACTTTTAATTCTCTTTTGGTCCACAAACCGTAATGTCAACATCATAGGAATAATTGAATATCAATTAAGTATAATGTGTCTCCTTTACACTAAAACTACCATCTTTATCCTTTTAGGTTATGTCAAGATCATTAAGGCCAATTATTAAGTTTGAGTTCTCTTGAATAGACAACTCAATAAAGAATTATAGTTCAATATTCAAAAGAACCATAATTACTATGTTTCACATCTTCTAGGTTAGAAAACCCTATATTCACATTAATTCCACTTTGATACACTAGGAAACCCTAATTACCAAATTAAGGGTATCCACAATTAGAATCTTTCATACTCAAATTATCTTAGAATCATCTTATCTTTGTTTTATTCATGGATTTGCACAATTAAAACCACTAAAATTCATATCAACATAAATTAGTGTTTCTAAGCCCATTAATGCATATTCATGTACATGGAACCCTAAATTAATCCAACTATGCGTAAAGATCATCCTTTTGGATCTAATTTTTCCTTTTTATTAACAACAGGTTAATATCAACTTTAAACATCCAAATAACCCTTCCCAATTCATTGATCATCAAAGAGTAGGGTTTTTCATTAGTTAAACCATTAAAGATAACATCTTTACATACTTTTTGAATTTCAAGCAGAATTAGTCTTCAATTATATTTTTATTGCATTCCTTGCATTTTTCTGATCAAAAAGCACTACTTATGTAACAACCCCGCCTCCCAGTAACCCCCAATTAAGGGAGACTAAGAGGTCAGAGCCGTTATCCCAATTCCCGGATCAAAGGTTTGACAAATAATCTATGATAATTATTAGATTCTACAGAACTATACTAAAAGGTTGTAATAAAATTAAATGTTTCATACCTTTTTCAAAAACATGGATATCTAGTTCTATCCACATGGAGTCTATTCTAACTAATCCTCCTCTGCACTTTAATTCTCATTTAATTCCACATATGCCACTTTACTATTTGTTCTTTTCACTTGTACCTAAAATGCCGACAAACAAAACATCAGTCAGCATAAAGCTGGTATGTGGGGGAAATAATAATCGTGCAACTATGATAACAATGTAATTAGACAATTATCATTTAACAGCCAAGATTACATCTTAAGCAATACTACTCAATCCTTAACTATCCCCTGTCTCTGTGTTGCCCCTACAGTGGACTTGGATACTACCTCTCTCTATGGTAGATCCTTACTCCCATGGCCCTACATCACTGGTAGCCAATACTTAGGGTTATAGAGTCGCTTGGCCCTACCCAAAGATAGCCCAATCCCTGATTCACGGTGACTTGATGGACCTACCCCATTGGTAGCCATGTACTAAGTCATCCAATGACCTGATGGACCTACCCCATAGGTAGCCATGTACTAGGTCAAACCATTAAGCCATATAGGGGACTAGGATATGAGCTAGTAGGCACATATGTTAAATGATCATCATATCCCCGTTATAGTTTGCATGAATTAAATTTATCCAACAGTTTAATTCAAGTCATCAAGGAAAACTTCGGAAAACCATCGAAAAACTAATTCGAGATATTCATAAGCGTAACCACATACCAGTCAGGTAGATTTGAGACAAAATCAACCAAGAAGGGAAATCCAATCAAGTAAGTACAAGAATCCTGAAATCACATCCAATTCCTTTTTATCAAAATCTATTCAAGCCATCTTGCTACTTAAGGTTTCTATTCCTTTTTAGGATTTCTACCTCTTTTACGGTTTACTTTGCAATTAGGGATTTTACTTCATTTTACTCTTTTAAACCCTAATTTCTCATCTATCCTTCATGAAAGTTATTAAGGTTACCTTTGAACAACATATAACCTTAATTTCAGAAATAGCACAATTAATCATCAATTAAGTCCATGAAGCCTCCTTTACATTAAAGCTACCATTTTTATCCTTTTTAATCCATGAAAACATCATTATGCTCATTTATCATCAATTCATAGTTCATTATGGTCTAATTCACATATAAATTCTAATTGTTATTAATTCTACCTTTATTCATTAGAAAACCCTAATTTCTACATTAAAGGTATTTATCCACAATTAAAAACCTTTATACTCAAAATATCTTAGAATCATCAAATCTTAACTTTGTTCACGATTTTGAATAATTAAAGCCATTAAGAGTCGCATTTTCCAATATTAGGGTTTCAAGGCCCTTTAAAGCATATTCATGCATACGAAACTCTAAATTAAACTAATTACGTGCAAAGTTCATCCTTCTTTTTTCTTATGGTACCTTTTTAAAATCAATAGGTTAATACCAACTTTAATCATCCATTAAACCCTACCAAATACATTAATCATTTCAAAATAGTGTTTCTTAATCATTAAAGCACTAAAGTTGATGAATTCCATTACTTTTCGAATTGCAATCAGAAAAAGGCTTCAGTTATATTTTTATTGCATTCCTCATGTTTTTCTGAGCAAAATGCATATATTATTTGCTACCATCATAGTTACCAACATTTAGTTATGACTTTTGCAACGTTTACCTTTTTGGACCAATCAGAGGATGCCACATCGCCTCTATCTCCATGCAACGTAGCGATTTGGAAACATAATCAATTGTCGACTTAGCCCTTACTTAAGTGGCTGGTCCTTCACACGATAGAGGGGTGTTTCCATCCAACGACCCATGGGTCATCTTCTACCTTGCTCCGACGGCCTGCTTCCGCCCTAGCCATGGTTGGGTGCAGCTCCTCTCCTCCCCGAGACCCCGACGGTGACCGAAACACGTTTAATTCACTCGGACACCCTTTGCTTCACCTACAGGTGCCCTAGACTACTTCCAAGGTGGCAAAAACTGGGCTAGACAGACCTGGGACTCAGGCGTCGTACGTTGTCGTGTTACTGCTGCCACGTCCAGCTATGGTGAGGGGACACTCACCCAAGCACCTCATGTCGTTGTGGAAGCGGAAAGGCTCCCTCACAACTCCCTCTTGTAGCCTCATGGCTTCGTGATCACACAACTTCTCTATAATTAGGGTTTATGGATAAAATCATGGAAGAAGAGGAGAAGATAACGTGTGGGATCTTCAGGACTCAACCCATGGTCTTACCCCTTATAGAGGGGAGTGTAGCAACACCCTGGGATGCTTACCCATGAAGAAACCAATCCCTCTTTCAATAGGAATTCAATTCCTTCATGAAGAAGCAAGTTTCTCACTTTCTCTCTCACTCTTAATTATCCCTTTGATATTTCTTATTTCTTAGATAACTAGAAATATTAAAATCCTCTCACTTATTCTCTTTTATTGGTTGACTTTTAACCCATTGGCATGAAATTCGATTTTCATTTAGTAGAAAATAATTCCTTTTTAGCAATGCCACCAAAATCATTAATAATGTATCACATTATCCTTTTATTTTGCATTATTGGTATTTTTTCTTTCATTCTTCTCCATTGGGGCTCCTTCTGTTGGGTTTTAGGGGAGACATAGAAGGCAGCGGAAACAAAAAATTTCTTCTCCCAAACCTAGAATAAAGGAATTGCATCAACGTCTATACAATAGGACGAATGGTTTTTAGAGGTGTACCTTGTCTCGAGGCTTGCTCGACGATGTTACCTCGTGGGTTGTGCCGTCTTCAGCTCTAGTCTTGGACGGTGTCTGTGCAGCTCCTGATCTCACCAGGACTGTCAGGATTAACAACTGTCCTCTGAGCAGCAAAAGTCTCCCGCCTCTGAAATTGTCACACCCCAATCTCACACTAACCACAGACCACGAGATTAAGGCGCGACAAAGGGATTTACGCACAAGCCAAACCATTATCACTTTTTAAAACATCTAAAAGACATTAAAAAGATAACCTGATTTAGGCTGTAAACCAAAACCAAACAAACTGCAGAAGCATTTCATTTAAACTGGCTAGAGAACATAAACAGAGTTTACAACATGTAACATTGTTTAACAGAAAGTAAACATAACAGTTAATTTACATCTTTATACACATTCTCTCTCACCCACACCTTGTCCTAAGGACCTAAGAGACCTCTAACTAAACTAACTACAAACCTTCTATAGTCTAGGCGTTAGGATGAAACGATCCTTCCGATTCCTATTGCAGATGATGACCTGAAAATGTTTTGAGTAGAGGTATGAGCCTACTCACTCAGTGAATAGAATTTCACTTAGCTATCACTAAACAACTCATCAGATTTATAAAATTTAAATAAAACATAGGTGCAGTACAACAAGGTAGTTCTAATGACATAGCAGATTACAGAATATAATCGCATTTCTATGCAACAACAGATAATTTAAACCAATAAACAAATATAATGAATTGGCACAAAAGTTCAAATAATATTAATTTACTGTGATTCTATATGATTACATATTTATATTATTATGCCCTAATCATATGCAGTGTACTCTGCATATAAACATCCGTAGCGAACTACGATCCCACCGTACAAGACTTAGCGACACACCCGGGAAATGCTAAGTCTGACTGCCAGCCCTGGTCTGCTGTAGGACTCTCAGGCTCACAAGGCCTCACTGCACTCTCAAAAGAGTGAACTCTAGACTCCTCCTCAAACCTGAGCACACAGGCGGATGGGTTACCACCGTGACACAAGAACGGATTAATGTTGAATAACCCCTATTTTTCCACAGTGCCACCGTGACACAAGCACGGTTCTTGTTGCAACATTGTCTCTCTCTATCCTCGTGCCACCGTGACACAAGCACAGTTATTGTTGCAACACGAGTTTCACCCCCCCTGGATGCAGACCTCTCAGAATGGGTTCTACGGTGTTAGGGCACCTAAGTCTATTAACTGATTAACATATAACCATATAAGCAGGAATATCACATTTCATGCATATTGCACATTCTGAATATTCACTTGAAACACATGTATATCCTTTGTCATCCTTAAACATGATTCAGTATCATTTATCCAGTTTCAATGTTAAACATCTACTTTTAAATCAGCAAATACATTGCAACTATAATACAGGAAATTTCATCATTTTCATTAAGCATATCAAGTATTTCAAGTTCCAATGAATCTAACATACTCTATTGTATGTACTACATTGTTTAAAAGTTATACTAACTGATACAGAAGTAATTAAGCATTTAAATTGAGTTAAATAATGATTTCTAAATGAACTACTACTCACCCACTTTGGTGTGTTCGTATACACCGAAAAACGTCCACAACCACGCCTAATTCTGCCCTTTACAGTAGCGTGCACGCCGTGCACCTAGGCTGCACGCCGTGCACCTTCACTGCACTTCTGTTCTACTTTTCTGCACCTTTGCACGCCGTGCAAACTGATTTGCACGCCGTGCAAACTGAATTGCACGCCGTGCACCTGGGCTGAAACTCGTTCCGCTATCTGTAACTTTGCACGCCGTGCAACCTGCGCAGAGACGGAAATTGCAGAATTAAAAGAGGAGCTCGGGGTAGATTTACGGCAAATCTCCGCACGAAATACCTTGGGAACTTCAAGACGACCTAGCAGCAACCCGTAGACATTGCTTTTCACGCCTTTGGCCGCCCCTAGCACCTTCTTGGTCGGCGCCTACCTTGGCCGGGCAGCAAGAACAAAGAAGGAAGGGGGAAGAAGTTGGAGAAGATGACGCAGCTGGTTGATTTGGCTGGAGAAGATGAAGAATCGAAGAAGAACGGAGAAGGAGGGGCTTGGTTGCCTAGCTTCTCCTCAAGCTCGCTCTCTCCCTCTCCCTTCTCTCTGTTTTTCTCAGGCGGCAACCAAAGGAATGAACGATACGTTCATTCCAAGGTCGGTTAACAGAACTTATAAAGGAAAACTACAGAAAAGGATAAGGAAGGGCGCCCAGGGGGCCGGATGTAAATTGCCCAAAAACTTTCCGAAATTACACATAGGTCCCTGCACACTAAAAAGCTTATATCTTTTTACTCGTAGGTCGGATTCGCATGATTTCTTCGGCAACAGATTAAGCACAAACTTTCCCTCAATCTCAGGACAAGAAAATAAGCTAAGAATACATTAACACTAGCTCAAAGCTCAAAACACTATTAACAAAAGCAAGTACTTATCTTAACGTCATTAGTTCAATTATGCACTAACCAAGGTACTTACTGTTAAAACGAAATGTGGGTCATAACAGAAATAGTCCACACGGACCACCTAGAACTATGATCTCCTTGTCCCATAATGAATCGGAAGAAGTCACACCCTCATGTTAGCATACTAGTCACCGACACACTCTCCTACCACCAGTCGCTTTCTGGAGTTGTCTTTCCCTTGGTGTACCTCCCTTATCGGGTAGCACTTGCTCGGGCTCTCTCTCGGTTACCAAAACTTGAGAGAACGACAACTTTGCAGAGCAACTGGTGCACTGAGTTGTTGTTCCTGAGAAGCCCCCACTGCCCCTATATATATAGCAGGGTCATGGGACAAGGTTGTCTACCTCGGGCAATGCGGGTTTAATGCAGGAGTAGAAGGGTTCAAGATTTTCTGCAAAACAACCAATTGCGCTACCTGAACCGATCGTTTCATGCATGAAATGGTCGGTTTGGGAGTTGAGTCGATCAATTCACACCTCAACTGATCGGTTGGGGCCCCTGAGCCAATCGGTTCACATCTGAGCCGATCAGTTCGTGGTCCTGATCCAACTCAAATTGACTTTCAAATTTGTATCCGATTAATCAAATATTAATCCTTGTCCAAATCGAATTTGTACAAGTGAAACAAATTGTATTTGCAAAATAGTCTTCTAACTTTTCAAATGATCTCGGTTAGACCAGTTGAGCCGATCGGTTCAACCCTTGAACCGGTCGTCTCATCTTGTCTTGAGTTGATCGGTTCATCACATGAGCTGATCGGTTTAGCAACCTGAGTCGATCAGTTCAGCAACCTAAGCCGATCAGTTCATACCATGAGTTGATCGGTTGGGGCAGCATACTTGTGCAAATCATTCAATTGTAGTTTCAATCAATACGATACACTAATCAATCGATTCTTGATGTGGCGATCGCCGTTGATTTCCTCTCGCTGATCGGTGACGTGTCACGTCGATACTATCGACGCAAGTTGATAGTATCGACTTATGGTTAGGGAAACACCCTCGCGAGGCCCGGCCGCCGCTTTCTGCCTGTAACTTGGTTGATACCATCGAAAGGCCTGTCGATGGTATCGACTTCATTGAAACAATTTGCATCTGAATATCTCCAGAGATCTCTATAGTATCAACATGCATGTCGATACTATCGACCTCGACTTTGCAATCAACATGTTGGTGTTTCGATACCATCGACGAGGCTGTCGATAGTATCGACGCAGAGCAATTTTTGCAGCTACCAACCTGTACCCATCTTGATACAATCGACACAAGGGTCGATGGTATCAACTCTACCTCAGTCCTGTACATAAAGCAAACGATCACGATATCTTTTTTTACACTAAAAATTAAATGAAATCAAATCAAAGTACAAATGTGAAAGAAACTACCTAAGCTACTGATGGTTGGGTTTCCTCCCAACAAGCGCCCTTATTTAACGTCTTAGGCTAGACGACATTAAGCTCCTCATTCTTCTGGAAGTGCAATGAGTTTGACCTCATTCACTTTCCTTGTGTAATCTTCACTGAAATTCAATTTCAATCGTTGTCCATTGACCAAGAATGTAGTCTCACCATCAGGCACCATGATTGCGACATGTGGCCTGACCTCCTCTACGGTAAACGGTCCACTCCACTGGGATTTCAATTTCCTGGGATGCATTTCAACTTGTAGTTGAACAAGAGTACACGATCTCCTTTCTTGAAGATGCGCATCTGAATATGGCGATCATGAATTAGCTTCGTTCACTCCTTGTAGATCCACGAGATTTCATATGCATTCATCCGCAGCTCGTCAAGTTCATTGAGCTCAAGCAACCTTTTCTTTCCCGCTTCATCATAGCTCAAATTTAACTTCCTTAGCGCCAATGTGCTTTATGCTCCAATTCCACTGACAAATGGTAGGCCCGACCATAAGCCAACCTAAAAGGCGTAGTGCCTATAGGTGTCTTAAACGCCGTCCTGTACGCCCACAAAGCATCTGGTAGCAGGGTGCTCCAATTCTTTCTCGTGGAAGCCACAATGCACTCCAAGATCTTCTTAATCTCCCGATTGGAAACCTCCACTTGCCCCTGTGTCTGCGGATGGTATGGGGTACCAATGTTGTGCTTTACCCCATACTTTTTCAATAGTGTTGCGAACTTTTGATTCTGGAAATGTGTACCTCCATCACTAATGATCATTCTTGGTACACCAAACCTGCAGAAAATGTATTCTTTGACAAACTTGCACACTACATTAGCATCATTAGTCCTTGTGGGTATTGCCTCTACCCACTTCGACACATAATCAATAGCTAAAAGAATGTACAAGTTAGAATTTGAGGACACAAAAGGTCCCATAAAATCAATACCCTACAAGTTGAACACCTCAACCTCTTGAAATACATTGAGAGGCATCTCTTGTCTTTTTGAAATGTTACCTGCCCTTTGGCACGAATCACATTTCCGCACAAAATCATAAGCATCTCGGAACAAAGTAGGCCAGTACAGGCCACTTTCAAGTACTTTGGCAGCAGTCCGAGAACTTGCATGGTGGCCACCTGTCGGTAGTGTATGGCAATGACGAAGAACACTTTTGTATTCCACCTCCGGTACACACCTGCATAAGAGACCATCCATGCACTGCTTCAAAAGAATAGGGTCATCCCAGAAATAATAACGCAAAGAATGGAAAAATTTCTTCTTCTCTTGGTATGTCTAGTCATCCGGGATAATTTTGCAGGCAAGATAATTAACAATGTAAGAAAACCAAGGATCTTTCGATTTCATAGATACGAGTTGTTCATCATGAAATGTTTCAGTAATGGGAATATGTAAAACTTTCTCATCTACCCTATCCAACCTAGAAAAATGGTCCGCGACCACATTTTCAATGCCCGCCTTATCTTTGATTTCAATATCAAATTCTTGTACAAGCAAGATCCACCTAATCAGTCTAGGTTTGGCATCCTTTTTCTCCATCAAGTACTTAATGGCAGCGTGGTTCGTCCATACCACGACTTTTGAACCAACAAGATATTGCCGAAATTTTTCAAAAGCAAAAACAACAGTGAGAAGTTCTTTTTCGGTTGTCGTGTAATTCAATTGTGCGTCATTTAAGGTTTTGGATGCATAGAAAATCACAGCAAGTTTATTATCCACACGTTGTCCCAAAACAGCCCCAACTGCAAAATCAGACGCATCACACATTAATTCAAACGGCTTAGTCCAGTCTGGTGTTTGCACAACCGGTGCGGAAATCAGTTTTTATTTAAGCACATTGAACGCATGTAAACACTTGTCATTAAAATCAAACACAACATCCTTTTCCAACAACTCAGATAATGGTTTGGATATTTTAGAGAAATCTTTTATAAATCGGTGATAAAAACCAGTGTGACCTAGAAAACTCTGTACCTCTTTAACCGAGTTCGGTGGGGGCAATTTGGAAATAACTTTGATCTTTATCGGGTCTACCTCCAACCCTTTGCTAGACACTTTATGTCCAAGAACAATTCCTTCGCTTACCATTATGTGACATTTCTCCCGATTGAGGACCAAATGTGTGCCCTCAAAACGTTGCAAAACCTTGTCCAAATTATATAAGCACTCATCAAAGGACGCACCATAGACAGAGAAATCGTCCATAAAAACCTTCAAACAGTGTTCAACCATATCGGAAAAGATGGCAAGCATGCAACACTGAAAGGTTGTCGGTGCGTTACACAACCCAAATGGCATATGGCGGTACACAAATGTTCCATAAGGACAGGTGAAAGGTGGACTTCTCTTGGTCCTTAGGATCAATGGAAATTTGATTGTACCCCGAATAACCATCAATAAAACAAAAAGGCGATCGGCCAGCTAAATGCTCTAAAATCTTATCAATGAATGGAACAGGGAAATGATCCTTAAGCATAGCAGCATTCAATCGATGGTAGTCTATACATACACGCCACCCGATTACCAAGCGGGTCGTGACAGGTTCATTTAACAGATTATGTGTGACAGTAATTCCCCCCTTTTTAAGGACTACCTGTGTAGGACTCACCCACGTCGAATCAGATATAGCATAGATGATACCTACAGAAAGGAGCTTGATCACCTCCTTCTTGATGACCTCCATCATGCTGGGATTTAGTCGACGTTGTGGCTGAATCACCGGCTTGGCTCCCTCCTCGAGCTGAATCTTGTGCTGGAACAATGTAGGGGAGATCCCCTTGATGTCTGCGACCGACCACCCGAATGCACCTCGGTGGTTCTTCAATACAATCAACAGTTGATCTTCCTCCTTGGCACTCAGATATGCCGAAATAATCACAGGTAGCTTCTCTTCCTCAGATAGAAATGTGTACTTCAAGTGCGGTGGCAATGGCTTCAATTCCAAATCTGGCGGGCTGATTAAGGTTGACTGAAGCAGTGGTGGGTGTTCGCCAAGGTCTTCATAGTACCTAGCATAAAAGCATGGAAGCACCTGAAGCATCTTGGCACACTCCTGTAGGGACTTGCTTCTCATCCAATCATGTGTTACATTGACCAAGAAGGCTTCAAGTTGTAATTCTGGATATGCATTGAAAACCGAACTCACTATGGCCTCATCTTCAGTAGAGGGGGAAATTTCCACCTCTTCATCACTAGGAAAACCCACAGCTTTGCTAAGGGACACAACCTTGGTCTGCTCCATGATGTCAACAGCCAATGTCCCTTTCTCCACCTTAGTCATTACATGAGCCATATCTAAAAATGGCTTCCCTAGACAAAGTGAGATATTGTGATCAAAATTCTTTGCCATGCGGCATTGCTCCTTAGCTTTAGATGATGTGGTACTAGAAGGCATGACCATCTCGAACCGATCATCAGCGATACCCCAAGTCAAACGACCTCTCCCCATCTCAAGTATCATGTCAGCTGTAGCTTGGAAGGGTCGTCCAAGTAGTAACTCATTGCCTTTTCATCTTGCATCTCCATTACAACATAGTCTTCTGGAAATACAAACTGATCTACTTTCACCTACACATCTTCACAAATACCATAAGGCTTCACCACGGAATTATCCGCCAACTGAATTGTCATATTGCTCGGCCTTGATTCTTTTAATCCCAATTTCTTGAATGTAGAGAGAGGCATCAAGTTTATTCTTGCCCCGAAATCACACAGTGCTTCACCAAATTTCACCTTACCAATGTAACATGAAATATTGAAGCAACTCGGATCCTGCCTCTTAGGTGGTAATGTTCCCATTATGAAAGCAATCACCTGCTCCTTGAGAACTACAACCTCCATGTCAGGGATCTTCCTTTTTTAGTAATGATGTCTTTCAAAAACTTGTCGTAAGAGGGAATTTGCTCTATTGTCTCTAATAATGGGATGTTGACTGAAAGCTTTCTGAAACTGTCCAAAAACTTCTTGAATTGGGTGTCCACCTTCTTTGCTTTCACACTATTCGGATATGGGACCAGGACAGCCTATGCCATTTGATGCGGCGGCACATATGGTGTCCTTTTCTGTGTCTCCTCATTAACAACAATGGGGTCCGCAGTGACATCTTCTGCTATTTCCTCTACCGGCTCTATGACCGAGATTGGCACCTCCTCAGTGGCCTCACCTTCAGGTTCTGATTGGGGTTTGCTTGGTTCTTTGGTCATGGGGTTTAAAAGCTTCTTGCCACTCCTTAGCAAGATTGCCTTCGCCTGTTGGTTTCCTCCTGGAACATTTGTGTTACCCGAAAAACCTTGCTGCACTGGCTTCTTCAGATTGGCTATCTTAGCTGCCATTTGCGTCATCGACATCTCTATTGTCCTCATCGGATCCCCATGGCTCTGCAATGTCTGTCCAAACTGATTCATAAATTCCCACTGTTGCTTGATCTGCTGACCAAAAGTGTTCATAAGTTCTTGGTTCTGCATTATCACTTGGTTGAGAAACTCCATGCTCTTATCCTCCGCCACCGAATGGGGTTTTGCATCTGGGTCCTGTAAAAAGTTATTCAGGTCCTTCCATGAGAATTTCTTGTCCTTCCTCCATGAGTAATCATTATTTATGTACCCCTGCTACCGGCGCATTAATCTGACTTGAGATTCATCCTCATATTCAGTATCCTCTTTTGCGAGCAGTTTCTTTGCTAGAAGGTCCATCTTCTCATTCAGCTCTTTGATGGCCTTTGACTCTCCCACAACTCGAACATGCTCTGCAATGTATCTGTCGCCCCAGGATTGCTTCTTGGCCATGTTCTTCAGAATTTCCCAACACCTCGTGTCTGTGTTGATCAAAAAGAATCTTGAGCCTACGGAATCTAAGTTACTTCTATCATGCTCGGAGAGAGAAAAATAGAAGATTTTTACTTGTGTCTCTTTGTCAATCCCATGATGCGGGCACCTCCTAAGCATGATCTGAAACCTTTCCCAAGTCTCAGAGTAGGTCTCTCCTTCCTTCTGGGTAAAATTGTGGATTTTCCTGATCATGTCATTTGTCTTCTCGGGTGGAAAAAACCTTTCAAAGAATACCTCCACCATGTGGTTCCATGATTCCACATATTCGTCATCAAGATTGTGCAACCATTCTCATGCATTTCCTGCCAGATAACTCGGGAACAACTTCAGGTAGAGTGTCTCCTGTGGAAATCTGTCAATTTTAATCATGTCACAATTCTCCACGAATTGGCTTATATGAGTGACTGGGTCTTCATTCTTTAGCCCATGGAACGCATTTGACTTGACAAATTTGATTAATGCAGGATCAATCTTGTAAGTCAGAATGTTGATCACATGCTTCTTTATTGGCCCCTTTGACGCAGATGAAGAAGAAGCCTTGATCTTCTCCCATATTGTTTGTTCCTCTACCATTTCTTCTTGTTCGGATTCTGAATCTTTTTCTTCCAAGTGGTTTGGATTGTAATCCTCCTCGTTGTAAGGTCCCGGCTGTGTAGCCTCTGGTGCCTGTTGCGTATAGTTGGTGCTACGTGTCTACACCATGCACAGTACCTGCAAAATGAAAATTTCAGATCAATACCATGCCAGATGATTGAAAAAATTGGAAAGATAGACTATGAATTTTAGAAATGAATTCAAAATAATAGAAATAAAAAGGTGGCCTAGAATGGCCGCTTGCAGCACTCGTCGTGTCGACAATTGTAGTGTCCTCGGCAACAACGCCAAAAACTTGACACAAATTTTTAGTGCGTCGAACGCAAGTGTACGCGTCAATGTAATATAGGCCTTTGTGAGGCCCGAGTCAAACTCAGGGACACTGAATTATCAGAGACTACTACTAACTACTCGCAATCAGCTAGACCGGTTAAAAAGTTGGAAGTTGTTGCAAAATTAAAAGAAAATGAAATAAAACAAAACAAAACAATCAATTAGAGGTTTCGTTTAATCAATTCAAGTGGAGATCTTTAGGATTGTGGTTTCACTGTGGGTTATCATTGTATGAATTTCTATATAGCAACTCAAATTTATCTCTCTTTCTGGGTAGTGGCTTGTAGTTAGAATTGCCCACTGTCGTGGTACAATTCACTACCTATGTCTAGGTCGGTTCCACCATCGTAGTAACCTATACCCTAAACTAGGTGCATTAGAATCGACCTTTAGGTATCCACCATTAACCTTACACCACCTTGTTCAAGAAATTTGTTAATTAATGTGAATTTCGTCTCTTTTCAACAGTTAATTCTTCTTTCAAAGCAATTAAGGGCATTAGATTATTATTATGGTGATCAAGCATAACAATATAATTGAGAAAACCAATTCATACCACAGATTTAAGAGATAAATGATGAATTACTATGGTAAAAACATCATACAATGCTTCCCCGGGCTACTCCTGGTCCTAAAGACAAAGGGGATTAGCCCGACATGTTCATCTCAGAGCAAAACATGGTAGAGAAAAGGGGAAACATGGAGAAAAACATGAATAAGCTATAAAACCCCTGAACAGAGAAGATCCAAGAATTCCTTGGCGTAGAATGCGTGATCTCCGACCTTTCGGTGGTGGAAAACGTCTTCTTCGGAGTCCGAAACGGATGGGGTGTGCTTCTGGGCTCTGTTCTTCTCTCCACACCTTCTCGGGACGTGTGCAGCGGCTAATGACGTGATAGATTTCTCATGGCCGCCGTCATTAGGTATAATCACCGAGTTAGGTTGCCAAAATATCATAGCCGTCGGATTTAGATCGATCTAAAGCAAACTTGTATTTGACGGTGTCGATACCATCGACACGAGTCGATGGTATCGACCTTGCACGGTATCGGCTGGTCTTCTTTTCTTTTCTTTGTCGTGACTGATGCTAACTCGATACCATCGACGGGGGTCGATGGTATCGACATCCTAAGGCGTCGGTTTTTGTCCTTTTCTGTTTTTGTAGCTCCACTTGTCGATAGTATCGACTTCTGGGTCGATGTTATCGACTATCTTCTCATCAGCAACCTGATGGTATATCGATACCATCGACTCTCCTGTCGATAGTATTGACTCTGCGATTCTGCTTGCGGCTGGCTGCCTGTGGTTGTATCGATGGTATTGACCACTGTTGATGGTATCGACAACAACAGATATGCATTTGTCCTGAAATTGCAACACAAAACCACAAAAGCCGAAATAAAACATATTAGTGTAATCATTTATGCTCAAAATACCAAAATAAAGGAGATTTCACACTGAGAAGGATCATAGACCAAAGTAAATGAATCATGTAATATTAACCACCAAAATGACCAATAAATGCATAAAACACAAGTAAAATATGTCTATAAATGCGACTCAAAATCATCACATCACCAACTAATCGGTTCACACCTTGAACCGATCATCTCAATTTCCGGTAGGTTGTCCGTCGTTCTTTGACATAACAGGAAATAAAAGATATATCTTATTTACATTTAAATTGGGAAACCCCAAGTTACATTTGGGGGGAGTAAAGGTAGGAAAGAAATCTCAAGTTATCTCGAGTTACATCAGGAATAGGAGATAGGGAATCAGTGCGCATACTGAGATGCAAGCAACCACATACAACCATGCACACATACATAAGGTTTATTGGCCATAACCATGCTATACATCCACCACAAAACTCATTTAAGGGTGATGCGTATCGAGTGCATTCATATTACATATCTTATATGTATATTGGGATTTGTGGATTTAGTATTGGACATGCATAAAGCCAATTTTATTCGCATCATATGCAATAAATACAGGTGATAAACCAAAATCGATCATATCGATAATCCTAAAGTATGGAGCATTTGACGTGCCTCTGATACCACTATTGGGTTTTAGGGGAGACAGAGAAGACAATGGAAACAAAAAATTTCATCTCCCAAACCCAGAATAAAGGAATCGCGTCAACATCTATACAATAGGAAGGATGGTTTGTAGAGGCATACCTTGTGTCGAGGCTTGCTCAGCGATGTTACCTCGCGGCTTGCGCCGTCTTCACTTATGGTCTTGGACGGTGTCTGTGCAGCTCCTGGTCTCACTGGGACTGTCAGGATTAATAGCTATCCTCTGAGCGGCAGAAGTCTCTGGCCTCTGAAGTAGTCCACACGGACTACCTAGAACTCCGATCTCCTTATCCCATAAGGAATCGGAAGGAGTCGCACCCTCCTGTTAGTATACTAGTCACCGACACACTCTCATACCACCAGTCGCTTTCTGCAGTTGTCTTTTCTTTGTTGTGCCTCCCTTATCGGGTAGCACTTGCTCGGGCTCTCTCTTGGTTACTAAAACCAGAGAGAACGACAACTTTGCAGAGAAACTGGTGCACTGAGTTGTTGTTCCTGAGAAGCCCCCACTACCCCTATATATAAAGGAGGGTCATGGGACAAGGTTCTCTAACACGGGCAATGTGGATTAATGCAGGAGTAGAAGGGTTCAATATTTTTCACAAAACAACCAAATGCGCCACCTGAACTGATCGTTTCATGCATGAAACAGTCAGTTGGGGAGTTGAGCCGATCGATTCACACCTCAACCGATCAGTTGGGGAGCTGATCAGTTCACTTCTGAGTTGATCGGTTCATGGTCCTGATCCAACTCAAATTGACTTTCAAATTTGTCTCTAATTAATCAAATAATAATCCGTGTCCATACCGAATTTGTACAAGTGAAAAAAATTGTATTTACAAAATAGTCTTCTGACTTTCCAAATGATCTCGGCTCGACCAGTTGAGCCGATCGATTCAACCCTTGAGCCGGTCATCTCATCCGGTCTTGAGCTGATCAATTCATCACATGAGTCGATCGGTTCAGCAACCTGAGCCGATCGGTTCATCCCATGAGCCGATCGGTTGGGGCAACAGACTTGTGCAAATTAGTCAATTGCTGTTTCAATCAATTTGATACTCTAATCAATCGATCCAACACCTTGAATACTATGATACTGAGCTATGAATTGATTGAGTGTTTAATTGAGCTACAAAACTCCTTTAGTAATCAATCTAAACATCATTTGTGGAAAAACTCCTCTTCCAGGTTAAATCCTATGTGTGTGACCCTACAGGTCCATTTCACATTGGCAGTAAAAGTCCATAACACTTATGACTTCACAAGCAAAGAGCAGTTCCTATTCGCACATCAGTACTACCCAAGTGAAATAGAAAGTTGGAGAACAACTTTCAATCCTACAATCCGTGAATGATGTTGTAGTGAATGTATAATTCCTTTGTCACGGATATCCCAAATGAACTCAAGGCATGGAACATCCATCCTGTCAACATTCATTCACTTTCTTGATCTCAGAGTAGATTGGAGGAGATATGTATGACATCAATATCACATATTGATTCACATATGCATTCTCACGCCTATCTCAATCCTATTCATCAAGTGGCCATGGATATCAAACTCCTTTAGGAGGGACAAATCCCATATCTATCACTCACCCCTCAAAAGCCCCATGTGTCAAAGCCACCCAATCATCACCTTTATAATAACCCATGTTTCAGGACTGTGTTTGATGATGTCAAAGTTTACCCAATGACATGTGTTGAGTGTAGTGATTTCAGGTCAAAGAATCACACTCACCACCATCACTATGAGAACTGACTGTGACTACCATGTCATGTCTCCATGTGTCAAACTCATAGTGGGTCTATCGGTAAACTTGTTCTCTAACAAGTACCTATGTGTTTGGTTTGATATCTCCATATCATGACTAATGATATTTTGTCATCAACCGACACCACAATCTAGTCTTATGTGTCATTGTTGTCTATCTACCTTCCATAATGACATCCGACTAGGGACATAATAAGAATGTACAAACTCTTAGCATCTGTATGATCTCATCGTTCAAGTCCTTGACCTTAAAGCATACGTCATTGAGTATTGTCATTCTCTAGACATTCAATATGTTCTATCATTATCTCATATGACTGAACCAGAAACAATTGGAAGCTTACCTTTGATCTTTATCAAATCAATCTTAATGTATCCCACCAATCATCCCATGATTGGCTCTCAGGGCATACATACCAACACCTTGGACCCCAAGAAACTACAAGATTTTGAAATTCCTTTTTAAGGATACTTATTATCCTTCTAGATGCATCTATATCCACTATTTCACATTATCTTGTTTATTTCTTATTAAAATATCTCTTTTTGAGGATTTCTCATTATCTTTCATTTTATTTTCCTCATTGGATTTCCTATTAACATTAGGAATCTTTTGGATATGAAAATCCACCAAGGATAACTCAACTATACCTCTTTTCACTTATTTCCCACATTTTATCATTGTTTTCAATTTCTTTCTTAATAAAGAAATATTTAATTTATCTTTTCTTTCCTTATTGCACTCTCTCTACAACTTTTAACTCCTTGGAACCCAAGAGGCACGAAATCCACCTTTGGATTACATACTTTTGCCATCTAGAGGTTTCAACATCTTTCTTTTATCCATTTCATATTAACAATGGAATTCCTTTTGTCTTTTCATTGTTTTTGGGCCCAATAGCCAATAAAGCCCATAAAACAATAATCAAGGCTATTGTAAACGAAAACCATTTATTCAAAACAAATTATATCATTATTTTTTCAAATATCTTTAATATGAGAAATTACATTTCTCACCAAATGGACCCAAAAATTGGGGTTGTAACATCCTTCCCCTCTTATAGGAATTTTTTCCTCAAAATTCCATCAAGCAAACAAACAATTCAGGACAAGACTTTTCTATGTCCATCATTGACCCCTATGTGGCTTTACCCTATCCATGGCGCTTCCAAAGAACCTTTATCATCACATATTCCTTTCTCTGAGTTCTTTCACCTTGGCATCCATAAACCTCATAGGTGACTCAGGTCATTTCAGCCTCCATTGGGGCTCACTAGGTTCATTGCTCCGCACATGGTCCAGGTACCTCACATAGTGCTCTAAATGGAACACATGAAACTCATCACATATCACCTTATCTTGAGGGGTAAGGGAAAAATTAACCTTCTCCACCAAACTATGTCAAAAGAACCCATGCATCGGGGACTCAGCTCTCTTAGCTTTAACTTAGAGGGGTCAGATTTTCATGTCCCATATTCCCCCACATTGAATTGTATGTCAGTCTACTTTGCATCAGCATACAACTCATGTCATATCTGGCTCCTTTCAGCCATTGCACGATCAAAGCGACTTCATCTGCACATGCTGTGGTCCTTTCTTGACCTTCACGAGGTCCCTTCACCCACATCACGTTAATGAAGTGGTGACCGACACAACCTCCCTTGCAGAGCTTCTTTACATCCCGATACTGGCTATGGTGGTTATCATCACATCTTACAGAAGACAAGAACTATCTCCATGTATCAACCTGAACGAGCACACATGCTCTTATCAAACCCTCTAGTCTGGATCATACTAACCATTAGTTAGGGGTGATAAACTGTACTAACATCGAGTTCTTCATGTATCTACTTCCACTTCCTGGAAATGAATCTTTAGGTTATACTCAATAACTTTTGAACTCGCATCATGGTATAGTTGAACCATCTCTTTCATCTGTAGTTCAATCGGATCTATCCCTTGATAGTACTCTTTCTTTCTCATGTCATCTAGGTAAGGAGATCTATCCTAACCCATATTGCCTCTTGACCATCCTTGGTCTAGGGCAGACTTCAAAATCCATAGTCATGAACTCTCTTTCCCTCTCGAGGACACTTTATCCTTTATATCAATACACTGGGTTACTGGTGTTCGTCCTTCACCTCCTTGCTCGCATGGAAACATACCATATGCAACTTCATCTTAAGCATCCAAAGTACTACAATCACTTATTATCTTGGTGGTACCAAGGTGTACGGTGATCTCCTGCATGTTATGATTCCTCAAGATCGATTCCTTAGAAACCCTAAACCAAACTAATCGGGGTTTTATCACCTTCCATTCCAGAGAAGTGCATATGAGGTTCTACAACCATCCTTTCATTGCATAAAGGCCTAGGATAGCTAACCAAAAAACTAATAACTTGTTCAATAGATCTCGTTACATCTAAGTGTTAGCCCAAACATATCTCTTTTCAAACTTAGGGTTAACTTAACAACCTCTTCTAGCCTCCATCTAAACTAGGCAGCTGGATCTCATCCAGAGTATCTATTGCCACATCCCATCCATAGGTATTAGGTAACATTGAAGACATACACCTCCATGTATTCCACTTATTATCTCAGCTCTAACTCTATATTCATCAAGAAAACCCTGATCTTATTCGCTTGGTTATCAACCTAAACCTTGTAACACTTGAAAATTTCCATATAGCTCATGATAAAAACGTCCTCATTATTCCTCTTAGTGTTTCTAAACCATTCATGTCTCATTCACTCCACCAGGGTAAGTTATCATCTTTGTCCTCATTCCTCCTAGCCACGTTCCAACTTACATCAGCTTTTATCCTTAGTGTATAGCAAGCGTATTGTCCTATCTCTCACTCCCATAACAAGAGGAAATAAGCATTTGAATACAGTCCAAATACATAGTTCTTCCTATTCAAAGAATAGATATGGTACATCCCACCTTTCTAGTACACCTTTAAATCTAAGTTGAAACGTGCCACACATGTGTCTACATCACAATCATCTCGATATCAAAGTTACTTCCATGGAAAATTGGTCTCAAACTTACTTGGGTCCACACACATTCCTTGGTCATCTCCTCTAGGTCTATAGGGTGCCAGCACTTTTGGGGTCATCCCTCTTTCCTCATGCATCCAGAGAGTGCCTTACTCATCTGCTCTTTAGGTCCCATGAGTTCATGAAGGTGATCAATCTCCTAACCCATGGCCGTCAGACAATGATAGTTGTTACCTCCTGACCCTATGGTCATGTGCAACTAGGGAATTAGGCAACTCCCACTTCCATCAGTCTTATCCCTAACTGAACCTAGGATAGACTTAGGATTCTATCATAGTACATGTTCAACTTAGAACCTTACTCAAGCCTTCATCATTTCTCTCTCTACATTCATGGCTGACTTTCATCCTTTCATAGGGGTCATGACAACCTGCCTACCTTGGTCAGGTTCCATACCGAATACCTCCATGGTAACACATCCACATGCACTTAGAGATGGTTATCTATGGGTTTATAGGTTCATTCTCATATCATGTACTTTTCACTTAGCTTCTCATGATCCTATGAGACCTCTTTAGGTTTCCATAAAACCCACAAAATAGGTATACACCCTACCAAAGGGTCCCTCTCCCAGGATGGGAGGAAACTACAACTCTTGACAACAAGGTCACAAACATCCTTAGAGTTTATATTCACATGAGCATGCTTAACCCAACATCCACTAAGGCACAAGCAGACCACCTACTAAACCATGCTAGGTCATACTTGTTCTCATCCCCAACATTGGATTAAGATCATACCTTCCCCTGTCATCACTGAGATGTGGGGGGTTCATAAAACATACCTTAAACTTAAGGGGTACTCTCTCCTCTAACCATGAGGAGTACCATGCTCGAATCTATACAAGCTCAAATCTCGTCATGAGCATCAGGTACACCACTTCCCCTCTTAGGCCTAAGAACCCTAGGTTCATTTCTTTATGCAACAACTGTCCAACTGCATGCTCAACCTTTAACCACGAACCAAGCATGTCCAAGGTATGTCATGCACTTCCCATGATCCTTTTTATTTGAGAAACACCCTAGAGTTTAGTCCTCCTCAAGGACAATCAACAAGGTACAAGGCCTCACTACCTGTTACTAAACCTCTCCAGGTCTAAGGAACTCTTCTTTCTATCTCAGAAGGTAAACACCTACACCATATGCACATAGGTACTAGAAGCCTCGTCCTCTCTCTAGGGTTTGGTTCCTCTAAAGGAAACCAAGATATCAACAGCCTTTGGGGATCAAGCATGGGGCAACCCCTATCATCCACTTAGGTCACATCATCCTCAACTCCCCACTTTTCCCGAAGTCTATGCTTCCAACCTTCTTGCTTGGGTCCCACTTTCTCTCTCTAGACCTAAATCCACAACCAGCCTTATACTAAAGATCCTTTCTCCATGAAGGTGGGTCAAGCTTACAATAATACCCTTACATGGGTGAAGCCTCAGTTAAAACTTATGTTTGCTCAAAGTTATCCATAACTCCTCTTTCTTATCTCATAAGTTATCCATCATACTCCCTTGGCCAGGGTTTTAGCCTACTGTCAGCACTACTGATGTACTCTGGGTGCATACTATGCCATGCTCATATAAGCTCATGGGGTTCCATAGGTTCTTCTCTAACCTCATAAATGAAGGAGATATCCTTCACTCTAACATGCACGACCCTTCCCAGGGTTGGGTCACCAAAGGTACTCAGTCATCCGACCTCTCATGGCTCATATGGCATCCAAGGCATGTCCATCCAAACACCTGGTCTACCATGACATCTAACTCATCATGTCATCTCTCACTCTAACCTTCACTTAGGGTTAGGGTTAACATCATCCTCAGAGGACGTGCCAGGTCTCTACATGTAATGGAGATCTCTACCTCCAAAACTAACTCTCTTTACTTATCCTCCTGACAAGAAGGTCTAGCTTTAGGTCCCTCCTGAGGGCATGACAACTTATGTCATATGACCTAAGTATGTATCTATTCTTTAGTTTATGCTTAATCTATTAAGCTTATGTCCATGACATCTTATTTACATGCTTTTCATTAATTTGGTGGAGGATTCTATAAACCTTATTAACCTTACCCATACCTCAAGAGTGTGAGGAAAAGAGAGAAAACCTTAATCTATATAATCCTTAACAACATTTGAGTTGATAAGGGATGAACAAGATGAGAGAGTCCTAAAGGTATCTTATTTCGAGTCAAATCCTGAGACTTTGGCCAAGCAGTCACATGAATCTTTCCAGTCCATAGGCATGATCCTTTTCTAGACACCTCTATCTTTCAGAAATCCCTCTAATAACTCCCTTTGGGTCTACATATAGTTTGGTAGAATCTAATAATTATTATAGATTATTTGTCAAACCTTTGATCCAAGAATTGGGATAACGACTCTGACCTCTTGGCCTCCCTTAATTGGGGGTTACTGGGAGGCAGGATCATTACATTTGGTATCAGAGCCTAGGTTCCTCATTTAATCTATAATAATTATTAAATTTTACAAACTTTGTAGAACCCAAGGGAGTTCATCATCATCATCATCATCGAGGCCTCAATCCCAACTATGTTGGGGTCGGCTACATGGATCCTTCGTTTCCATTCAGCTCTATCATGGGTCATATTCTGATTGAGATGTAGAGATTCAAAATCTCTCTTTATAAGCTCATCCCATGTTAATTTAGGCCTTCCTCTTCTTCTATTTATAGTGTTTGGCTCAATAGCATTGCTTCGTATAGGCACACTAGTAGGTCTGCATTGCACATGTCCGTACCATCTGAGTTGACCCTCACACATTGAGGACAAGTTGCGTGAGGGCCAACTCAGATGGTACGGACATGTGCAACGCAGACCTACTAGTGTGCCTATATGAAGCAATGCTATTGAGCCAAACACTATAAATATAAGAAGAGGAAGGCCTAAATTAACATGGGATGAGCTTATAAAGAGAAATTTTGAATCTCTACATCTCAATCAGAATATGGCCAATGATAGAGCTGGATGGAAATGAAGGATCCATGTAGCCAACCCCAACATAGTTTGGATTGAGGCTTAGATGATGATGATGATGAACTCTCTTAGGTTTTACAAAGTATGTAAAATTTAATAATTATTATAGATTAAATGAGGAACCTAGGCTCTGATACCAAATGTAATGACCCTGCCTCCAAGTAACCCCCAATTAAGGGAGGCCAAGATGAAAGAGTCATTATCCCAATTCCTGGATCAAAGGTTTGACAAATAATCTATAATAATTATTAGATTCTACCAAAATATACGGAAAGGGTGTAATAAAATTAAACATTTCATTCCTTTTTCAAAAAATGGGATATCTACTTCTATCCATGTGGAGTCTATTCTAACTAATCCTCCTCTGCACTTTAATTCTCATTTAATTCCACATATGCCACTTTACTGTTTGTTGTTTTCACTTATACCTAAAATGTTGGCAAACAAAATGTCGGTCAGCATAAAGCTAGTATGTGGGGGAAACAAAAATCGTGCAACAATGATAACAATGTAATTAGCCAATTATCATTTAATAGCCAAGATTACATCTTAAGCAATACTACTCAATCCTTACCTATCCCCTATCTCTGTTCTGTCTCTACAGTGGACTTGGATACTACCTCTCTCTAATGTAGATCCTTACCCCCATTGCCCTACCTCACCGGTAGCCAATACTTAGGGTTATAGAGTCGCATGGCCCTACCCAAAGGTAGCACAATCCCTGACTCAAGGTGACTTGATGGACCTACCCCATTGGTAGATATGTACTAAGTCATCCAATGACCTGATGGACCTACCCCATAGGTAGCCATGTACTAGGTCAAACCATTAAGCCATAGAGGGGACTAGGATCTGAGCTAGTAGGGAAATATCTTAAATAATAGTCATATCCACATTATCGTTTGCATTAATTAAATTCACCCAACAATTTAATTCAAGTCATCGAGGAAAACTTTGGAAAACCCTCGAAAAATTAATTCGAGATATTCATTATCGTAACCACATACATGTCAGGAAGATTTGAAACTTAATCAACCAAGAAGGGAAATCCAATCAAGCAAGTACAAGAATCTTGAAATCACATCCAATTCATTTTTATCAAAATCTATTCAAACCATCTTGCTACTTAAGGTTTCTATTCCTTTTTAGGATTTCTACCTCTTTTAGGGTTTACTTTTCAATTAGGGTTTTTACTTCATTTTACACTTTTAAACCGTAATTACTCATCTATCCTTCACGAAAGTTATTAAGGTTACCTTTTAACAACATATAACCTTAATTTCAGAAACAACACAATTAATCATCAATTAAGTCCATTAAGCCTCCTTTACATTAAAGCTATCATTTTTCTCCTTTTTTTTCCATGACAAGATCATTATGCTCATTTATCATCAATTCATAGTTCATTCTGGTCTAAATCACATATGAATTTTAATTGTCATTAATTCTACCTTTATTCATTAGAAAACCCTAATTTTTACATTAAAGGTATTTATCCAAAATTAGAAACCTTAATACTCAAAATAGCTTACTATCATCAAATCTTATATTTGTTCACGATTTTGAATAATTAAAGTCATTACGAGTCGCATTTACCAATATTAGGGTTTGAAGGCCCCTTAAAGCATATCCATGCATATGAAACTCTAAATTAAACTAATTACATGCAAAGTTCATCCTTTTTATTCTTAAGGTACATTTTTACAATTAATTTGTTAATATCAACTTTAATCATCCATTAAACCCTACCAAACACATTAATCATTTCAAAATAGGGTTTCTTAATCATTAAAGCACTAAAGTTGATGAATTCCATTACTTTTCGAATTGCAATCAGAAAAAAGCTTCACTTATATTTTTACTGCATTCATCATGTTCTTCTGAGAAAAATGCATATATTATTTTCTACCATTGGAGTTACCAACATTTAGTTATGAATTTTGCAAGGTTTACCTTTTTGGACCAATCAGATGATGTCATGTTGCCTCTATCTCCATGCAACGTAGCGATTTGGAAACTTAACGAATTGTCGACTTTTCCCTTACTTATGTTGACCGATCCTTCACATTCCAGAGGGGTGTTTCCATCCAATGACCTAAGGGTCACCTTCTACCATGCTCTGATGGCCTGTTGCTATCCTAGACGTGGTTGGGCATGACTCCTCTCCTCCCTTGGACCCCAACGGCGACCAGAACCTATTCCATTCACTCGGACACCCTTTGTCGCACCTACAGGTGCCCTAGACCATTTCTAAGGTGGCAAAAAATGGGCTAGACAGACCTGCGACTTGACCGCCCTATGCAGCCGTGCTGCTGCTACCACTGCCCTCTAGGGTGAGGGGATGCTCACCCAAGCACCTCATGTCGTTGTGGAAGCAGCAAGGCTCCCTCGCAACTCCCTCTTGTAGCCTCATGGCTTTGTGATCACACAACTTCTCTTTAATTAGGGTTTATGGTTGAAACTATGGAAGAAGAGGAGAGGGTAACATGTGGGATCTTCTAGACTAGGCCCAAGGTCTTACCCCTTATATAGGGGAGTGTAGCAATGCCCTGGGATGCTTGCCCACAAAGCAACCAGTCCCTCTTTCAATAGGAATTCAATTCCTTAATGAAGAAGCAAGTTTCTCTCTTTCTCTCTCTCTTAATTATCCCTTTGATATTTCTTATTTCTTGGATAATTATAAATACAAAAATCATCTCACTTATTCTCTTGTATTGCTTGACTTTTAACCCATTGGCATGAAATTCTATTTTCATTTATTAGAAAATACTTCCTTTTTAACAATGCCACCAAAATCATTATTAATGTATCACATTATCCTCTTATTGTGCATTATTGGTATTTTCTCTTTCTTTCTTATTCATTGGGGCTCCTTGGAACCCAAAAAACTCCAAGATTTTGAAATTCTTTTTTAAGGATACTTATTATCCTACTAGATGCATCTATATCCACTATTTCACATTATCTTGTTTATTTCTTATTAAAATATCTATTTTTGAGGATTTCTCTTTATCTTTCTTTTTAATTGCTTCATTGGCATTCCTTTTAACATTAGGAATCCTTTGGATACGAAAATCCACCATGGATAACTCCACTATACCTCTTTTCACTTATTTCCCACATTTTATCATTATTTTCAATTTCTTTCTTAATAAAGAAATATTTAATTGATCTTTTCTTTCCTTATTGTACTCTCTATGCAACTTTGGACTCCTTGGAACCCAGGGAACCCAAGAGGCACGAAATCCACCTTTGGATTACATACGTTTTCCTTCTAGAGGTTTCTACATCTTTCTTTTCTCCATTCCATATTAACAATGGAATTCCTTTTGTGTTTTCGTTGTTATTGGGCCCAATACCCAATAAAGCCCACAAAACAATCATCAAAGCTATTGTAAACGAAAACCATTTATTCAAAACAAATTATATCATTATTTTTCAAATATCTTTAATATGAGAAATTACATTTCTCACCAAATAAACCCAAAAATTTGGGTTGTAACAACTTATTTGTATTTTTTGGCCAAAGGATCTATTTTTAATGATTTGTACAAGTTTCGACCTTTTTCTTAAATTTTGGTCAGAGAGGTGAGTTACCTGGACTTTGCAAAAAATCGAGGGCCGTTGGATCCTCGGTCGTCGTTGATTGAGAGGGATCAGATGGCTCGTGTCACACGCGCCCACCCACGGCAATTGAAGAATGCAGGGCACTAGGGTCACTGATCTCCTTCGTGGCCTATCGTGGATCATGATTGGATGGCCATTGCTACTCATCTCCACCAAATCTAGCCAACTCCATCCCATGGCAGCACCACAATTGGAGCTCGCCAGAGCAACCTCAACACACAACCTCAGAGCACGAGAAGATCAGGGAAGGTGTCGGTTAGGTGCGGGAGGGTGAGAGGAGTTGAGAAGCTGGTACTATTTATAGGTTTGAGAGGTTGCTCTAGGGTTTCCCCATCTTGCCTCCACCCAAGCTCTTGGCCAAATTATACGTTTCATCTAGAACACAAAAAACCCTCTAAAAGTTAGGCTAGTTGGTTGTGGAATGCTCTCCCAAACCCAACCATGTGCTTTCCTAGTTTGCTCGTGGTGTGATTTGCGAGAAAGTTGGATTTGAAAATCCAATTGCTTTCCTTCTTCGACTAGAGGAGGATGACACCCAGGTAGAATCATATCCATGGTCCCTTGAACAATGTGGGGATCCGACAGCTGGGGTCGCTCCCTCCTCCTTTTCTATTTCTTTAATCAGAAATATATTTAATTTAGGGAACTTCAAAAAATTATAACTCTTAAACCGCTTATCCAATTAATGCCAAATTTTGAGGGAAAATTAATAACTACTTCATCCATCATCATGCCAAATTTGGGTTCAATATTCAAAGAAATGATTTCCTTTTCTTTAGGTGAAAGTTATTGCTCAATTATGCATATTTCTTGTATTTTCTTTTTCTTACTTACTCCCTTTTATTTTGTTGATTTTGATTCCTTTTTCTATTAGAATCCATGTCGACATGAAATATTTTCAAAGATGGATCCATTATCTATATATCCACATATTTATTGTAATTTTATTATTATCTCATATTTCCTTCTTAACATTTAATTGATCCTTTATCTTTCTTGTTGCATTATCTTTGCAACTGGGACTCATTGGAACCCAAGGAACCCTAAAGGCATGAAATCCCCTTTTGGAGGATATTCCTTTACCTTCTAGAGGTTTCTACCTCTCCCTTTCCTCTTTTCTTATTTATCCATTTATTATCCAAATTTCCATTTTTTTCTTTAATAATTGGGCCCAATAGCCAATAAAGCCCACAAAGCAACTAGCAAGGCTATTGCAAACGAAATTCATACAATCCCATCAAATCACATCATTATTTATTCATATATCTTTAATAGGAGAAATTACATTTCTCAACAAAAGACCCTAAAAATTGGGGTTGTAACATCCTTCCCCTCTTATAAGAATTTTGCCCTCAAAATTCCACCAAGCATACAAACAAACAGGATAAGACCTTCTTTTATCCCTCATGGATCCGATGTGGCTTCACCCTCTCCATGGTGCTTCCAAAGAACCTTCATCATCTTATATTCTTACATCTGAGTTCTATCTCACCTTGGTATATCGTACCCTCGTGGGTGACTCGAGACATTTCAACCTCTCTCTCAAAGCATAATAGGTTCATGGCTTGACACATGGCTTGGGTACCTCACATAGTGCTCTAGATCGGACTCGTGGAACACATCGTACATCATGTTATCCTGAGGGTAAGGCTAAACTTAAGAATCTCTACCATTCCATCTCAAATGGATCTATGTATCGGGGACTCAGCTTTCTCAGCTATAACTCGGAGGGGTCAAATTTTCATATCACATATTCTCCCACAATGAATTGCATGTCAGTCTGCTTCACATCAGCTCATGACTCATGTCACTCCAAGGCTCTCTCATCCATCGTATGATCAAAGTGACTTCATATGTACACACTGTGGTCTCTTTTTGACCATCGTAAGGTCCCCTCACCAACATCATGTTAATGAAGTAGTGACCGACACAGCCTCCCTTACAAAGCTTCTTACATCCCGATAGTGGCTATGGTGGCTATCATCCCAACTCTCATAGGAAAAGAATTGTCTCCATGTATCACCCTGAATTACCACACATGTTCTCATCAGACCCTCTAGTCTGGATCATACTAACCATCAATTAGGGGTGATAAGCTGGACTAGCATCGAGTTCTTCAGGTACCTACTTCCACCGCATGGAAGTGAATCTTAGGTCATACTCCAGAACCTTTGACCTCACATCATGGTGAAGTTGAACCATTTCTCTCTCTTATATGTAGTTCAATAGAATCTATCTCATGACAATACTCTCTCTTTATCTTAGATTATGTAAACTAGGTAAGGCGATCTACCATAACCCATATTGCATCCTGCCCTTCCTCGGTCCAGGGAGACTCACCACAACGTCCATGGTGATCTACTCCCATTCTCACTCAGGACTTTTTATCCTTTATATCAACTCACTAGGTTACTGGTGTTTGTCCATCACCTCCTGGCATGCATGGCGAAAAGCCACATGCAACTCTATACACTTCTTCATCTTAGGCATCCAAAGTACTACTACTACTTACTATCTTAGTAGTACCATGGTGTATGGTTAACTTACAATCATGATATTCTACATGTCTTGATTCCTCAAGGTTGATTCCTCAAAAACTCTAAAACACTCTAGTTGTGGGTTTCAACACTTTCTCTTCCAGAGATGTGCATTTGAGGTTCTACAACCATCCCTCTATATCATTAAGATCTAGGTTAGCTAACCAAGCAACCACTAAATCAACCAACGGGTCTGGTTGTATTTGGGTGTTAGCTATAAAAGTCTCACTGTCTCTTCCAGCCTCTCTACTGGATAAACAAGATAGTCCATTACCATCTTACATACTCATGTGTTAGGAAATGATGAACACAAAAACCTTCATGTATTCCACTTATTATCTCATCTCAGATTTTAGGTCTATCATTATCAGAAAACTCATAAATTCCATACTGCTCATGATAAGAATGTCCTTATAAGTTGACTACCTTAGTTCTCTTCACATTTGAAAATCATTCATACAAAGTACTTTCCAAAATGTATGCTACTATATTTATCCTAAAACATCATAGAAATGTCTCAACTCGCATCATCTTTATCCTTAATGTATGGCATGCATATTGCCCTATCTTTCACCTCCATAGCGAGAGGAAACAAACATTTGGCGGCCGTCCAAACATAGAGTTCTTCCTATTCCAATAGTAGAGATGGTGCATCCCACATCGCCAGTACACTTCCAATCTAAGTTGAAATGTGTAACACATGTCTATACATCATGAACATCTCGATACCAGGTTTACTTCCATGGAAAAATGGTCCCAAACACACTAGGGTTACCACACAATCCTTAGTCATTTCCTCTAGGTATGTAGGGTTTCGGGACTTTTGGGGTCATCCCTCTTCCCTTATGCAACGAGAGAGTGCCCTCCTCATTTTCCCTTTGGGTGCCATGAGTTCATGAAGGTTATCAATCTCCTAACCCATGGTCCTCAGACAATGATAGATGTTACCTCCCGACCCTATGGTCTTGTGCAACTAGGGAAGTAGGAAAATCCTACTCCCATCGGTCTTAACCCTATCTGACCCTAGAATAGACTTAGGATTCTAACACGATACATATCAAACTTAAAACCTAACCCAAAACTCCATCATCTCTCTGGGCACATGTGGTCAGACTTACATCCTCTTCTAGGGATCATGACGACCTACCTACCTTGGTCAGGCCCCATACAGGTTACCTCTATGGTAACACATTCGCATGCCCTTAGACATGGTTATCTATGGGTCTATAGGTTCATTCTCATACTATGTACTCTCTACTTAGCATATCAAGATCCTATGAGACCTCTTTAGGTTACCTCAAACCCAAAAAATGTTGGTACATACCCTATAGAAGGGTTCCTCTCCCAGGATGGGAGGACACTATCTCTTAATAGCAGCAAAGGTCACAAATGTCCTTCATCTAGGGTTTACATCTACCTGAGCATGCTTAGCCTTAGCATGCTACTTAGGCACGTAGCTAGCAAGAAGACAACTCACCAAACCATGCTAGGTCTCCTTGGTAGGTCATTTGTAACAACCCCGTCTCCCGATAACCCCCAATTAAGGGATACCAAAAGGTCAGAGCCGTTATCCAATAACCCGGATCAAAGGTTCGACAAATAATCAATAATAATTATGAAATTCTACTAACTAAACTGAAATCTGGTAGAAAATTAAAACTTTGTATATATTTTAAAACTTTGGAAAATTATCTATCCACAACTTGAATTATTCTATCTAATCCTCCTCGTACTTTACTTCTTATTTTCACGATGTGTCACCTTATTGTTTCTGCTTTTCAAACTTGCACCTAAAACACCGACAAACAAAACTTCAGTCAGCATATCGAAATATACTGGTATGTGGGGACAACCAAAATTTGCACATATGGATAACAATCTAATTATCACAATCAAGTTAATTAACATGCCAATTTATGCTTTTCAGTATGATATTCTCCACCACTTTTGCCCTAACCCTAGCATACACACCTTAGGGTTTCTTTTGCCAATGATTTAAGGCCACCTTCTCAATCCCAAGCTTGGTGTCTGGGGGTCACCACTCATGGTGCCCTCTAGTCATGGAACATCATAGGCCACCTTCTCATTCCTGAGCTTGGTGCCTGGGGTCACCACTCAAGGTGCTCGTTGGTCTACCCATGTGGGCCTGACCTTTGGCAACATCCATCAAGGTGGCATGTAGGTGCAAGAATACATACTTCTATTATTAATGTGATAATCATAGTGACTTTATGATTTGCAAGAATGAACATCCAAACTGAGAATTTACATTCAATGCGATTAACCATCCGAAAAATTCTCAGGAAACTAAGGTTGTTATTCATAATTAACCACATACCTGTCAAGCTGTCTTGAATGCAGAATTAATCCAAACAATCAAGTAATCCAAGAAAGCATAATTTAGTCCTGAAATATACATCCAATATTTTTCTATCATGGATCATGGTATTCAAAGCTAATAGGCCTAATTGAGTCCTAGGGTTACTAGCCCTTTTTAGGGTTTTGGCCATAATTAGGGTTTCACTTCCTTTTTATCACCCTTACTTTTTTTTTCAAAATATCCATCAAACCCTAATTATTTCAGTTTATTTTCCATCAAGATCTTAAGATCACATTTGGATCACAAAAACCCTAATTTTCATATTATTATATCCTTTCTTCCCTTTTTCCCTTACTTAGGGTTTCTACGGGTTTTAATCAACATATTAGGTTTAAAACCCTAATCCTTGCAATTCCATTATCAAAATAGGTTAAAATCTAAATTTGTTATTAAACAAGTTAACCATGTGTGAATTAACCTAATTGCAATATTAAATCTATCCTTTATCAACAATTAGGTTTTCGAATCACAAATCCACACTTTTTCCATCAAAATATGCACTTTTTGCAAAAAGGAACGAAATTAGGTTCTCAAACTATTTTTAACGTGTTCCTCATATTTTTATAAGCAACTTTCATATTTTAACTTTACTCATCTGAGTAACCTAGATCAAGATATGATTTTTGTAAGAAATATGGACCTTCTGATCCGTGGTCCGTTGATCCACTTAGGATCCAACGACCACGAACACACGCGCCTATCATTGCAATCAAAAGGAGATGAAGGACAAGTCTGTCCTTACCTTCCTACACAGCCATCGGGGGCAACAAGGTCATCCCCCCCCTTTCTTCTTCTTCTTCCTCGCGAGTCCATCCATGTTCGTGAGATGGTGCTTGCCTGTGGTCAACTTCAGGGTTGACTCCAGGGTATCGATCTCCTTCGAGCGTGCTGATCATCTAGGGAGCTTCTCCAGACTCAACCACATCCCCAATTCCCTTCCCTAGCCTTGCCAAGGTCTCCGCCTACTCGTCAGACTCCTGTGAGGTTTTCTATGGTGTCGTGGGTAGTGGTCAAGGTCGTTGGTGAAATTGAAAGCATGAAGTCAATCCTTAAACTCCGCCGAAGAGATTGAAAAAGAAAAGATGGATGATGGTTCCTTCCTTGACCCTCCCCTATATATAGGGTCAAGGTCAGGTTCGCGGGGTTTGGGCTTTTCCCAAAACAACGACCATTCATGCACAAACCAGGGATGATTCCCTATGGTTTCATCTCCTGAGTCCAATGGGACTATCACCAGGCTTGCTCATACTCTAGATCACGACAAATTAGGATGGTAAATTCTCCCTATATTGCAAAGTCCTAGTCCACTTGGTACTTAGAGGATGAGTGTCCATCGTTGTATTAAGATCCAACGGACCTCATTGCTCTCGATCAAACAAAGGAAAGATCTATTTCTTTAATTCAGAATAATTCCCAAATTGAAGATAACTTGGAATATTGATATCTCCGAAACCATAACTCCTATTTGTCTCAAATTTTAAGGGAAGGTTTGTCTTGGCATTATCTAGCTTTGTACAAAATTTGTAAAACAAATTGCAATGGATGAGAAGCCTTCCTTCTCTCCCAAGTTATTCATTAATTTATTCAAAATTAATTGTTATTTCTTTTCCTTTTGCAATTATCTTGTTATTTTGGGTCCCTTGGACCTCAAGAAAACCCAAGCACATGGATTCCAATGTTGGGGAAAATCTATTTGCCTTTATCTTCTTTTGAAAGTCAATTTCTCATATTTATGTTTTATTAATCAATTTCTTTTCCTTTTTAATTCTCTTTTTAAGGATTTTTCTTTATCTCCCTTCTATTTTGCTCTTGAAATTCCTTTTAACATTAGGAATCCTTGGGATACGAAAATCCACCAAGGATAACTCAATTATACCTCTTTTCACATATTTTCCACATCTTGTCATTATTTTCAATTTCTTTCTTAAGAAGGAAATACTTATTTGGTCTTTTCTTTTCTTTTTGCATTCTCTATGCAACATTGGACTCCTTGGGACCCAAGGAACCCAAGAGGCACGAAATCCAACTTTGGATTGTACTCTTTTGCATTCTAGAGGTTTCCACACATTTCTTTTCTCAAAAACTTAATTATTCATTAACTAATTGAATTTCCTTATTATTGGGCCCAATAGCCAATAAAGCCCACAAAGCAATCATCAAGGCTATTGTAACGAAATTCATGTATTCAATCATTATTTGTTCATTTATCTTTAATATGAGAAATTACATTTCTCAGCAAATGAACCCAAATTGGGGTTGTAACATCCTTCCCCTCTTATAAGAATTTTTTCCTCAAAATTCCATCAAGCAAGCAAACAAATAGGATAATCCTTTCTTATGTCCATCATGGCTCCCATGTGGCTTCACCCTTTTCATGGTGCTTCCCAAGAACCTTCACCATCTCATATTCTTCCATCTAAGTTCTTTCTTACCTTGGTATTTCGTACCCTCATAGGTGACTCAGGACTTTTCAACCACTCAAACACCTGAATAGGTTCAGGGCTCAGCACATGACTTGGGTACTTCACATAGTGCTCATGGAACACATTACACATCGTGTTATCCTCAGGGGCAAGGATAAACACAAGCATCTCCACCAATCCTTCTCAAATGGACCAATATATCAGGGAGTCAACTTTCTCAGCTATAGGTTAGAGGGGTCGGATTTTCACATCACAGACTCTCCCACAGTGAACTACATGTCAGTCTGCTTTGCATCAGCTCAGAACTCATGTCACCTCTGGGCTCTCTCTCTCAGCCATTGCATGATCAAAGCGACTTCATATGCATACACTGTGGTTCTTTTCTGACCTTCACGAGGCCTCCTTCACCAACATCATCATAATGAAGTGGTGACCGACACAACCTCCTTATAAAACTTCTTGCATCTCGATAAAGGCTATGGTGGTTAACATCACATCTTCAGAATTGTCTCTTTGTATCACCCTGAACAAGCACACTTGCTCTCATAAGACCCTCTAGTCTGGATCATACTAACCATTAGTTAGGGGTGATAAGCGGTACTAACATCGAGTTCTTCCTTTATCTACTTCCACCTCATGGAAGAAAATAAATTTTTGCATACCTTTTTGAAAACTTGGATCTCTACACTTCTATCCACTTAAAGATTCTACTCTAACTAATCCTCCTTGTATTTTACTTCATGTATATCACAATGTGACGATTTACTATTTGTCCTTTTAGCTTGTACCTAAAACGCCGAAAAACAAAACGTCGGTCAGCCGAAGCTGGTATGTGGGGGAAACAATAATTATGTAAATACATTAACAATGTAATCATTCAGTTAATCACTTAACAACTAAGATTACATTTTATATATAACTCTATGATCCAAGAGTACCCTATCCTCTATGTTGTCCCCATTAAACCCCTCATGATCAACCTATAAGTGAACCAATTTCTAGGGTTGAGTCACATGGCACTACTTGTAAGTAGCCCACTCCTTAACTCATGGTAGGCTAATGAGTCTCATGGAACTACACATAGGTAGCCCAGTTTCTAACTCTCGGTAACCTAGACCTTGCTCTAAGATTACCCCTTTTTTTCTTAGCCTTTTCTAAGCAATAGAGGTGGACCCGAATCTAGTCAGTTATATACGCACATTTATAGTGATAATCATAGTCACTTTGTAGTTGCATGAAATAAATAAACATCCAACAATTATTTTCAAGCAACCGATTAAAACTTCGGGAATTGCCGTGAAACTAGAGCGATTATTCATAAGCGTAACCACATACTTGATTTGATGAGTCATGCAGATTATTCAACATATACTTCATGTATATACAATCAAGCGAATCAACAGATCCAAGCAAGTAATTCAATCATCACATATTTCCTAAAATGAATATGTACTCTATTTATTACACACTTTATCAAGAATCTACTTTATTGACTTGGATTCTCTTTCTAGGGTTTCTAATCCATATTAAGGTTTCATTAATATTCATTAGGGTTTCTTAGATCAATTCCTCAAACTTTATCCCTTTTAGGTTATTAAACCCTAAAATACTCTTTTCCATTTATATGAACCTTAATTGCTCAACTGTCCATTTTAATAGTCTTTTATACCCAAATTGACTTAGGATCATCACATCCCTATTTATTCATGGATTTGAACAATTAAACCAATTAAAAGAAACATTCATCTAAATTAGGGTTTTCAAGCTCATCAATGCATAATCATGCACGAAACCCTAAATTAAGCTAATTATATAAAAAGATCATCTTTTTAGATCCTATTTTCTCCTTTATTAAAAACAGGTTAATATCAGCTTGAATTATCCAAATAATGTCATTAAGACCATCTACCATCAAATCTAAGGGTTTTCCCTTAATTAAGCATTAAAGATGTACTTTTCAAATTTCAAGCATATTTATGCACATAAACTCTAAATTAGACTATACACGTGCAAAGTTCTCCCTTTTTGAATATAATGTGCCTTTTTACATTTAACATGTTAACATCAACTCTAATGATCCATTAAACCCTATCAATCACTTTATTCATTTCAAAATAGGGTTCCATAAGAATTAAAGCACTAAAGATGATTACTTCCATTACTTTTCGGATTGCAATTAGGATCAAGCTTCAAACATAATTTATTTGTGTTCCTCTCGTTCTGAGGATCAATTTTCATATAAGACTTGTTTTAATCCGAGTTTCCTAGAATTAATAACGATTTTTGTAAGAAAAAGCTTACCACATCCAATGAGGGGCTGCCACGTCAGCCCGCATGTGTGTTCCTTGCCTGTGTAACTCAGCGACTTAAGTTATAACAAAATTACTAAAATGCCCCTATGCGGCAAACTGGTTCTTCAAGCCCTAGAAGGACGTTTTTGTCCAATTGCCTGATTCTCCTTCAACATCGCGACTCAAGGCTTGCAGCCGCTATAGCAGCTTGGGGGAGGGTTCCCTCCCTCTGTCCCTGGTCCCAAAGGCATCAGCGAGGATCCCGTTCTTCATGTAGACCTCCGTCGCACGTCCACGCACCTAGTGGTGCCTTCGCTTCACAGTTAGGGTGGCTGGTCGTCATTGGCCGGGCCTGCATCCCGCGGCTGACCTAGCAGCGCGTTGCAGGTTGTTGCGCGATGGTGGCGGCTAGGGAAAGGTGGAAAACCACCCTAGATCTGAGGAGAAGCTTCATGACTCCACCAAGATCACGCCACATCTGCTAAAACTCCTGAAACCGCCCTATGCTCTGTTGGTTAGGGTTTTGATGAAGAAGAAAATGGAGAGGAGAGAGAGACGCAAGGAAACTGCTTGGGGTTTTCCAAAGGGTCTACCCTTTTATGGAGGAGGGTAGTGATGCCCCAGCATGCTTGCCCACAAAGGAAGTAAAGCCTAATCCTAATAGAAATTGTATTCCTTCACAAAAAGCAAGTCTCTCTCTGTCTTTCATATTCCTTTATTATTCCTTCCTGCTCTGACGTTAGGATTTGGAAAATCCTTACTCTTATTATCATTGTTCTTGCATTTTAATCCATTAATCACGAAATTGTATTTCCTTTTGTTGAAACAAAACTTCCTTTTTTAATAATACCTCATAATTCATTAATTGTGTATTACCATTATTCCTTTATTTTGCAATTTTGGTATTTCCTCTTTCTTTCCTTTTTATTGGGACTCCTTGGATACCAAGAAACTCTATTATTTCGAAGTTCTTTTTATTGGATACTCATTATCCTTCTAGATGCAACTAAATGCATTATTTCTCATTATGATGTTTATTTCTCATTAAAATAACTCTTTTTGAAGTTTTCTCTTTATTTCTCTTTTATTTTCCTCATTGGCATTTCTTTTAATATTAGAAACCTCATGGATACGAAAATTCATGAAGAAATCTCATTTATGCTTCTTTCCACTCATTTTCCACCTTTTATCATTATTTTCAATTTATTTCTTAATAAAGAAATACTTAATTAATCTTTTCTTTTCTTATTGCTTCCTTTTTGCAACCTTGGATTCCTTGGTACCCAAGGAACCCAACAGGAACGAAATCCTCTTTGGATTTGCCTTCTAGAGGTTTCTACATATTTCTTTTCTTAAAAATTCAATTATCCATTTATTAATTGAATTCCTTGTTATTTGGGCCCAATAGCCAATAAAGCCCACAACACAGACATCAAGGATATTGTAAACAAAATCCATGTATTCAAAACAAATTATACCATTCTTTGTACAATTATCTTTAATATGAGAAATTACATTTTCACCCAAAAATTGGGGTTGTAACACCAACTCTCTACCCATCCTCCAGACAAGAAGGTCTAACCTCAGGTCTCTCCTGAGGGCATGAAAACAATTGACATGCAACCTAAGCATGCAACTAACCTCTTGTTTATGCATAAACTATTAAACTTATGTTCATGACATCTTATTTACATGTTTTTTTATTAATTTGATGGAGGATTCCTTAATCTTATCATACATACCCTGATCTCAAGAGGGGGAAAGTAGAGACAAAAACCCTAAATCTTAGACTTCTTAATTGAATTACGGTTGAGAAGGGACAAAATAGATGAGAGAGTCCTAAAGGTATCTTATTTCGAGTCAAAACCTCAGACATTGCCCAGGTAATCAAACTGCATCCAGGAATCCTCGTTACCGACAAGCGGGGTAAAGGAAAATCTTGCCAACCCCTGAACCATGATCCTTTTCTAGACACATCAGTCTTTGAAAAATCCTCTAATATCTCCCTAGGGTTCTATAGAGTAGGTAGAATTTAATAATTACTAACGATTAAATGAGGAACCAAGGCTCTGATACCAAATGTAACAACCCCACCTCTCGGTAACCCCCAATTAAGGGAGACCAGAAGATCATAGTCGTTTTCCTAATATTTCAAATCAGTGGTTCGACAGTTAATCAATAATTATTATCAAATTCTACAAAAACTATACTGAAAATCTGAAATTAAATAAAACTTTTCATACCTCTTAAAAATATCGGATTTCTAGTCTTCTATCCACCGATGGAGTCTATTCTAACTAATCCTCCTTATACTTAAATTCATACCTTCACAATGTATCACTTTATTGTTTGTCCTTTTCATATTTGTACCTAAAACGCCGACAAACAAAATGTCAGCGAGCATAAATGAATATGCTGGTACGTGGGGACAACCAAAGTTTCACAAATATTGCTAACAACCTAAATATCACAATTAAGTTATTTAACAATCCAAATTTATGTTTCTAATGTGACATTCTCAACTGCTTTTGCCCTAAACCCTGGATTACCCTCTCTTAGGGTTTTGTCCTTGCAAGGGACATAAGACCACCTTCTCCATTCTGAGCTTGGTGCCTGGGGTCACCTATCATGGTGCCCAATGGTCATACAAGGAACATAAGGCCACCTTCTGCATACGGAGCTTGGTGCCTGGGGTCACCTCTCATGGTGCCCAATGGTCTTCCCTCTGGGGCTTGACCTAATTGACCTTCCCTCCAGGGCTTGGTCATGCATCATAAATCAAGGTGGCATGTAGGTTCGAGAATACACATATCTATTACATTGTGATAATCATAGTGACTTTAAAGGATTGCACGAATGAACATTCAATAGGTTAGGTTGCATCCAATTCGATCAATCATTTGAGAAAACTCTGTGAAACTAGATCAATTACTCATAAATAACCACATACCTAATCTAGAGTAACTCGAGTTCCAAGCAAGAACAATAAATCAAGCAATCAACAATATCCTAAAATTAATGCATAACACCCATGTGTCATTGTTTTATCCAAAACATTCTCAATATTATCTTGGATTTCACCTTAGGATTTCTAGGCAAACTTTAGGGTTTTAGCCTCCATATTTAAGTATCACTTTTAATGCTCCTTTGGTCAATAAACCCTAATTTCAACATCATAGGCATAATTGAATGTCAATTAAGTATAATGTGTCTCTTTTACACTAAAACTACCATCTTTATCCTTTTAGGTTATGTCAAGATCATTAAGGCCAATTATTATGTTCGAGTTCTTTTAAATAGGCAACTCAATAAAGAATTATAGTTTAATACTCAAAGGAACCCTAATTACTATGTTTCACATCTTCTAGGTTAGCAAACCCTATATTCACATTAATTCCACTTTTATACACTAGGAAACCCTAATTACCAAATTAAGGGTATTTATCCACAATTAGAATCTTTCATACTCAAATAAGCTTAGAATCATCTTATCTCTGTTTTATTCATGAATTTGCACAATTAAAACTATTAAAATTCATATCAACATAAATTAGGGTTTCTAAGCCCATTAATGTATATTCATGTACATGGAACCCTAAATTAATCCAACTATGTGTAAACATCATCCTTTTGAATATACTTTATCCTTTTTATTAACAAAAGGTTAATATCAACTTTAAACATCCAAATAACCTTCCCAATTCATTGATCATCAAAGAGTAGGTTTTTAATTAGTTAAACCATTAATGATAGCATATTTACATACTTTTTGAATTTCAAGAAGAATTAGGCTTCAATTATATTTTTATTGCATTCCTTCATTTTTCTGATCAAAAGCACTACTTATTTTTATTTTTCGGCCAAAGGATATATTTTTAATGATTTGTACAAGTTTCCACCTTTTTCTTGAATTTTGGTCAGAGAGGCGAGTTACCTGGACTTTGCCGAAAATTGAGGGCCATTGGTTCCTCGGTCATCGTTCACCGAGCGGAATCATATGGCTTGCGTCACACGTTCCCACTCGTGGCAATTAAAGAACGTGGGGCACTAGGGTCGTTGATCTCCTTCGTGGCCTATCGTGGATCGTGATCGGACGTCCACTACTACTCATCTCCACCTGATCTAGACAACTCCATCCCGTGGTGGTGCCACAATTGGAGCTCACTGGAGCAATCTCTACACACAACCTCGGTGCAAGAGAAGGTCAGGGAAGGTGCCGGTTAGGTGCGCGAGGGTGAGAGGAGTTGAGAGGGGGTACTATTTATAGGTTTGGGAGGCTGCTCTAGGGTTTCCCCATCTTTTTGCTACCCAAGCTCTCGGCCAAATTAGGCATTTCATATAGAACACACAAAACCTCTAAAAGTTAGGCTAGTTGGGTGCAGAATGCTCTCCTGAACCCAACTGTGTGCTTTCCTAGTTTGCTCGTGGTGTGATTTGCAGGGAAGTTGGACTTGAAAATCCAATTGCTTTCCTTCTTTGACTAAAGGAGGAGGAATCCTATCTAGCATCATATATTTGGTCCCCTAGACCACGCGGGATCCGACGGCTGGTGTCGCTCCCTCCTTTTCCTTCTCTATTTCTTTTAATCAGAAAATATATTTAATTTAGGGAAACTTCTTAAAATCATAACTCTTAAACCGCTTATCTAACTAATCACAAATTTTGAGGGAAACTTAATAATAACTTAATCTATCACCATGACAAATTTGGATTCAATATTCAAAGAAATCATGCCGTTTTCCTTAGGTGCATGTTATTACTCAATTATGCAGATTTCTCATATTTTCTCTTTCTTACTCTCTTTTATTTTCTTGATGTTGATTCCTTTTTCCATTAGAATCCATGTGGACATGAAATATTTTCCAAGATGGATCCATTATCTGTATATCCACATATTTTTTGTAATTTTATTATTATCTCACATTTCCTTCTTAATAAAGCAACATTTAATTGATCCTTTCTCTTTCTTGTTGCATTATCTTTGCAACTGGGACTCCTTGGAACCCAAATAACCCTAAAGGCATGAAATGCCCTTTTGGAGGATATTCCTTTGTCTTGTAGAGGTTTCTACCTCTCCCTTTCCTCCTTTCTTATTTATCCATTTATTATCTGAATTTCCTTTTTTTTCTTTCTCTTATAATTGGGCCCAATAGCCAATAAAGCCCACAAAGCAACCAACAAGGCTATTGTAAACGAAATTCATACAATCCCATCAAATCACATCATTATTTATTAATATATCTTTAATAGGAGAAATTACATTTCTCACCAAAAGAACCTAAAAATTGGGGTTGTAACAGGGGGCTTCCCAGAAGACAACTACTACACAAACAATTGAGAATCAATTGCTCTGACAATTGTTATCCTCTCTGGTTCTGGTAACCACGAGAGCCCAAGAAAGTCCTACCTAACTAGGGAGGGATATCCACGGGAGAGAAACAACTGAGGATCATTGTTGTTAGAGAGTATTTTGGTGACTAGTACACCAATGGGAGAGATGTTGGTGACTAGTACACCAATGGGAGAGATAACTCCTTCTTGTCTGTTCTAGCAGGAAGAGGAGTTTTGATTGGTCTGTGTGTACTACTCTAGAGGAAGGAGTTTGTTGGTTTCTGCTAGGAAGGAAACGTCAACCCGTAGTTCGTAGAAAGATTTGAGGAGCTACAACTTTAGTTGTCTGAGTCTACTATCCATGGAGGAGTAGTTAGATGAGTTTGAGTGCGACAAGGAGCTGCATAGACACTGTCCAAGACAGAGTGTGAATCTACGTTGATGATGATTGTCACTAGACTTTCTCCACGACAAGGTATATCTCTGTGAAACCATCCTTCCCATTGCATAGTTATTGATGAGACCTACTAGTTATTGGGAAATATGTCAGTAATTTTTTTGTTTCACCTGATGTCATATTTCCCTACAAAAACAAGATGCTTAGCTTCATCAGTGTCTCGTAGGGTCATAGCCATCTTCAGATGACACCAAAAGCCATCAGGTAGGGGGTGTTCGAACTAGTCTAGGCGGCAAAACCATGGGTTAGGTTAGGGTTTGGGAGGTTGAAGAAGGGGGAGAAAGGGGTGTTCGGGTTCATGGAATGCAACGAAAAGTGGGGCAAAGAGCAAGGTAAGAGGCTTTATAGGTAGAGGGGGTGTTACTTTTGCATCAAGAGGTGGGAGAAGGTGGCACCAAAATTGGGGTTGGTGGCATGAGAATAATTGGCGTTGGTGCTCAATATGGAGAAAGGTGAAGGGGTGAGAGTCATTGGATCAGGGTTAGACCTGAGGCTTGTAAATATAAGGTCTAAGATTCCTCACCCTCAGTTGGGTCTTCACAATTTATAATGTCGATGCCCATTTTCCTCAGCTCTAGTAGAGTTTTTGGAATGACGATTGGCCCCAACAACCACCACTAGCCTTAACTGTGTGCTTTTTCCTCACTCATGCACAAGTCGGGGTCAACTTCCTAAGTAGTCATCCATCCTAGTACTACTCCAAGATGAGCATGCTTAACTATGGAGTTCTTTAGTAATGGGCTCCCGAAAAAGGAGGTGCACCTTGGTGATATGAGTAGTCCAATCATTCCTTTTACAATCATGTTATCTGAGGCCTCAAATCCTGCGACATTCCAATCTCCCCCACTTAGACTCTTGACATTCTCATCAAGGCTCAACTATACAACCTCATAATCACTTCCCCATTTCAGTGCAGAGCCAGAATGGCCCATGGACACCCAGCTCCCATCCACGGTTACCAACGGAAGGGCGACTCCATATCATCTTAACGGATAGCCCTTTCCAACTTGCCTGGACCACATGGCTTAAGACTGGCATGCCACATGCCCATGTGGGCCCCACCTACTGGAGGGGAATTGTCTATGATACCATTTGTAATGTCTAGGTCCATTTCCCTAGGCTCTAGTAGAGTTTCTGGAATGAAAATTGGCCCCAATGACCACCACTAGACATAACTACACGCTTTGTCCTCACTCATGTGCAAGTCGGGGTCAACTTCCCGACTGGTCACCCATCATAGTACTACTTCAAGCTAAGCATACTTAACTATGGAGTTCTTTAGTGATGGGCTCCCGGAATAGGAGGTGCACCTTGGTGATATGGGTAGTCCAATCATTCCTTTTACGATCATGTTATCTAAGGTCTCAAATCCTGGGACGTTACACAATTAGTCCACCAAAAGAGTGTGGATGGTTGACTTTGTGAGATTAAGGGGGTTCCCACCTTTCTAGGTCACACCGTCCAAATGGGCCCAAAAGGGGTTAAAACAAGATAAAATGAGCATTGAATCAAGTTTTAGGTAGAACACTGTAACGACCCCGCCTCCCGGTAACCCCCAATTAAGGGAGACCGAAAGGTCGGTGTCATTATCCAATTAACAGGATCAAAGGTTCGACAAATAATCAATAATTATGAAATTCTACCAGAGCCTTGGGATGTGGGCCCAGGCGTTACAAATGGTATCAGAGCCAATTCCCCTCTAGTAGGTGGGGCCCACATGGGCATGGCATGCCAGTCTTGAGCCGTGCGGTCCAGGCATGTAGGAAAGAGCTATCCATGGTTTACGTAGCTACCCTTGTGCTGGTATTCTGTGATCGGGAGTTGGGTGTCCATGGGCCATTGTGGGTCTGCACTGAAATGGGGAAGAGATTATGAGGCCTTACAATTGAGCCTTGACGAGGACATCAAGAGTCTAAGTGGGGGAGATTGTAACATCCCATGATTTGAGGCCTCAGATAAGTTGATCTTAAAAGGAATGATTGGACTACCCATATCACCAAGGTGCACCTCCTTTTCAGGGAGCCCATCTCTAAAGAACTCCATAGTTAAGCGTGCTCATCTTGGAGTAGTACTAGGATGGGTGACCAGTCAGGAAGTTGATCCTGGCTTGCGCGTCAGTGTGGATAAAGTGCACAGTTAAGCCTAGTGGTGGTCTGTGGGGCCAGTAGTCATTCCTGAAACTCTACTAGAGCCTTGGGCAGTGGGCCCATGCGTTACACAGACTTCAAGAGGCCTTAACTTGGGCTATGATGGTCCAAACGAGGTGATTTTTGTGCTGATGGATATTTAATGGAATCATGTACTTTAACAAATACATTTTATATCAAGGAGAATTCAATGAATGGGTTCAAATTTGATTGCAATTTGATGATATATAATAAGCATGACACTTTGTTCCACACTCAAATTAAAGGCATAAATAAGTATAAATTGATGTTTAATCAAACTCCATTCATGAATTGATTATAAAGTGACTTAAAGTTATCAACATGATTGTGAGGGGGGTTGTTGAGTACCATACAATATCTAATGATTCAATATGGGAATAAAAGAAATAAGAGAGAAAAATCCAGGTTATCATAGTTACAAAGAAGCTTCATGTGAGAATCCCTTCTTGGATTCCCTTTCTAAAATCCCTACCTGGTCAAAATATTTGAAGATTATATCAACCTGGTCATCGAGGAGATGGATTCCTTCAACAAGTACTCTGTGATCATCCAGGTCATGGGAACAAGATGCATCCTCCAACAATTCTACAGTTGGATGCTGCGGACTTGGAGACCGACGGGTGAGCTCCACAGTTGGTGGGTGGCCTCTTCCTAGCGAGATTCACTTTTGAAGGTGATATGAAGGTCACTCCAGAGCAAGGACCTTGGTTCTTTGATCGAAAACTCATCATCACCAGGAAGTGGTCCCCCAAGGCTGACATCCGGAGGGCATCTCTAACTTCAGTTCCAGTGTGGGTGATGCTTTCGGATATAGGACATCACTAGTCCAGGAGGGCCATGACAATCGTTAGCTATGGTATTGGAGAACCGAAGGTGATAGATTTTGTGGCCTCGGAGCGGTATACGGGCACCTCTCATGTTTGTTGGATCTGAAATCATACAAGCCTCCTCCACCGGTGGTCATGCTGGAGATGCCCGATGGTATGGAAATGGCAATCAAGGTGGTGTATGACACCGTCCTAGAATGTTGTTATATTTGTAGGGTGTTCGGCCATTCCTCTGGTAACTGCCCTGGTGAATGGGTTACCCTTCCTACTCCTCCTTTCCAGCGGGGCGGGGAACCTAGTCGAAGACCGGCACAGAGGCGTCGTGGGGATAAAAGCAGAAGATGTAATGAAGCACATATAAACTCCACGTGGATGGACATGAACCAGGTCACAGTGGAGCTTGTGACAGAGATAGCAGAAGTGACCACAGCGGTCAATGAAGCCCTGGCTGGGGAACCAATGATCAGCGTCAGTGATGACAATGGGAAGGCCCGGGAGGAGGGCGAAGTGGATGTGGGGGTTAGGCCTCAATCACAAGTAGATAACAACCAATTTTCTCTACTGGAAAATCTGGACCCAGATGAGTTGCTTGATGAATTGTCTGGCTCAACCAGGACTAGAACAGGCAATGTAAGCAACAACAGTGCTAGGGGAATACAAACTTCACCAAGAGTGGAAACCCCTGGAAGGGGGGGTCTAGCAAACGTTAAGATGACTATCCTCACTTGGAATGTAAGGGGGGCTTCCAGGCCTAGAAGACAAATATGGGTGAGGAGGATTATCATGGAACAGAAAGCATCCCTGGTTCTCTACCTTGAGACAAGAATAAAAAGACAGTATAAAGAAAAGATTGTGGGGCTCTTTCCCAGAGGTTGGGGGTGTGCATCCAACCTGGACCAGATCGATGGAGGCATGATTGTAATAGGGTGGAATAAGGAGGTCTGGGATGTCCAAATCATAAATGAGATGGACCAAGTCATGGTGGCCAGCTGCATCAACCATGGGGGATTCCATTGTTTTCTTTCTAGAATTTATGGTCATAATGATGAGGCTAGAAGAAGGCAGTGCTGGGATACGATTATGGAGACCACTCAACAACCTGTACCACATCTAGTTATTGGCGACTTCAACCATGTCAGACAAGCAGGGGAAATGTTTGGGGGCAAGCCAATCTCAGACTCCATCCTGGGCAGATTTAATGAAGTGATCAATGTTGCTAATCTCTTTGAACTCGACATGGAAGGTGGCGTCATGACTTGGCATAACAACAAGATACCATCGCACAGGATTTCGAGTTATCTGGACAGGGGTTTGGTCAACGCTGCTTGGCTGGATATTTTTTCAGAAGCTAATGTGTCAATGGGTGGACATCTGAATAGCAACCATGACTGGTTGATGGTGAAGCTGGTGGGAAACATTAAGAAGAACATACCATTTAGATTTTTAAACTTCTGGGTGGAATGGCTGGGTTTCTATGATAGTGTAACTAAATCTTGGAAGGAGGAGGTAGTTGGTAACCCCATTTGTTGCGTTGTCGAGAAATTAAAAAGAACCAAGGATGCTATTAAAGAGTGGTCTAGAGGTTTGGTTAACCTGCATAACCTGGTCAAAGACGCGGAAGAGGAGTACAGGGTGGCGGCTCATGAGCTATGGTACCATCCCACTGATCCAAATAGAATGAAAGTAGAGGAGCAGAAAGGAGCGAGATTGGCCCAACTAGAGAAGGCAGAAGAGCTCTACGATTGGCAGTGAAGCAGATTATAATGGATCAAAGATGGCGATCGTAATACAAGAATATATCACAATGTTACCCAAAGGAATCACATGAATGATTGTATACATGGGCTCATTAAGGAGGATGGGTCTTCTTCCAGAGGACCCAATGATGTGGCTACTGAAGTTGTTAACTATCTCAACAACTTATATAATAAGAATCACCAGACAAGAGAGTGCAGCCTCCCTAGTACCAGAGTTACTGATGAGATGAACAGGAACCTTTGTGGACCAATTGGTGATCAAGAGATTAATGATGCGGTGTTCAGCATTGGCCTGTCTAAAATCCCCAGGCCTGACGGGTTTAATAGAAGATTCTTTCAGGCGATTGGGACATTATCAAGCAGGATATTTGTCACGTGGTTGGTGGTTCATGGTGGGAGGCAACATGGTTAACCAAGTAAACCATGCCTTTATCAAATTGATCCCCAAAGGAAATTGTCCTTCATCCATGGCTGACTACCCCTCCCTAGCTTGCTGCTCTACATTCTACAAAATTATTTCCAAGGTTCTAGGGGCCAGGCTTAAAAAGTTACCTCCTAGTATCATATCCTCGAACCAAGTCGCTTTTGTGCAAGGGAGATCCATAGCTTGTGGGGCACTTCTAGCATCGGAATTCCTGGGTACCTTCAACCGTGTTTGCTCGACTAAGAAGGCATGCTTCCAAATAGACATCAGTACAGCCTATGACCATGTTGAGTGGTCAGCTTTATGGAAAATCATGATATCCATGGGATTCTCAGATAGATGGATCAGATTATTAAAACAATGTGTGGAATCTACATCCTTCTCAATTCTAGTGAATGGTGTGCCCCCCGGTCTCTTCAGCGCCTCTAACGGCCTACGTCAGGGTGACTCGGTATCACCTATGTTGTTCACCATCATTATGGAAGGGCTATCTCACATTATCAATAAGGATGTCGAGGAGGGGAATTTCAAGAATTTCAAGGTCAGGAACACACCTACCATATCACACCTGATATTCGCAGATGATGTGATGATCTTCGCAACAGGCCATTGCAAGTATATGCACAGAATCAGAACAACACTTGAGGCATTTGGCAAGCTTATTGGGCTATTCATCAGTGACATTAAATCCAAGATCTTCCTCTCCCGCTCTTGTGATAGATGAAGGGGGAGACTCAGATTATCTGCAGGTTTAACATGGGGGCATTGGCCCACAAAATACCTAGGGATTCATATCTCTGGAGGAAGGGAAAGAGGCAGAGACTATGGTATTCTGATTGATGATCTTCTCACAACGATCGGCAAATGGGTGGGGCTTTCCATTTCCTTGGTTGGATGTAATGTGTTGTGCAAATATGTCTTGATGGCTAAATTCTACTTTTGGTGTAACCAAACCGAGCTACCTCTCTTCATAATTAACAAGGTGAAGTGCCTCATCAGCAGGTTCTTATGGGGTGGCAAATCTCATGGGGTTTCCTGGGACACCATCGCCAGGGAGTTAAAGCAAGGCGGCCTGGGCTTTAAGGTTTCCAGAAGCATGGTTGAAAGTGCTACACTCAAAAGGATTGATCGATTCTTGATGACGAATGAGTCCATTTGGGCTTTGTGGATGAAAAGGAGGTACAATAACTTGGACAGTACGACGGCTGACCACGATGGCTCCCTGGCCTGGCACCGTATGAAACAGGGGTGGATGACGATGAGGATAGACTACTCATGAGATGATATGGGTCAATACTCAAGGAGTGAAGGTAAACCTTGGTTGCGGCAACCCTTTGGCCCGGACGTACCGTGGGTGAACCTGCTGTGGAATAATCTTCATACACTGAGGTGGAGTTGTTGCCTCTACAGAGATCTACTGGGACATCTCCCTATGGTGGACATGCTTATCAATTGGGGCCTGGTGGTTATTCCCATGTGCCCACTCTGTAAAATAGAGGAGGAATCCCATGAGCACCTTTTCTTGTCTTGTTCTTAATCAAAGTATATATGGACACGTTGGTCTCGAAAATGTAGATGGGGCGGCCTACCACCGGTAAAGTTATCGGATGGGGTAGCATGGCTCTTAGCCAAGACTACCATGAGTAAGATTATGTGGAGTTTTGGGGGTATGGGTTTGGCAACCTTAACGTACAGTATCTGGTAAGAGACAAACAAATACATCCATGGAGGGGGTGAAGTTGATAAATTTAAATGCTTTGACTCTCTTGTGGAGATCTTTTGCATGGCTTGTAAGGCTAAACCTGTGATTTATAAGGGTTTAATCCAGGTCCTGAGTTTACAATGGGGTTTTTTGTAGTTAGCACAACCCTTGTTTAGCAGTGTCCTTATGTTTTTTGGGGGTTTTGTAGTTATCAAAACTCTTTTGCAGTGGGGTTTTTTGTACTTAAGCCTCCAAATGTATAGTATAGTCTGACCCATACTTGTTTCCCATTAGTAAAATATTTTACCCGATCCAAAAAAAAAGAAAGTACACTACTGAGGATTACAAGACTATGAAACTTAATGGATGATGTCATTCTATGTAAAATGAAAAATAAGCAGAAGTAACCCAATTCCTTTTAGATTGGCAGCTATTGTGAAAATAACACTTCATGGAAAGGGCTTGCAGACTGAGGTGCAAGCATCTCCATCAACCCATATAGATTGTGCCAAAGATTTGGGTTCACCGAGATTCTCAATACCGCCATGATTATTTAGTTGGACTACACTTCCATGACAAAATCCATGTCTATCATTGGGGAAATTCTTGTAAAGGTTGGTAAAGATGATTATGTCCCTTGTTCCTTCATCCATTACCCTCTAATTTTATTCCACCCATTCCTTACCACACTCTGATCCTTGATTGACGTATAGGATAGAACCATTCTTCTATGTCTAGTAAGGTAAACAATTGAGTTTCAAGTGTTTGACACCATGAAAGCCCCTAGTATCCATGAGGAAGTGTTCTTACTCGATTACATTGACAACCTATCTTAGCTTAGGCAAGAAGATGATGCATTTGAAGATCCATTACAAACATCTCTCACCGTTCCTAGAAGTTTAGTTTTTGATGATGATCAAGTCAACCAATGAAGTTCCATCTAGATACCTTTGAAGAAGAATGCAAAGTAGGGTGCAAAGAGATTAAAATGATATCACTTATGGAAGCGAAGCCTAAACCACCAAAGGCTACTGAGATGAAAGCTCTACTTGAAGGGATGAGGTATGTTTTCTTAAATGAGAAAGAAACTTTTCTGGTGATCATAAATTTAGACCATACACATGTGCAAGAAGAAAAGTTGATGACATATTAAGGAAAAGAAAGTAAGTTATAGGGTGCAAAATGTCTGACTTGATAGGGTCTACCAAGATATTTTCATGGAGAAGATCCCTATAGTTGAAGACTACAAACCATCTACATACCCTCAACATAAGTTAAATCCTAACATCATGGAGGTAATCCTTCTACATGTTGTTAAACTTCTCACTATAGAAATTATCTTCCCAATGTTAGAATCCCCTTGGGTCATCCACATGCAAGTTGTTCCTAAGAAAGGCGGTACCACTATAGTGAAGAACAACAAAACGAGCTCCTCCCAACCTGCCCTATCATGAGGAGGAGGATGTGCATTAACTATAGAAATTAGAACAAGGCCACTAGGAAGGACCACTTCCCTCTCCCGTTCCTTGATCAAGTACTTTTGACAACTCTAATTTCTATAAACATTCCTTAATGACATTCCTAGATATGTGTGCACTCATATCTAAAAATGTCAAAAGGGAAAATAAAAGATATTGTGGTTGTTACAACCCCAAATTTTGGGTTCCTTTGGTGAGAAATGTAATTTCTCATATTAAAGATATTTGGACAAATAATGATATAATTTGTTGGGAATAAATGGATTCCGTTTAAAATAGCCTTGTTGTTTGATTTGTGGGCTTTATTGGCTATTGGGCCCAATAACAAGAAAATAACAAAGAAAATTCAATTAGTGAATGAATAATTGAATATTTGAGAAAAGAAATATGTAGAAACCTCTAGAAGGCAAATCCAAAGAGGGATTTCGTGCCTCTTGGGTTCCTTGGGTTCCAAGGAGTCCAAAGTTGTAAAAAGAAAGCAATAAGAAAAGAAAAGATTAATTATGTCCTTCTTTATTGAAAATAATGATAAAATGTGGAAAATGAGTGGAAAGAGGCATATATGAGATTTCTTGGTGAAATTTCGTATCCATGAGGTTGCTAATGATAACAGGAATACCAATGAGAAAAATAAAAGAGAAATAAAGAGAAATTCTCAAAAAGAGATATTTTAATACGAAATACACTTGATAATGGGAAATAATGCATTTAGATGCATCTAGAAGGATAATGAGTATCCTTAAAAAGTAATTTCGAAATAATAGAGTTTCTTCGGGTACAAGGAGCCCCAATGAAGGAAGAGGAAAGAGAAAATACCAAAAAATTGCAAAATAAAAGATAATATGATACTTTTAATGATTTTGGTGGCTTATGAAAAAGGAAGTAATTTCTATTCAAAATAAAATAGAAATCCATTCTAATGGATTAAAAGGCAAGTAAAGAGAGAGTGAGAGAAATAATTCTTACTTTTCTAAGTGTCCATGAGATAGGGAAGATCAAGGAAGTAAGTAGGAGAGAGAAGGATTACTTCTCCATGAAGGAATAAGAATCCTATTGGGAATAGAACCTTTTGACACATAGATGGTCATGTTAGGGCGTGGATAGCCACCCCTATATAAGGAGGGAGAGGATATGGATCGATTTTTAGGGAATTCCATGAAAACTCTCTCTCTCTCTCCCATCTTTGTCTTCTTCATCTTCATCGAGAAACCCTAGCCATGAAGTTGGGTTATTCCTGGAGCCATGGGAACGGTGGAGGTATTCTGATGGAAGGCAAGAGTTCCTCGACCACCATGGATGGAACAAACGTCCTCCCGCGCCCCTCAGCCTTGCGCAAAAGCTGCAGCACGACTGCAAAGAACAGTCCCGTGAGAACGCCTGACCAGCGACTTCGGCCGTGAGATCGAGGCAACTAGGGGATCGTGGAGGAGCTTCAAAGGTAGAGGAACCGTCTACGGGGGCCATTGGGGTCCAGGGGAGAGACGAGGAGTGTGCAAGCCACGGCTAGGGCAGCAGCGGCGTGCTGTCGTGGGGTTGAAGACGACCAGATCAAGTTTGACGAAAGTGCCTCTCCTGGGCGTGATGAAGCAGTTCGCGGCGCGGGGGTAAAAGAGACAATGCATTCTTATTTCAAAGCCGACCCGCAAGGTACGTGAATGGGGATAAGTTGCCTATGTGGCATCTCCCTATTGGTCCATATGTGTTTTTATTACAAAAATCATAACTAATTCTAGGAAACTCGGATTGAGACAAATCTTATATGAAAATTGATCCTCAGAATGAGGGGAATTCAATAAAAATATGATCAGAAGCTAATTCCTCTTTCTATGCAAAAAGTAGTGTAAATGATCATCGTTAATGAATTAAAGATTAAGAAACCCTATTTTGATATGATTAATGTATTTAACAGGGTTTAATGGATCATTAGAGATGATGTTAACCTGTTAAATATAAAAAGGTACAAAAAGGAAGAACTTTGCATATGATTAGTCTAATTTAGAGTTTATATGCTTGAAATTGGAAAAGTACATAAAGTTATCATCTTTAGTGTTTTAATTAGGGGAAAACCCTTAGATTTGATGGTAAATAGTCTTAATGAAATTATTTAGATAATTCAAGTTGAAATTAACCTGTTGTTAATAAAAGTGAGGATAGGATCTAAAAAGATGATCTTTTTATATATTTGGTTTAATTTAGGGTTTCGTGCATGATTATGCACTAATGAGCTTGAAAACCCTAATTTAGATGAATATATCTTTTAATTGTTTAAATGTTCAAATCCATGAATAAATAGGGATGTGATGATCCTAAGTCAAATAAAAGACTATTAAAATGGATAGTTGAGCAATTAAGGTTCATAAATATGGAAAAGGATATTTTAGGGCTTGTTAACCTAAAAGGGATAAAGTTTGAGAAATTGATCGAAGGAAACCCTAATGAATAATAATGAAACCTTAATGCAGATTAGAAACCTTAGAAAGAGAATCCAAGTCAGTAAAATAGATTCTTGATAAAGTGTGTAATAAATAGAGTACATATTCTTTTCAAGAAGTATGTGCTGGTTGAATTACTTGCTTGGATCTGTTGATTGGCTTGATTGTATATACATGAAGTATAAGTTGAATAATCTGCATGACTCATCAAATCAGGTATGTGGTTAATTATGAATAACCACTTTAGTTTTCTGATGGATTCCTGAATGTTTAATCACATTGAACGCAACTAAACTTTTTGGATGTTCATATTGCAAACTATAATGTGGCTATGACTGTCACAAAGGATATATGCCTACAAACTCAAATCCTGGTTCTCTCTGTGGCATTATAGATAACATAGTACATGGCTGCCTATGGGTAGGTCCATCAGGTTAGAGAAAGACCTAGTACATGGCTACCTATTGGGTAGGTCCATTAGGTCTATAGATGACCTAGTACATGGATACCTATTGGGTAGGTCCATCAAGTATATGGATGACTTAGCACATGGCTACCATTGAGGTAGGACCATCAAGTCACATTGAGTTAGATATTGGGCTATCTCCGGGTAGTGCCATGCGACTTTATTACCTAAAAGAGAGGTGATATCCATGTCCACTACAGGGACAACCCAGAGTTTGAGAATATGTATGGATTGAGTTGTATGGCTTAAAATGTAATCTTGACTGTTAAATGACTAATTGAATGATTATATTGTTAACCTAGTTGAACATTATTTGTTCCCCCCACATACCAGCTTCGGCTGATCGACGTTTTGTTTGTCGGCATTTTAGGTACAAGCTAAAAGGACAAATAGTAAAACGTCATATTTTGAAATACATGTAGTTAAATACAAGGAGGATTAGTTAGAGTAGAATCCTTAAGTGGATATAAGTCTAGAGATCCAAGTTTTCAAAAAGGTATGCAAAAATTAATTTTTTTCTTACAGCTTTTTAGTATAGTCTGTTAAAATTTGATAATTATTTTTGGTTAATTGTCAAACCTTTGATCTGAAAGTTGTTGGTTAATGGCTCTGTCCTTTCGGTCCCCCTTAATTGGTGGGTTACTGGGAGGCGGGGTCGTAACATTTGGTATCAGAGCTTAGGTTCCCCAGTTAACCATTAATAATTATTAAATTTTACAAACTCCGTAGAACCAAAGGGAGTTATTAGAGGATTATCTGAAAGACGGAGGTGTCTAGAAAAGGATCACGACCGGGGGCTGCCAATATTTTCCTCCGCACTGCTTGTCAGAATACGAGGACTCCCGGATTCGTGTGACTGCCTGGCCAAAGTCTTAGGGTATGAATCGAAATAAGATACCTTTAGGACTTCTCATCTTATTCATCCCTACTCACCACCAAATTCTGATAAGGACCTAAAGGATTAGGGTTTTCTTTCTTCTCCTCACCCTCTTGAGATATGGGTTAATAAGGTTTAAGGAATCCTCCACCAAATTAATGAAAGTCATGTAAATAAGATCTCATGGACATAAGCTTAAAAGATTAAGTGCAAACTAAAGATTAGATACATGCTTAGGTCGTATGACATAAGTTTTCATGTCCTCAAAAGAGACTTGAGGCTAGACCTTCTTGACAGGAAGATAAGTTAGTCTTGGAGAGAAAGATCTCCATTTCAAGTAGAGACCTGGCACATCCTCATAGGATGATGTTAACCCTAACCCTAAGTGAAGGTTAGAGAGAAATGGGTTGGACCAGGTGTTGGAAAGGACATGTGATGCGATGATTTTGAGTCGCATTTATAGACCTTTTTCATATGTGTTTTGTGCTCTAATTACTCATTTTTAGGGATAATATTGCATAATTCACTCATTTCGGTCTTTGCCATCATTCTATGTCAAATCCCCTTTGTTTTACCACTTTGAGAATTATTTATCATATTATCATAATTTGTGTGGATTTACTTGGTCTTGTTGTGGAATTTCAGGAAAAACAAGTATCTGCTTCCGTCGATACCTTCGACGGAAGTCGATACCATCTACCAAGCCACAGATTGCCAACCGAGAGGAGCAGCACAGAGTCGATACCATCGACACTCAAGTCGATGGTATCGAGATCCCTTCAGATTGCTGGCGAGGAATCCGTCGATGCCATCGACCCAAGTCGATGCCATCGACGCGTGGAGGCTATGGCGTCGCTAAACGACAACAACCGACGCTAAAGAGAGTCGATACCATCGACCCAAGTCGATGGTATCGAGATGACCACAGGCGCTCAGACGAAAAGAAAAGGAAAGCTGTCGCTAATACGCTGGGTCGATACCATCGACCCGCGTCGATGGTATCGACGCCGACAGATATGTGTTGGATTCGTTTTGATCTCGATCAGACGGCTGGAGTTATTTGACGACCTAATTAGGGACTTATACCTAATGACAGCCACCCACACAAGAGGATCATATCATTTTTGCATTGCACGAGTGCTGAGGAAGGAGAAAAAGGAGAACGGAGGCTAGAAGCTCATCCCGGGTGATTCGGACGCTGCCGAAGACGAATTCCACCACCGACAGGCGGGGAAGCTCGTATTCTACGCCAAGGATCTACCGGTTCTTCTCCGTTCAGGGGTTTTCCCACTTGTTTCACGTTTTTCTTATGAATTCCCCTATTTCTACCATGTATTCGTGTGACATGAACATGAGAGGCTAAAACCCTCCATCTTTAGGACCGGGAGTAGCCCGGGAATGCATTGTATGACAATTTTATATTGATAATTCATATTTTCTCTCTTAAATCCATGGTATAGTTTCGTTTTCTCCATATATATTGTTATGCTTGATCACCATAATAATAACTTAATGCCCTTAATCACTTCGAAAGAAGGATTAACGGTTGAAAAGAGACGAAACCTACATTAATCGATAAAACCCTTGACAAATGAGTTGTAAAATTAATGGTGGAAACTGAGAGACCGTATGTAATGCGCTTAGTCTAGGGGAATGATTACTACGATGGTGGAATCAACCTAGACCTAAGTAGTGAATTACACCACGACAGTGGGTAATTCTATTTTCAGGCCACTACCCGGATAGAGAGAGAAGAGTGAGGAATTATATAAAACCTAATACAATGTTGACCTGCGGTGAAACTGCAATCCTAAAGATACCCTTTTGAATTGATTAAATTAACATTTAATTGATTGTTTTCTTTGTTTCATTTTATTTTCTTTTAATTTGGACAACAAACCCTACTTTGTTATTCGGCCTAGCTGATTGCGATTAGTTAGTAGGAGTCTCCAATAATTCATGTATCCCTGAGTTCGACTCGGGCCTCACAAAGGCCTATATTACTCGACGTGTATACTTGCATTTAAGCGCGTAGTAAAATACACGTCAACATGCCTTTGGGATGCCTAGCACCTCTGGCAACCCAACCCTAGGAAGGGTCGTGCATGTTAGGGTAAAGGGTAACTCCTTAGATGATGATGTTAGTGAAGGACCTTAGAAACCCTATGGGCTTGTGCAAGTAGGGTATAGCTGGAACCTATGGCACGTTATAGTGCTGATAGTAGGATGAAACCCTGCATAAGGAATCATAATGGAGCATAAAGAGTTATGGATGATCTTGAGCAAACATAAGTTTGAACCTAGGCTTCACCCATGTAGAGGATGCTTTTGTGGTTGAATCCTTCATGAAGAGAGGACCTTTAATGGTGAGGATGGTTGTAGGGTTAGTTCTAGAGAGAGAGCAGGAAACCCCTCCAAGAAGGTTGTAAACCTAGACCCTGACATATGAGGAACAGTGAGGAGTGGAGGATGATGCAACCTAAGTGGATGATAATGGTTGCCTCATGATCGATCCCTAGAAGTTGATGATATCTTGGTTGCCTTTAGAGGGACCAAACCCTAGAGAGAGAAGATGAAGCTTCTGGTACCTATGTGCCTACGGTATGGGTGTTTACCTTCTGAGGCAGGAAGAAGAGTTCCTTAGACCTAGAAGGGTTTAGTAGCAGGTTATGAGGCCTTGTACCTTGTTGGAGGACCCAACCCTAAGTGTTGCTCGAGTTGAAGGATGACAAGAAGTGCATGTCATGCCTTTTTCATGCTTGGTTCGTAGTTAAGAGATAGAGCATGCAGTTGGACACTTACAAGTGAACCTAGGGTTCCTAGGCCTAAGAGGGGAAGTGGTATACCTAATGCTCATGAAGACAATTAAGTTGTTATAGTTTCGAGCATGGTACAACTCATGTATAAAGGAAAAGGGAATCCCCTTGAGTTTAAGGTGTATTTGATGGACCCCTCACAGCTAGGATGATGAGAAAGGAAGGTATGATCTTGATCCAGCCTGAAGGAAAGAGGACAAGTATGACCTAGCATGGAAGAGTAGGTGATCTGCTTGTGCCTTAATAGCTTGCTAGGGTTAAGTAAGCTCATGTGGATGTAAACCCTAGACCTAAGAGCTTTTGTGACCTTGTTGTCAAGAGATAGTTTTCCTCCCATCCTGGGAGAGGGACCCCTTTGGTAGGGTGTATATCAGTTTTGTTGGTTTAAGGTAACTTGAAGAGGTCTCACAAGATCTTGAGAAGCTAAGTGAAAAGTACATGGTATGAGAATGAACCTTTAGACCCATAGATATCCATCTCTAATTGCATATGAATGAGTTACCATGGAGGTAATCGGTATGGGGCTTGACCAAGGTAGGCAGGTTGCCATGATCCCTATGAAAGGATGAAAGCCAGCCCATGAATGCAGAAAGAGAGATGATGGAGACTTGGGTAGGGTTCTAAGTGAACACGTACTATAATGGAGAATCCTAAGTATATCCTAGGGTCAGTTAGGAATAAGACATATTAAAGTAGGAGTTGCCTAATTCCCCAATTGCACATGACCATAGGGTCGGGAGGTATCAACTATCATTGTCTGAGGGCCATGGGTTAGGAGATTGATCACCTTCATGAACTCATGGGACCCAAAGGGCAGATGAGTAGGGCACTCTCTTGATACATAAGGGGAGGAGGATTACCCCAAAGGAGTAGGTACCCTATAGACCTAGAGGAGATGACCAAAGATATAAACCTCAGTAGGTTCAAGACTAGTTTTCCATGGAGGTAACCTTTATATCATTATGTCTGTGTTGTAGAGACATATGTGGCACATTGCAACTTAGATGTAAAGGTGTATTGGCAAGGTGGGATGTACCAGCTCTACTCTTGGAACAAGAAGAACCTTGTATTTGGACTGCAACCAAGTGCTTATTTCCTCTTGTTATGGGAGTGAGAGATAGGACATTACACATGCCATACACCAAGGATAAGAGATGATGTAGGTTGGAACGCTGCCACAAGGAGTGGGGATAGAGAAGATAAACTACCCTGGGAAAGTGAATGATACACGGATGGCTTGCAAACATTAAGAGGAATGAGGTAGTCACCTTATGAGGATGTCTTTATCATGAGCTATGTGGAACTTACAAGTTATACCAGGTTGAGTTTGATCACCATGATGATGAAATCAGAGAGTGTTCTTAATGAAGATGGACAGAGAGTTTAAAGTGAGACAATAAGTGAAATACATGGAAGTGTATGTCTTCAATGTTACCTAATACTTAAGGATGTGAAGTACATATGACTTGTTTGACTAGAAGCTAGAAGAGGTTGTTCGGCTAACCCTAAGTTCAAAAAGGAGAGGTGTTTGGATAACACTCAGATGTAACAAGATACATTGGAAAGTTAATGGTTGTTTGGTTAGCCAGTCTAGTTTTTGATGCAATGAAAGGATGGTGGTAGAACTGCATATGCACTTCTTTGAAAAAGAATGTGATGAAACCCCGACAAGAGTGGTTTAGGGTTTCTGAGGAATTGATCTTGAAGAATAATGACATACAGGAGATCATGATTTTAAGATCACCATACACTGTGGTAAATGGCAATAGCACTTTGGATGCTTAAGATGAAGTTGCATGTGGTTTATGACCATGCAACCAGGAGGTAAAGGACGAACCCCAGTAACCCAGTGTATCGATATAAAGGACAAAAGATTCCCTGAGAGGGAATGGGAGCTCAACACTATGGATGTTGCGATAGGTCTCCCCTAGACCAAGGAAGGTCGAGATGCAATATGGGTTATGGTAGATCGCCTTACCTAGAGAGAAAGAGTACAGTCATGGGACAGATCGGGTTGAGGTACATATGAGAGAGATGGTTCAACTACACCATGATGCGAGTTCAAAAGTTCTTGAGCACGACTTAAGGGTTCACTTCCATAAGGTGGAAGTAGGTACATGAATAACTCGATGGTACAGTTTATCACCCCTAAATAATGGTTAGTATGATCCAGACTAAAGGGTCTGATGAGAGCATATGTGCTCGTTCAGGGTGATAGTTAGAGACAGTTTTTGTCCTATGAAAGATGTGAAGATAACCACCATAGCCAGTATCGGGATTTGTAAGAAGCTCTGTAAGGGAGGTTGTGTCGGTCACCACTTCAGTAAGGTGATGTTGGTGAAAGGACCTTATGATGGTTAGAAAAGGGACCACATGATGGTTAGAAAAGGGACCACAGTGCGTGTAGATAAAGTCACTTTGATTGTTCAAGGGCTAAAAGGAGCCTAGAGACAATGAGAGTCATGAGAAGATGCAAAGTACACTGACATACAAGTTACTATGGAAGAATATGTGAAAATTCGACCCCTCTGAGTTATAGCTACGAGAGTTGAGTCCCCGATGCATGGGTTCTTTTGATATGGTTTGGTGGAGAAGGTTAAGTTTGACCTTACCCCTCAGGATAAAGTAATGTGTGATGAGTTCTATGTGTCCAGTTTAGAGCACTATGTGAGGTACCCCGACCATGTGGTGAGCAATGAACCTAGTGAGCCCCAAGGGAGGCTGACATGGCCTGAGTCACCTGTGTAGTTTATAGACAGCGGGATGAAAGGACTCAGAGAAAAGATTAAGTAATGATAAAGGTTCTGTGGAAGCGCCATGAGTACGGTAAAGCCACATAGGGGCCAATAATGGACATGGGAAGTCTTATCCTAAATTGTTTGTTTGTTTGTTTTCTTGTTTGAATTTTGAGGACAAAATTCCTATAAGAGGGGAAGGATGTTACAACCCCAAATTTTGGGTTCCTTTGGTGAGAAATGTAATTTCTCATATTAAAGATATTTGGACAAATAATGATATAATTTGTTGGGAATAAATGGATTTCGTTTAAAATAGCCTTGTTGTTTGATTTGTGGGCTTCATTGGCTATTGGGCCCAATAACAAGGAAATAACAAAGAAAATTCAATTAGTGAATGAATAATTGAATATTTGAGAAAAGAAATATGTAGAAACCTCTAGAAGGAAAATCCAAAGAGGGATTTCGTGCCTCTAGGGTTCCTTGGGTTCCAAGGAGTCCAAAGTTGTAAAAAGATAGCAATAAGAAAAGAAAAGATTAATATGTCTTTCTTTATTGAAAATAATAATAAAATGTGGAAAATGAGTGGAAAGAAGCATATAGGAGATGCCTTGGTGAAATTTCGTATCCATGAGGTTGCTAATGATAAAAGGAATACCAACGAGGAAAATAAAAGAGAAATAAAGAGAAATTCTCAAAAAGAGATATTATAATAAGAAATACACTTGATAATGGGAAATAATGCATTTAGATGCATCTAGAAGGATAATGAGTATCCTTAAAAAGTAATTTCGATATAATAGAGTTTCTTGGGTTACAAGGAGCCCCAATGAAGGAAGAGGAAAGAGAAAATACCAAAAAATTGCAAAATAAAAGATAATATGATACTTTTAATGATTTTGGTGGCTTATGAAAAAGGAAGTAATTTCTATTCAAAAAAAAATAGAAATTCATTCTAATGGATTAAAAGGCAAGTAAAGAGAGAGTGAGAGAAATAATTCTTGCTTTTCTAAGTGTCCATGAGATAGCAAAGATCAAGGAAGTAAGTAGGAGAGAGAATGATTACTTCTCCATGAAGGAATAAGAATCCTATTGGGAATAGAACCTTTTGACACATAGATGGTCATGTTAGGGCGTGGATAGACACCCTATATAAGGAGGGATAGGATATGGATCGAGTTTTAGGGAATTCCATGAAAACTCTCTCTCTCCCATCTTTGTCTTCTTCATTTTCATCGAGAAAACCCTAGCCATGAAGTTGGGTTATTCCTGGAGCCATGGGAACAGCGGAGGTATTCTAATGGAAGGCAAGAGTTCCTCGACCACCATGGATGGAACAACCGTCCTCTCGCGCCCCTCAGCCTTGCGCAAAAGCTGCAACACAGCTGCAAAGAATAGTCCCACGAGAACGCCTGACCAGCGGCTTCGGCCATGAGATCGAGGCAGCTAGGGGATCGTGGAGGAGCTTCGAAGGTAGAGGAACCGTCTGCGGGTGCCGTTGGGGTCCAGGGGAGAGACGAGGAGCGTGCAGGCCGCGGCTAGGGCAGCAGCGGCGTGCTGTCGTGGGGTTGAAAACGACCAGATCAAGTTTGACTAAAGTGCCCCTCCTGGGCGTGATGAAGCAGTCTGTCGCCTGAAGGTAAAAGAGACAATGCATTCTAATTTCAAAGCCGACCTGCAGGTTACGTGAATGGGGATAAGTTGCCTACGTGGCATCTCCCTATTGGTCCATATGTGTTTTTATTACAAAAATCATAACTAATTCTAGGAAACTCGGATTGAGACAAATCTTATATGAAAATTGATCCTCAGAATGAGGCAAATTCAATAAAAATATGATCAGAAGATAATTCCTCTTTCTATGCGAAAAGTAGTGTAAATCATAATCTTTAATGAATTAAAGATTAAGAAACCCTATTTTGATATGATTAATGTATTTAATAGGGTTTAATGGATCATTAGAGATGATATTAACCTGTTAAATGTAAAAAGGTACAAAAAGGAAGAACTTTGCATATGATTAGTCTAATTTAGAGTTTATATGCTTGAAATTGGAAAAGTACATAAAGTTATCATCTTTAGTGTTTTAATTAGGGGAAAACCCTTAGATTTGATGGTAAATAGTCTTAATGAAATTATTTACATAATTCAAGTTGAAATTAACCTGATGTTAATAAAAGTGAGGATAGGATCTAAAAAGATGATCTTTTTATGTATTTGGTTTAATTTAGGGTTTTGTGCATGATTATGCACTAATGAGCTTGAAAACCCTAATTTAGATGAATATGTCTTTTAATTGTTTAAATGTTCAAATCCATGAATAAATAGGGATGTGATGATCCCAAGTCAAATAAAAGACTATTAAAAAGGATAGTTGAGCAATTAAGGTTCATAAATATGGAAAAGGATATTTTAGGGTTTGTTAACCTAAAAGGGATAAAGTTTGAGAAATTGATCTAAGGAAACCCTAATGAATAATAATGAAACCTTAATGCAGATTAGAAACCTTAGAAAGAGAATCCAAGTCAATAAAATAGATTCTTGATAAAGTGTGTAATAAATAGAGTACATATTCTTTTCAGGAATTATGTGATGGTTGAATTACTTGCTTGGATCTGTTGATTGGCTTGATTGTAAATACATGAAGAATAAGTTGAATAATCTGCATGATTCATCAAATTAGGTATGTGGTTAATTATGAATAACCGCTTTAGTTTTCCGATGGGTTCCTGGATGTTTAATCGCATTGAATGCAACTAAACTGTTTGGATGTTCATATTGCAAACTATAATGTGGCTATGAGTATCACAAAGGATATATGCCTACAAACTCATATCCGGGTTCTCTCTGTGGCATTATAGCTAACCTAGTACATGGCTGCCTATGGGTAGGTCCATCAGGTTAGAGAAAGACCTAGTACATGGCTACCTATTGGGTAGGTCCATTAGGTCTATGGATGACCTAGTACATGGCTACCTATTGGGTAGGTCCATCAGGTCTATGGATGACTTAGTACATGGCTACCATTGAGGTAGGGCCATCAAGTCACATTGAATTAGATATTGGGCTATCTTCAGGTAGTGCCATGTGACTCTATTACCTAAAAGAGAGGTGATATCCATGTCCACTACAGGGACAACCCAAAGTTCGAGAATATGTATGGATTGAGTTGTATGGCTTAAAATGTAATCTTCATTGTTAAATGACTAATTGAATGATTATATTGTTAACCTAGTTGAACATTATTTGTTCCCCCCACATACCAGCTTCGGCTGACTGACGTTTTGTTTGTCGGCGTTTTAGGTACAAGCTAAAAGGACAAACAGTAAAACATCATATTGTGAAATACATGAAGTTAAATACAAGGAGGATTAGTTAGAGTAAAATCCTTAAGTGGATAGAAGTCTAGAGATCCAAGTTTTCAAAAAGGTATGAAAAAATTTATTTTTTTCATAGAGCTTTTCAGTATAGTCTGTTAAAATTTGATAAATATTTTTGGTTAATTGCCGAACCTTTGATCCGAAAGTTATTGGTTAATGACTTTGTCCTTTCGGTCCCCCTTAATTGGGGGGTTACTGGGAGGCAGGGTCATAACAGTGGTAGTCAACTAAAATATGAAAAAGGATCCAGATCATGTTCACAAACAACATTGATTAGCCACACAAACAACATTCATTATAGATAAAGTCATACACATTATTCAAAAAAGAAGAAGAGAATAGTTTTATGAAATGAAAGTACATAGCATTTAGATCATCCTATACATCATCTAGAAGAATAAATGAATATATAACTCAAAAAGTGATAAAAATTAGAAGTCTAGCTAGTTTATCCTCCATGCCCATTTATTTGGTAGCTTTAGGTACTTTGAGATGCATTGTTTATTCTGTGTACCTAAAAAATATGGGAAACAAAATCATCAACATAATTTGGTATGTGGCCCAAAATATAGTACTATGATTGCATAATTCAAATACTTGAAGAAACAAAAGAATGAAAAGAAAATCATTGTTTAAGGAAAAGAATCAGGTAAACACATCCTTTGGACGTATCATTAGATTCAGTTCTAATACTATTTTGTCAACACTTTATCATACATCTAGTATGGGAAAACTACTTTATCATACATCTACCATGGGCAATTCATCTTACATTCATACTAGGTAGTATATCATACATCCATACTGGGCCATCTCTAATTTGTGCTTATCTCAGTAGCAACAACTCATCAATAGTTCATTTATGTTCCATTTAGATTTGGTGAAGCATAAATACTAGTAATCATCCAACAAAGTATAAGCAAATAAGTCACCCATGATACATCATATCTTTTGCAACCATGGAAAACTAGTCTTATACTTAATAAAGGACACATACCTGATTTGATTAGATTTGAATTCTAAGAGTCTAGAAGGACAGTAAAAAGATCACCCTAAAAAGAAAGTAAGGATGTGGGTCATTATGAGTCCATATGATCCTAAACTAGGGTTTGTATTTTACTTAGGATTATATTCACCTTTCTATGATTAGATCAGGGTTTATTCATTCCTTTTTGTCTTGTTTCAGAGTCACAAGATTAGGTCTTTATTTTTCGGGTTTCCATTATTTAATGACACCTATTTATTTTTAAGCAAGAAGCATCCAATATTAGGGTCTCTACTATGGGTTTAATCATTAATTATTTCTCTTGGGATTCCTATAAATCAGATAGGTCGGGGTTGAATCCAAGATTTTAGGGTCGGTTATGATCATAGTAGGGTCATAAAGAAAATTAGGGTTTGCATTTAATGCATGAAATATACATATGGAGAGAGTGAGGAACTAGAATTTAGGGTTTCTAGATAACCGTTCATACATGATTAGTATTTCATGCTATTGTGTGGATTAGGGATTCTATTAGGGTTTAGGCTTCACAAAGATCAGATCATATGAAATAATAGCCATTGTTACATGATTACTTTACCTAAGTATGGTCATTAGGATTTAAGTTAATATTGTGGGAATAGAATTCTGGTCTAGGTCCTGATGATATTTTATACAAATAGGTCACATTTTTCTGATGAAAATGATATATAATTTTACAACTACCCAATATTCCTATTAATTTCTATGATTTTTCTAAGATAATATGTTTTCTATTGATTAAATAAAAAAATCAAGATATTACCTTGATCAACGGCTGGATAAAACTAGATCAACGGCCATGATTGATTGAGTCTTTGCAAGGGCTGAGTTCGGATCAACTGAGTCAACCTTAGGTGGCATTGTGTGATTGGTCCATGTAGGTCCTGGTCATTGTCACACGTTCCCCTCCTCTTCCTTTGTTGCTTCTTTCTCGAGAAGAAAGGTGGATCTCCGGTGGGGCTCCTCTCTCTCTTGGGTGGTACCAGAGTATTGGTGAGGATGTGAGTACCTTCGGGTGCTCATCCCAAAGCCGGACAATGAAGTCACCTATTATGGATTCATGTAGTGTGGTGCACTGCCAAGGCAAGTAGAGAAGCTCACTAGTGCAAGAGGGATCAGAGGTGGGGAGCAGTCTTGGTCAGGTATAAGTGGTCGTGGGTTTTGTGGTGGATTGATGAAGGTGATGGAGCAGTGGATTTGGCTCAAGAAGATTTGTGGTTGTGAGGTGATGAGGTATCTGGAGGTTGAAGATGATGGGGTTGGGGAGAGGTGCTTGGGTATCCTTGCTCACAATTTGTAGATGGGAATGAGAAGGGTGGAGGAGCTACTAGCATCCTTAAATAGATGTGAGGGGGTCTAGAAGAGGAAGTCCTAATATCTCTTCTGCCGGAGTGAGATGTGCGAGAACCCAGGGGTTGGTTCTCTATGATCTGGGGATGAGAGAGAGGAAGTTAGGATTAGTTTAACTCATCTTGATGAGAAGAGTTTATCGTCCAAAGATCTCGCTTAGATAGGGGAAACTCTATTATATTGGAGTTGATCGAATCTGGCCCGAGCTGGCCGAGATATGGGTGAGGAGGAAGACTTGGTCAGAGTCAGATCCTTACCTAATCTGTAATTTACCTCATCCAATGGTTGAGATAAGGGCCATTGAGGTGGGTTAGCTCAGGTAACCGTGTGACACATTAACTGCCACATATTTGCTTAATTAACTCATGAACTTAGGTCCTTAGTTTGATAAATTGGTATAAATGCATCAAATTCAAATGATTAAAACACCTAAATGCCTTATCCAAATAAAATGAAATTTTAAATCAAGATTAAAGATTATTATCTATCCTTGGTAGAAAATTTAGATTCAAACTCATATGTTAGTTGTATAATTTGACTATATACTCTAATACATGGATTTCATCTACTATGAAATAACAGTTTTGATTTCTATGAAATTGATATTCTCTTTTAATCAATTTAGAAAGGGAAAAGGTTGAGGGTATTTTTGAAATAAGAAAATTATAAAAGAGAGAAAATATAAGTAAAAACTCACTCTATTACATTCTCTCCTCCTTTTTAAGAATTTTTCCCCCAAAATTAAAGTGGTTTCAAATAGATGAGGATATTTCTGCTCAACCTCGGACTTGAACTCCCAGGTGGCATCAGTCTGATCAAGGTGGCTCCAAAGAACATTCACCATATTTATATGCCAATTACGGTGAAGTTCCTTTATACTGAAATCAAGAATTTTGACTGGGGACTCAACATAAGACATATCATCCTTCAGCTCGAGAGGCTCATGATTCATAATGTAACTAGGATCTTTGACATAAGGCTTCAGATTTGATACATGCAAGACATTATGCATGGAACTTTATTGAGGTGGCAAGGAAAGATGATAGGAACATTCACCAAATCTATCTAGGATGTCAATGGGTCCCACAGAATGAGCATTGAGCTTTCACTTAGTCTTGTCCAATGCTCGAATAAGTTGAATCTTCAGAAAGATGTGATCACCTTCTTTGAACTAATGTTCCTATCAATGAGCATCTGCATAAGATTTTTGCCTATCTTATTCCTGCTTCACCCTCTGCCAAATTAGTGCAACTTTGGTTGTATGCAACTGCATCTCCTCAGATTTTATCAAAGTATGTTCTCTGACGTCATCCCAGAATAGAGGAGATCTACATGATCGGCCATAGAGAGCATCATAGTGAGGCATCCCAATACTCGCTTGATAGCTATTATTATATGCAAACTCAGCTAAAGATAAATAGTGGTCCCACAGTCCTTCCCAATCAAGAACACAATCTCATAGAAGGTCTTCCAGAATCTATATTATGCGTTCTGACTGCCCATCTTTCAGCAGATGGTAGGTTGTACTGAAGTTCAGTTTTATTCCCAGTTCTTCTTGAACCTATTCCCATAACTTTGAGGTGAACTTTGGGTCCCTATCTGACACAGTGGACACTGGAACTCCATGTAGACATACAATCTCTCATATAAGAGGTGGGCCAACTCAGATACTTTCGTAGTAGTCTTCTGAGGGAGAAAGTGAACTGACTTTGTGAGACAATCCACTATAGCCCATGCAGTGTTGTATCCCTTCCCGATCCTGGGTAGTCCCACCATGAAATCCATGGTGATGTGTTCCCATTTCCATTTTGGGATTTCCAAATATTGTAGTAAACCACCTGGCCTCTGATTTTCTGCCTTAATTCTCTAGCATGTCAGACATCTAGACACAAATTCAGCAATATCATGCTTCATGCCCTCCACCGAAACTGGCGTTGTAGGTCTTTGTACATCTTAGTTGTGCGAGGATGAACTGTGTACTTTGACCCATGTGCCTCACTGAAAACATGTGTCTTCACAGTTGACTGCTAAGGAACCTACATACAGTTCTTGTATCGAAGGCCACCATCAAGACCCACAGACATATGTATTTGAGGTTTTGACAGAAGAGAGAAGAGATCATTAAGATCAAGACTAGCTATCTATGCCTCAAGAAGTTCAAAATGCAGGTCAAACGTGATAGAGATATCATTGACATGGACATGATCATATAGAAATTGTGGTTTCTATCCCACAAGATCCTCCATATTCGTTCATTTAGGAACAGATAAACATGTACATATTGCCCTTTTTCTGCTAAGAGCATCAGTGACTACATTAGCTTTGCCTAGATGGTAGAAATGTAGCCCTTCAGGTACTCGATCCATCGATGTTGGCGTAGTTTCAGATCCTTCTGAGTCAGGATATACTTCAGGCTTTTGTGGTCTGTGAAGATATCAAACATCACCCCGTATAGGTAGTGCCTAAAGATTTTGAGAGCATAATTGATTACATCTAGTTCCAAATAATGTGTGGGATAGTTAAGATGGCCACCACCTTTCCATGCTATTGCAGGACATATCCTAACCCATTTCTTGAAGCATTAGTGAAAATCATGAACCCTTCATTGCCAAATGGTAGGACTAGAATAGGAGCAGACATCAACTTCTACTTTAATTCTTGGAATTTGGACTCACAAGTAGCTGACCAGATGAAGTGTTCATCCTTCCGAGTTAGCTTAGTCAGAGGAAGTGCCACTTTGGAGAAGCTTGGAATAAAGTGATGATAATATATGACTAGACCCAAGAAGCTCCAGATTTCAGAAGGATTTTGAGGAGGTTACCAATCGAGTACAGCGGATACTTTGGAAGGATCAACAAGTATGTTACCCCAAGAAATGACATGCCCAAGAAACATGACTTTGTCAATCTAGAATTCACGTTTAGAAATTTTGCAATAGAATTGCTGGGCTAGAAGGATTTCAAGAACAACCTTCAAGTGCTCATGATGTTTTCCCATAGAGTCACAATAAATTAGGATATCATCAATGAAAACGGCCACAAACTATTCAAATATGATTGGAAGACTTTGTTCATATGATTCATAAATACGCTAGGCGCATTAATCAACCCGAATAGCATTAATAGAAATTCATAATACCCATAACGAGTTCAAAAGGAAGTTTTAGAAATATCAGAATCTTTAACTTTAAGTTGATGGTAGCTAGAACGAAGATCAATTTTTGAGGAAACTTTAGCAGTTCAAAGCTGATCAAAGAAGTCATCAATATGAATGAGATGATACATTTTTAGTGGTCTGGTTCAACATGCGGTAGTCAATACACATACACATTGAACCATCTTTATATTTGACCAAAAGAATAGGCGCACCCCAAGGAGAAACACAAGGACAGATAAAACTTTTGTCAAGAAGTTCTTGTAATTATTTCTTCAAATCCATAATCTCAACATGATCCGTCTTATATGGTGGCCCATAAATCAAAGTGATTCTAGGAAGAAGGTCTATGGGGAGCTCAATATCTCTATTTGGAGGCAGCCCTGGAAGCTCCTCTGGAAAAAATCAAGAAAGTCACGTACCACCTCCAGTCTTTCTACAGTCCCACTACTAGGACCGGTCTCTGAGACTAATGTGAGGAAGACTTTACACCCTTTAGAAATGAGTTTTTTTTGCTTTAAGAGAGGAAATTATAATATTATTACAGAATCATCTTCTCCTAGGGATCACTATGGGACAAGAATGATGTTGAGAGAGAACTACCATCTTATTTCTACAATCAATTTGAGCATGATACTTGTATATCCAATCCATACCAAGTAAAATATCAAAGTCTTCCATGGTTAAGAGGATGAATTCAAAGGGCATGTCATGATTTTTGAATTTTAGAGGTAGGATATCAGTTTTTTATAATGTAGTAAGTATTGTGTCACTAGGAGTCGATACACCAAGAATATATCACAAATCCCTTATATGCAAATGCAACATAGATGCTAGATTTTGAGAGATGAATGTGGTTGTTGATCCAAAATCGAATAAAGCTTTAACAAGATGATTATTCAAGAATACAATGCCAACACAAGATACTTATATAAAAAAAAATTCAGAGGCATTGAGCAAGATACCAAATATTTTAAAAGAATTTAAGTTACCTTCAACATTCTTGTTGGGATCTGCCTTGGCTTCCTCTATAGTAACTGCAAAAACTTTGGCGTTGTGGTGTCCCTCAGGGGGTGGAGCACCCGCTAGAGGGAGGCCAATGATGGACACAATAGGGCACTTGGAGATGAAATGGCCCTACTTTTTGCAGTTGTAGTAGATAGGCTTGCGGTGACGACAAGGTCCATTGTGTCCTCATCCACAGGTCTTACACTTGTTACGATAAGCCTTTAGTTGATTTTGAATATTCCGCTGTCCTCCTTTTCCTAAACCTCCTCCTATTCCAGTTCCCTTATTGTTATGGTCAGGGTGGAACTTCCTAGACTTATTGTTACACCCACATCCCATGATTACCACTAATCATGAGATTAGGGCATAAGTTTGAGGATTAGACATAATACAAAGTTCACTCCCAACTTTTTTTCCTTTATTTCAAATTCTTTATTTTCTCACATTCAATCACATAAACAAACATTACAAGAGAATTAAACCTTGATTATTCTAATATGATCTCAACATTAATTATACACATCCATACATTCATTTTGTTTCTCTCATTTCAATGAACATATAACATGATAACCAAATATATACTCTATTATTAAAGAAACATAGGTACACATCAATATTAACAACTGTCTCCCTTCTATACAAGGACCTAGAGTGATAGGGACCAAATGAACTTAACCAAACTCATACATAACTCATGTGGCAAATCTCCTTTGATGCAAAGACATCTTCATTCCATGAGTTATCCCTAAAAATTGTGAGTAGAGGGGTGAACCTACTCGCTCAGTGAATGAGTACTTAAAAGAAATAGTTTAAAGAACTTATATAATTATAGATATATTGTCAAGGAGCTAATATCAATTATAACAATAGTAAGATTTAAAGAGACTAATCATACACAAACATAAATATGGCTAGATACTCTAGATATCTACAAGAGTGAATCGATATATGAACATGCTTGATTGATCATAAAGAGAATTAATAATTTAGAAACATACGAAGAATAATTGTATAACTGCAAACATTTTTTTAACCTCTCATTCATATTATTATGCCCTGAACCCACATGAGGTGTACCACAACATGTGAAAGAATCACAACAAGCTACGATCTCACTGTACAAGTCTTAGAAGCATGCCCAGGTTCCTAAGCCTAACTCTTGAATAAAACCCCATTTGCAACGGGCCTCGACAGGTCTCCCTCTTGGAGACTAATGGGAGTTGTTGGATATCTCAGACTCCACCTCTCAACCTGGTTACTCAGGTGGTGAGTCAAAGCCCTTAGGATTATTGTGCATCAATGGACCTACTGATCACTGATCACTCAACATGTAACACAGGTATCAACGACATGCCTAGTTGGTGTTGGGTACCACACACCTACAAGGAGTCTTTGCTACTGGTCAAGACCCCCGCAACCTACTAGTGCACTCTGACTTACCTCAATCTGGAAAACCTCCAGTTGAGAAACCTTTTCCTCCCCACAGGGCATGCCTCATCCTGTGAGGATTCTACAGTGTTCAGGGCATCTAAATATCTAATTCACTCATGAAATTCACAATTCAATCATCACATCAACATATCTTTGTATAACTTTGTAAATTGTTCATTTCATAAACCATCTGATAATATTTACCACAACTAAACTATTAAGAATACCACATCTCATAATAAGAAACATTAATATCGCAATACTTGATTCACTAAACACCATATCCTTAGGGTTTCATTTACCTCATTCACTAATCACATGACTCACACAAGGATTTAATACATCATAACATCATTGAATAAAGATTGCTCTCGGTAGTTCACGTATAATCAAATATATATATGAAACCCTATAATGAACTAAACTAGGGTTTCCACGCCATTTACTAAAACATCATACATCAAGAATAACATTGAATCAATATGTCTATTTGAAAACCTCCAACTTTCCCTTCATTTAAGGTTTCACCCTCTTACTGATATATCAAGCAAACATTGATATCATCAAATGAAATCCAAGATCTTATTTGACATATATGTAATATGCACACAAATAAAACAATCATTCGTAAGAAAGGAGTTTCAACGAGGCAAACTTCTTTAATTCAATTATACAAAAATTTCAATCACAGCCAAAAACCTTAAATTACATTATATTCATGTAAACTCTACAATTACTTTAAGAATTCTCATTTATATGGATTAAAATTATTTCTAATGTGATTTAATAATCAAAAATTCATCACAACAAAGAAATAATCCATTTCATATCATCTTGCAAAAGCTAGATTAAAAAGGCAACTTAGTGTTTGTTCTCACATACCAAGGAATTGAAGATTATTGATGATTTGACTCATTTTTTGCAATCTACTATTTAAAGGAAGTACCCACTCACCTTAAGGTGTGAAAACACCTTAAAAATGTAGCCCATCTCTATAAATCTCAAATTCATATCCAAACTCTAGAAAATCACCAGTTTCTTCTTCCTTTCCCATAAAGATGGTCTTCTATAGGTAGAAGATGAAAATTGGAGGTTAAGCCAAGCATCTGAGTCATTTGATTAGAGATTCTGAGTTAGGGGAAATGTGAAGGAGGATGGATCGATAGTTAAAACTACTTACCAAGTCGAATCTATGGAAACCCTTTTATATTTCCACCGTTCTTCATGTTCTTTCCCAAAATTGCCCCAAATATTTTCCTCAAGGTCACCCTATCATTGAGAAAAACTTCGAGATGATGGAGGATTGAATGACAGTTCTAATGCACTTTGTTTCATCGAAAATAGATAAGTATAGCCCGAGCTATGATCGTTTAACGATTGGCTGTCTTGGGTGGCATCGATCGTAGTCGCGGCACACGATGCAGCATCACGGTCACGTCATAGCATCGCGATCATGGCACATGATGCAGCATCGTAGTCGTGGCACACGTCGTGGTCGCGACATTCGACACAATGTCGCGGTCGTGACACTCTGTACATGTTTACTAAAAAAGGCATAACTCACTCATTTTAACTCTAATTTGGTTCATTCTTTTTTCGTTGGATTCATAATTGAATTGTCTACAATCATACAATATTATTTTGATAATATTATCATAGGAAAAATTATTTATTAATTATTTCCTTTAATGTCATTAACTCTCTTCTTGCATTCATGTGTGGGTTAATGCTTTATTACTCCAGCTCAGATCTTTATAGCAGGCTTAAGTCATGATTATGTGTTTCCCAAACAAGTATTTAAGGTTACCAAAGTTAAGATAAAGCACAAGATAAAATATTACTAACAAAAACATGACAAGCATTAAGATTATCTTAAATCTCTAGGATTATTTGCAAAGCTAGGAACATGTTGTAACACTTATCCTCCTCCGTGGTGGTTAACCCTAAGTATCCCATGTTGGAAGGCTTTTCCATGCCCTATTCTCTTTCATGAATAAGGGACATGTCTAGGACTTCACCTATGCTTCTGGGATAGGAGGCTATGACTAGGGCTTTCAGATGGGAAGCTAGGCAGTCAACATAATGTTCCACGAGGCGGTCTTCAGTCTTAATAGGGGCATAATGCTCAAGAAGCCTAAATTTCTGAGTGTAACCAACCACCAAGAGACTACCCTATTTAAGCTTGATATACATCTACTCCTTCCTCTTCCTTTCATCTATAGGCATAAAATGGTCAATGAAGAGGGTTTTGAAGGATTCCCAACCCATTTTATCTACTTCTTCTCCCCTATTCCTGCCATAGTTGTCCTACCAGATTTTTACCCCTCCCTTAAGTAAATGTGTGGAAAATTTGACCTTCTTTTCATTGGGTCTTTCTAGGGTACGGAAGGCATTCTTCACCGATAAGATCCAGGCTTCAGCCTTATCCATGACCCCAGGCTGGTCCTCCCCCCAAAAGGTGTTAGGGTTAAGCTTTATGAAATCGAAGACAATCACCTCCTTCTTCCTAGATGAAATAGGATTCAGGGGTTCCTTTTAGGGAAAGGGTTCCTGTGAAGTCTAGAAGGATTTTCTTTTTTTCTTCCCACCTTTCTTTGGCTGCACTATTGGGATCAGGTACTTCAAAGGTTTCATGTTCATTCCTCTTCTTAGAGGATGACTCTTTGGAGTCCTTGTAGTTACAGGTCTTTAGAGGAATCCTGAAATGAGGTGGAACATATTACATTTATCATCATCATTTTCATTTTTCTTAACTCATATTATATTCCATTATTCTTCTTTATTAGTTATTACTGATCTTAATGTTATTATTTATGGAGGATACCCTAAAATCCTTATGGGTTGGTCCTTAGGACTTTCTAAATAGAGTGACTCTTTTTCCTAACCTTATATCATATAGGTGAGAGGGAAAAATATTTACAAATGAAGATGAGGGGGAAATTTTTCCTATAGAGGAGGTGAGAGGGAATATCTATAGATGAGAAGGCTCCTAACTAAGGTATGCCCAACACGTAGGGGACATTTAGGGTATCGACCAGGTAGACTTATACTTCCATATAGGTAGCCTTGTGATTGCGAAGGTAAGTGGCTTGGAGACTTTAGCGAAGCCCATGGCAGATGCTATCCTAGACACCTCCACCCTTCACATCCATAACTCAAGGACTACCCTAGACTCACAAATAGAGTGAATGAAGTTCATGTGACCATGATGTGTGAACATTGGCTCTGATACCAATTGTAACAACCCCAATTTTTGTAAACTTTCCTTAATAAAATTCCCAGATATGAGTGCACTCATATCTAAAGATGTCCAAAGGGAAAATAAAACAGATTGTGATAGTCAACTAAAATATGAAAAAGGAGCCAGATCATGTTCACAAACATGATTGATTATCCACACAAACAACATTCATTGAAGATAAAGTCATACATATTATTTAGAAAATATGAAGAGAATAGTTTTATGAAATGAAAGTAATTAGGATTTAGATCATCCTATACATCATCTAGAATAACGAATGACTATATGAAAAAGAGATAAGAAATAGAAGTCTAGCTAGTCTATCCTCCATGCCCATTTATTTGGTAGCTTTAGGTATTTTGAGATGCATTATTTATTCCTTGTACCTAGAAAATATGAGAAACAAAATCATCAACATAAGTTGGTATGTGGCTCAAAATACAGTACTATGATTACATAATTCAAATACTTGAAGAAAAAAAATAAAGAAGCGAAAACCATTGTTTAAGGAAGAAAATTAGGTAAACACATGTTTTAGATGTATCATTAGATGCAGTTGTACTACTATTCTGTCTGCACTTTATCATACATCTAGTATGGGAAAACAATTTTATCATACATCTATCATGGGCAATTCATCTTACATCCACACTAGGAAATATATCATACATCCATACTAGGCCATCTCTCATTTGTGGTTATTTGAGTATCTACAACTCATCAACAATTCATTTATGTTCTATTTAGATTTGGCAAAGCATAAATACTAGTAATCATCCAACAAAGTATAAGAAAATAAGTCACCCAAGATACATCATATCTTATGCAACCATGAAAAACTAGTCTTATATTTAATAAAGGCCATGTACCTGATTTGATTAGATCTGAATTCTAAGAGTCTAGAATGATAGTAAAAAGGTCACCCTAAAGAGAACGTAAGGGTGTGGGTCATTACGAGTCCATATGATCCCAAACTAGGGTTTGTCATTTACTTAGGATTATTTTCACCTTTCTATGATTAGATCAGGGTTTATTCATTCCTTTTTGTCTTATTTCAAAGTCACAAGATCAAGTCATTATTTTAATGTTTCCATTATTTAATGACACCTATTTATTTTTAAGCAAGAAGCGTCCAACATTAGGGTCTATACTACATGTTAGATCATTAATGATATCTTTTGGGATTCCTATAAATCAGATAATTCGCAGTTGAATCCAAGGTATTAGGGTTGATTATGATGATAAAAAAATAAGGGTTTGCATTTAATTAATGACATATACATATAGAGAGAGAGAGGAACTAGAATTTAGTTTTTCTAGATAACCATTTATACATAATTAGGGTTTCATGCTTTTGTGAAGATTAGGGATTCTATTAGGGTTTAGGCTTCATAAAAGATCATATCATATCAAATAATATCTATGGTTACATGATTACTTTACTTAAGTATGTCCGTTAGGATTTAAGCTAATAATTTTAGAATAGAATTCAGATCTAGGTAATGATGATATTTTATTTGAACATGTTGCATTTTTAATGATATATAATTTCACTACTATCTGATATTCCTATTAATTTCTATGGTTTTTCTAAGATAATATGTTTTTTATTAATTATATAAAAAGATCATGATATTACTGTGATCAACGATCGGATCTGACTGGGGATAAACGACTACGATTGATTGAGTCTTTGCAAGGGATGAGTACAGCTCAGCCGAGTCATCCTTAGGTGGTGTTGTGTGGTTGGTCCACTTAGGTCCTGGTCAACGCCACTCCTTACCCTCCTATTCCTTTGTTGTTGCTTGCTCAAGCAGCAAGGTGGATCTCTGGCGGGGCTCCTCTTGCTCCTAGGTGGTGCTTGAGTATGGGTGAGGATGCAAGAACCTTCGTGTGCTCATCCCAAAGTCGGACAACCAAGTCAGCTATTATGGCTCCCTATAGTTTGGTTTGCCATCGCAGTAGGTAGAGAAGCTCACCGGTGCAAGAGGGATCAGAGGTGGGGAGCGGTCTTGGTCAGGTATGAGCGGTTGTGGGTTCTCGCGGTGGATTGGTGAAGGTGTTGGAGCGGTGGATTTTTCTCGAGAATAGTTGTGGTTGTGAGGTGGTGAGGTGTCTATATGTTGAAGATGATAGGGCTGGGGAGAGGTGTTTGGGTAGCATTGCTCACAATTGCTGGTGGGGAATGAGGAAAGGAAGGGTGGCAGAGCTACTGACATCCTTAAATAGATGTGAGGGGGTTTAAAAGAGGAAGCCCTAATATCACTATCGGCGAAGTGAGATGTGTGAGAACCCATGGGTTGATTCTCTATGATCTGGGGATGAGAGAGAGGAAGTTAGGGTTAGTTGAACTCGTCTTGATGAGAGGAGTTTATCCTCTAAATATCTCACTTAGATAGGGGCAACTCTGTTAGATTGGAGTTGATCGAATCTGGCCACAGCTGGCCGAGATATACTGGAGGAGGAAGATGAGGTCAGAGTCATCAAATCCTTACTGGATCTGTGATTCACCTCATCCAACAATTGAGATAAGGGTTGTGTAGGCAAGTTAGCTCAGGTAACAATGTGACACATTAAATGTCACATATTTTCTTAATTAACTCATGAAATAAGGTCCTTGGTTTGATAAATTGGTGTAAAATGCATCAAATTCAAATGCTTATTATTCCTAAATGGCTTATCCAAATAAAATGATATTTAAAACAAGCTTAAAGATAATATTATCTAGTCATGGTAGAAAATTGAGAGTCAAACTTGTATGTTAGTTGTATAATTTGACTATATACCCTAATACATGGATTTCATCTACTACGAAATTACAGTTTTGATTTCTATGAAATTGATAATATCTTTTAATCAATTTAACAAGGGAAAGGTTGAGGGTATTATTAGAAATAAGAAAATTACAAGAGAGAGAAAATATAAGTAAAAACTCACTCTATTATAGTTCTTAAAGCGCCTTGCACATAAAGAGTGTTTTTGCTACCTTGACGGTGATTTTGGGTTCTATCAAATTCCTATAAACCCCAACAATCAAGATAATACCACATTTATTTGCCCTTTTATCACTTATGCCTTTAAAAGAATGCCATTCACTATTTGCAACACTCCCGATTCCTTCGACTATTATATGGATTCCATTTTTTTCCCAGTCGAATAGAAACAATGATTGAAGTTTTCATGTATGATTTCTACATCTACTTTGATTCCTTTTACTCTTGATTACATCACCTATCTCATGTACTAACAAAATGTTAAGAAGCACGTCTGTTACTGAATAGGTATAGCTGCTACCTAGTGGTGAAGGAAGCCATCGTCCTTGGCCAGGGTGACCAATAGAGGAATAGAAGTTGACAAAGTGAAAATTAAGGTTATTGCAAAAGTTCATCCACCCTAGAACGTCAAAGACGTTTTAGATTTATTGATACATGTTTGGTTTTATTGTCACTTCATCAAAGACATCTTTAAGATTGCAAAACCTTGGAGCAATCTCCTACTTAAAGAATATCATCTTCTCTTTCGACAACACTTACATGGAAAGCTTTAAAATAAAGAAGGTTGCTCTTACCTCCTCTTCCATCATTAGAGAACCAGATTTGTGTCATCCTTTTTAGATCATGTATGATGCTAGTGACTATGTAATATGAGCATTCCTAGGCCATCACATTGAGAAGAAGCACCACATCATCTATTATTCCTTCAAAATTGTTGATGAGGTGTAGTGCAACTATGCCACTACATTTAAGGGGCTTCTCACTATCGTCTATGCCTTTCAAAATTTCTAAAATACTATCTTAATAGATACAAGGTGATCATTTAAACTGATTGGGGTACCATTCTCCATTTAATGACAAAAAAGGACACCAAGCCTATTCTAATTCGTTGGGTCATATTACTGCAATAATTTGACCTTGACATTTAGAACAAAAAGGAAAAAAATGTGGTGGATTACCACCTCATCCACATTCATCTCCTTGAGAATGATATTAGCCCCATTGATGAATCCCTCCCAGACGATCAACTCATGAAGGTCTCATATGACATGTCTTGGTTCGAGGACTGTGTGAACTACCTTATTGTATAAGTCTTACATCCCAAGTACACCAGCCATGCTAAAAGAAAGTTCCTCCACAATGTGAAACACTACTACTAGGATGAACCATACCTCTACAACATAGGTATTCATGGTCAATACCTTCGGCATGTGACTTAAGAATAAATGCACTCCATTCGGAGTAGTTCCACTAAAGGCCACTGGGTTGCCACATGAATGCCGAGAATACTACCTTGAAGGTTTTTTGGTGTGGGTTACCATTTCTAAAGATGCTTATTAGTACATTCTTTCTTGTAACTGATGTTATAGATCAATATACATATCCAAGCGTGAAAGTGATTATTTGGACATACTAGAAAGAGGTTGAATTTTTCAATGTCTGGGGTGTGGAGTACACAGGTCCATTCCCTTCCTCTTGAGGCTACCCTTACATCCTTGTTGCGGTAGATCATGTTTATACACTATTAAAAGTGACTCAAAACTCATGACAAAGCTCTCCAAAGACATCATCTTCCCTAGGTTTAGGGTACCATACACTGTCAGCTCAATAGAGGGTCAGATTTCCTAGAGAAAAGAGTTTGAACTATTGCTTAAAATGTATGACATTCATCACTGAGTAACTACATCATACCATTCTCAAACCTTCAGCCAAGTTGAGGTGTCCAATAATCAAGGCTATCCTCGAGAAAATAGTTGGAAGAACAAAGAAGGATTGAATACTAAAGCTCAATCTTGTGGGCACATCAGACTACTTTCAAGATCCCCTTGAGTACCACACCACTCTAGTTGATCTAGGTCAACTCATGTCACCTCCTAGTAGATATCGAGCACAAATATGAATGAACTATACAATTTTTGATCTTCAACTTCTCTCTTGTTGAAGAGAAGTAATTTTTTCACCTATAGGACTTCGAGGAGTTGTGCATGTTCGCATATGAAAATGCATGCGTCTACAAGGAGCAGGTGAAGATGTGGCACAAATGCCACCATAAGAAGAAAGACATTTGAGTAGGAGACCAAGTTCTCCTTTAAAACTCTTGCATGAGACTATTTCTTAAGAAACTACAATTCGGATGGCATGGATCATACCTCATAAAGAGCATCCACCAAACTGGTGCATTTTTATTGTGGGATAAAAACAAACATGAATTTGTTGCAAATGGCCACAAACTAAAGAGATATATCACCATTGAAGATCTCAAAACATATTAAGCATCTCCACTTCCTCTTGATATGCCGATGACAATCTAATGAAATAGGTTTTGAGCCATGAAGTTAAATAAGGTACTTGACAATAGGCAACCTAAAACTTATCTGGATAGACTTTTACTTTTGTTGATCTACATAGTTCCCAAATGCCATCACATTTTTTAAGATTCTTAACTTAATTGTAATTATTAAACATTCTCTTAATTCAATCTTCCATTGACTACTATGGTTTCAACTAAAAATGACTAGCTTTGGTCACGTTATCTCCCAACATGTCTACCCTATCAGGTGACCACGGTGGTCCAATTTTTCCCATGGCCGCTATCACAAGTTGATCACCCAAACAACTCATCCAATCTCCATATTTTCCTATACCAAGTAGTTTGCAGATCACCCAATCAGTTTGGAAAATTAAGTGACCATGTGAGACCAAAGTTATTAGTTGGTATTGGGTTCATAATTCATGATTTGGTCATCAAACCCAGTCAGGTAATTGGTCGACCATAGTATTGCCAAAAAATCATTAGTAATCATTGGAATCATGGATCCACTTTCTACTGGGAAATCTCAACACTAGACATGTGACCAAGAAGAGGCTAGAAAATATCAGAATCCACTAAACTCCTTTTTGTTGGTTTCTCATGCATGGTGATTAGTTGACCAACCAAAAGTAGCTCCAAGCATGAATCCCCAATGAACGAATAACCGACATAGAAAGTGATTGACCAATCTCTGGCTCATCCAATACAATATGAAGATCATGATCATATGATCTATGATGACCAAACATCTGATCTTGACAGTCACAACTTTAAAAAGGGGTCTAGGGGTAAGGGAGTCATCATTTCTCACAAACCATTCCTTGCCCTAGCCCTTTCCTCCTTCTAGCCCCCCCACACACACAACAACCACCACCATTGGGTGACCATGGCAGTTGGTGGAAGTGATTATCTTCCCTCCAATATAGATTTAGTGTTTGCTTGAGAATAATCAAATTTTTATGTTTGGGGTGGAGGGTGGGTGGTATGTCTTTACTCTAGCCTGATTATCCTCCATTTTTTAACATTTTCTACATAGAATAGAATTGACAAGTTTTCTACTTTTATTTTAAAAAATACATGTTAGATGCATGAAATAGTCCATTTCCTATTTGGGGTACATTCATTTCATATTTGCATGTTTACCTTGAAAATTTATCATTGTACCCACAGAAGTTTAGATGAAACAAATACCTAATGGAAAATGAATCCCAACTACTAATTCTAGATCTTATCATGCCCCCACTAATGAAGAATAATATTACTCCCTATAAATTATGGCAATGTGTATGGAATGGAGAGGAGAGCAATTTTAGTGTATATCTAAAATTGATAAATGTAAGCTTCTTGTGGAATTATCATTACATAACAATTCATATGATATAATTGAACAAGTTGTTAGAGGTTTTACTAATGCTATGAATTCTCAAATATGAGATGCACAAGTTCAGCCTCTTCTACAATTCTTCTACCATCCTTTTACCTCAGCACCAAAAAAAAAAATCAAAAATCCAAAAACGATGTTCCAAAACCCAATTTCAAAGTGGCACCCCTTGTTTCACCTTTCTACCTTCTCCATGCTAATTGTATTTGACAGGGGCATGCCACAATAAGAAGAAGCCAATGTGAACACCAAAAGAGAAAAAGTTGCAATTAATGTAATTAAAGAAAAAAAAAGAATCAATCTTGAGTCGAATAGAGGAGACATTCATAGTTCTTATATTTCATCCCTCCATTCACTCCAATTTTCTCCCAAGAGAAACTATCACTCCAAAAGTATCTCTATTAAAGTTGAACCCAAGAATTGTGCATATATAATAGGAATGTGCATAATTTTCTGAGACATTGTTCATACAATGATTGTTATGTGCATGTTTTTATTTGGAATCTTTTGTCAATGTGAATTCAATGTAGGGAATTATAAATTGAGGAATGTGACTTTGGGAGATCGAGTTTTCTTGGCAATGCTTGGTTGTAGCCAAATAAGTGATACTATGAAAGAGAAGATGGTATACTAGTAGTATTGTTTAGAAATTTGCTTTGATTCTTTGTTTTGCGCATGAGAACGTTCAATTTTAGGGTAGTTTGATATATTCATATTCATCACCTTTTCATTGTGATTTCTACATTACTTTTATTCATTTTAGTTGCCATTTGCATCATGTTTTTCTTAGTTTCTTTATTCTTACTTTTGTTCTCTAACAACTATGATATTGACCACTTTCCTTGCTCTTATATAGATTTGAAGTACATATCCAATCTAGAGTATCCAAGCAGTTCTTCACCAAGCACATATTCAAGATTCATAGAAAAATGATATCATAATTTGAGCTTACCAACACATCCTAGTAGGTATATTAACAAATCTCTTATGTTGATCAATCAATCACCCTACCCCCCTCCATGACTATAACATCCCAGGATTTGAGGCCTCGGATAAAACACTCTTAAAATGAATGATTGGACTACCCATATCACCAAGGTGCACCTCCTTTTCCGGGAGCCTATCTCTAAAGAACTCCATAGTTAAGCGTGCTCAACTTGGAGTATTACTAGGATGGGTGACCAGTCGGGAAGTTGATCCTGGCTTGCACGTTAGTGTGGACAATGTGTGCAATTAAGGCTAGTGGTGGTCTGTGGGGCCAGTCGTCATTCCTGAAACTCTACTAGAGCCTTGGGAAGTGGGCCCGTGCGTTACAAATGGTATCAGAGCCATAACCCCTCTAGTAGGTGGGGCTCACATGGGCATGTGGCATGCCAGTCTTGAGTCGTGCGGTCCAGGCAAGTTGGAAAGGGCTATCTGTAGAGACGAGATGGATCCGCCCTTGCGGTGGTAGCCGTGGACGGGAGTTGGGTGTCCATGGGCCATTGTGGGCTTGCACTGAAATGGGGTCAGATTATGAGGCCATATAGTTGAGCCTTGATGAGGACGTCAAGAGTCTAAGTGGGGGAGATTGTAACATCCCAGGATTTGAGGCCTCGGATAAAACACTCTTAAAATGAATGATTGGACTACCCATATCACCAAGGTGCACCTCCTATTTCTGGGAGCCCATCTCTAAAGAACTCCATAGTTAAATGTGCTCATTTTGGAGTAGTACTAGGATGGGTGACCAGTCGGGAAGTTGATCCTGGCTTGCACATCAGTGTGGACAAAGTGCGCAGTTAAGGCTAGTGGTGGTCTGTGGGGCCAGTCGTCATTCCTGAAACTCTACTAGAGCCTTGGGAAGTGGGCCCATGCATTACAATGACTCTCTCAAATAACTTCAATATTGGGCAACCTATCATGTTTATCATTTAATAGATGTCACAAAAAACATGAGAGACTTAATTGAATTGTTGACATCAAGTGATCAGGCAATCCACGATAAGGATTAATCTATACACCTAATACACAATGTCTTGGAAGATTAAAAGATTATCCAAACACAATGGTTGATTGGATGATTAGCTGAGGTACCTCAAGTCAGAGACCCACAACAAATTTGACCTTCCACCAAATCATTCGATCCCAAGACAATCCCATCCTGGTATTGTATGACCAATATATTCTACAGAAGCCTCATCGAGATAATGATTGGCCAACCAAAAGGTCAGTGGACATGCCACCATGTAAGTGATCAGCTGACCAAACCAACTGGTCTCCTGATCATTCTGAAGATAATGTAAAATTACAACGCCATAGACTTAAGGAGTCAAGTAAAAAAATGGCGGCCAAACCTAATCAATCTCTATTCCATTCTCACCCAGAGAATGAAGTGGGAGGATAACAACAAATGAGATCATCTTAGTGGAGTTATTTGGATTTGTCGAGAGTAGAGTGGACTACTTGACTCAGAGACCATCACACCTCTTCTCCATTAGTGACATGACTATCACTAATTCTTCTCATTATAATGTTTTTCCTTTGAACATGAGCGAGTAGACCTCCTCATCGTGTTATGGAGATTAGCCTCATTCCCACACTTTATCTTCTCATTATTAAACTCAATTTTTCTCTTATGATTGGATTGTTATCCATTTTATTGATTCTTTTTACTAGAATTGATCACCCTTTTATTATGTTTGATATAATCCTAAGTGAAGAGACCACATACATTATGATTAGATTATTGAGAGGATGTGTATTATTTTGGATGCAATCATAGAAGGGATATGACAGGCGGACTAAATCATGAAACATGGGTAACGAGACCTCAAGCCCATGAGGAATTTAGTTTTTGTGAACTGCCAATCTAAAAGGAGGTGAATTCACTTGATACTAGTTTAATATTTTATAAATTATTTAAGTTATGGTGATTTGGTAGGTGTGTAGGTGGTGATGGTGAAACATAGATCCCCCAGTTTTCATTATATAATAGAATTAAACCTCTAGTTTACAATTGTAATTCAATTGTAATGCTAAACTCCATATTAGTTCATAATCATTCTCAAACAATCATAAAGAAATATTGTTCTCAACAAATAGTTTGAAGTGAGTTTTTAAAAATTTGTCCTTTGGGATTCGACCCTTTACTATGCTACAATTTATTTCTCTTATGGGAAAGTTAGTTGTCATAGTATTAAAGTCTTCAAACCATAGTATAATTCTTCTAGGGAATTTTTGTGTTCAAATCAATCACATCAACATGTATAATTGCTTCCATCTCTTAATCATGTGTTGGATGATTCTCTTCATTCTTCATGAGTTATCTAGATATCTAAAAGCATAGACCATGACCTTTCCTTCCTTCATAAGAACACATCTAAACTCTCTTGGATGAATTTTATAACACCACATAACCCTTATCTACCTATGGTAAAATCAAACATGGTGTTGTATTTAGGTTCTTATTTATCTTTTGAAATATTTCTCTTATATTTTAGACAACTTCAAATCTATCCTTAGATTTTGCTCATGTTTCTCTACATCTCTGGAATATATAAGGATATCATATACTGATCTAGATATGGTCTTAAACTCTATTCATCATGTCTATAAAAGTTGTAGGGGCATTTATCAATTCAAAGGACATAATTACAAAGTCATAATATTCATACCTTGTTATGATGGCTGACTTAGGTACATCTGATAGCTTTCTTCTCAACTAATAATAAGTTGAGGTGGGTTATATCTTTGAGAAGATTTTCTCTCCATAAAATTGATCTAATAGATCATCAATTTAGGAAAAGGATATTTGTTCAAGATGGTAATCTTATTCAGTTGCCTACAGTATATGAATAACAACATATTTTCATCCATTTTCCATAGAAATCACTAGAGCTCCACAAGATGATGTAATAACTTGAATATAACCCTTATCTAGTTTCTCTTATAACTAATTTTTCATTATTTAAATCTAAATATGACATTCTATATGATGGTAAGGATTTTGGGTGACTACTAGGTAAAATTTAAATCTGAAAGTCAACATCTCTCAGGAGGTAAACCTAGTAACTTATGAAGTGAAATAGTTGGGAACTCACACACTATGGTAAATTTCTCTATATTAATTGTTTTGTTCATTTCCTTTGCATCTACCACATGTTTAAAAAGGACCTCACATATTTTTATGATCATCTTATCAGCTACAACATTTGATCTTAAGCCCACGTGTAAGACTTTTCTATCTCTAGTGAAGACATCGGAAAACCTACCCTGCTCAAAGATAACCTCTTTCTTCCAACACTCCACTTTGACATGGTATTTCTCAAGGGAATCCTTACCCAAAATTATTTAAAAATAGTTAATATATAAGGGTATGATATAAGCACTATGGTATACCCAGTAAAACTCAAAAGGAATTCAGGAGACACTTCTAAAAATTGTTAGCTTACTAGTGGTACTCTTAATGCCAAATCATTAAATTATTAATAAGTTAAATTATTTACTCCACTAACTAATGGTCTCAATAAAAGAAAATGTGTTACACTGAGATCTATCAACATTGTAACTGAAATGTTGTTGAAGAGCAACATCTAACCTTTAACAACTCTAGGAAAGATGTCTTCTGGTTTAGTCATAGATAAGAAATTTCATGTATCTCTCCCTATACTAGGATGTCCTTGTTGTCCATTGCTACTACTAGGTGCCCCCCTCTACATCTAGAAGCCACTAAAGAACTTGATCCTCTATCTGGAGCATGTCCTACAAAGATTGAAATTGAGATTGTCAAAATATGTACCAGTATGATCTGAAGCTTTTTCCATTATCTCTTAAAGTGTCCCACTTGTCCATACCATCCTTAAAATCAATTCCTAACATTGATTAGAGTGTGACCTACCATAAGTGTAATGTATATATGTATCCTTCTTCTATAGACATGGCATTGATGTTGATGACCATGAAGACCTTGATGAAGGTTCCCGCCTTCGTGGTGTATTCCATATGTTAGGACTAGATGTTTCCTTACTATAAGAAGATACAACATAAATTGAGTCAGATCCTTGCCTTCCAAAACAACCAACATTTTGTCCTATTATGGAAAAAAATCCACCACCTCTTCAGTAGCCATGACTACATTGTCCTCCTCTACCCAAATCTCTAGATATTTTTCTACCCTCAGAATGCGTATTATTACTAATTGACTCTTCAATATGTCTTGTCATCTCCAAAAACTCTTAAATATTTCTCCATGCCTTTGGCCAACTGTTGATATGCTGTGTCTAATTTGTGGTCCTAAACCATTTTGAACCTCCTACATTTCTCGATGTCATCTGGTACAAGCTGTGTAAAAAAGTGGACCGATCACATATAATATGCCTCATACTTGCCAATTGTCATGATTCTCTACCTTATAATACTATAGCAATCTGATCTTATCATTCAGGTTAGTAGGAGAAAGTTACTTCAGATGGAACTCATCCACAATGTCTTTCATAACATCACCATATTGCTCCTCTTATCTTTTACTCCACACCACTACAATTTACCATCTCCTTTAGATAGATAGATACAGTGATTATTTGCTTTTCCTGTGATAACTCTAGTAGGAGGAAAACCTTTCTAGTTGTCAAAGCCAAGCATCTACCATAGATAGGTTTGTTGTCCTAGAAAACTCCATGCAATGAAGATTCTTCACCAGCTCAAGGCTCTCATCGAGTACTTACTAGAAGATGAAGACATCATATCCATCTCATATTTATCCTTTGTTTAAAAAAGATAATATACATCCAGGATACATCATCTATATATTAACCATCTTGTGCCATTATCTAAGGGTCAGATTCACAATTGCTCTCAACTTATTCTTCACCATGACCATGTCCTTTTCCTTCCATTTTCAAATCCATAATGGTAGCATATTTTTATAAAATTATAGTTCAAAGAGGAACACATCTTAATCCTATTGATCGCTTACCACCTCCATCTCATTCCTAAGGCTTAATTCTAAGAGTTGACGTGATGTGAACCCACTAACCACATTATAAGCTCGGAAAGGGGGAATTAGACTAACCATCCACTTTATATAACTAAATAACATCATCCTTTGATTTTTTCTTTTTAAATTAATATAAATAATGAAACATAATGGTAAATTAATAGATAACATCTTCATAAATCATGTGCATCATGATATTTGCAATTGGATTTTACTTTCACATCATAATCTACTAAAGAAAACTAGTTCTACATTAATATACATCAAATACAACTCATTATAAAACTTCTCAAAATCCTCACTCTCGTGTTCCTATGAATAGAATAATGATAAAGAGACCATCTAACTAACCTAGATATTCCTCTCAAGACCTTAGTTGATCCATTTCTATGGAAACTTGGTTCTATCTCCTCGTGTTGAGCTGAGCCAGTACCCAAAATGTGCTTCCATAGAGTTCATAACCTAATGGCTCAGTTCATGAAAAGTCATCAAGAAACCATGATAATTAAAATATATTTTGTTTTGCAATGAATTATAGAGAAAATAAGCATGGAATTTGTAACCTATAAACCATCCAACATGGTACGAGTTGTGGTAATAACTACAATAAGTAAATCAACTAAATATATTCATTAATCTTTTAGCACCTTTTTACTATTCTCTGGACCCACACCAAGTATATCATAGCATTTCGAAGTATCATAACAAGCTATAACATCACCATATTAGACTTATAGTGGAATCTAGACTCTATGTCTACTAAACGAGCTACTCAATATGTAATAGGGATCACCACGTCTAGCTATAGGGGCTAAATAGTTCGCCAGATAAACTGAACTCCTCCTCTTGATGTGGATACTAATATGGAGAGTCAAAGAACTTCTCTTACCTATCTCTATTTGTGGTTTCACAATGGCTAATCTACTAAGCATTATCTAAAATATCTGAACTGAACTATGTACCATAGAAATTTCAGGTTAATGTTGGGAGCCTCATCGATTTAAGGCAAGTGCCCTCACCAGTATTAGTTGCATGTACCTCTTAGGTTTTCAGTGGATATCTCATCATGGAATCTACCAGTCGGTAGGCACAATTCCTCCTTCACCAATGCAAACCCAAGTGATGGATTTTATGGTGTTTATGGCATTTAATGTCTTCTTCACTCTTTAGTTTCACTAGTACAACTACTAATGTATCATTCTTAGTTTAACTCTGTACATAAAATTCTTTTTAACATTTTATTATACTGGCATTAATAAGAGAAACTACTTGTACTGGTAGACTAAGCATATTAAAGAACACCATAATGAACAAGTCATTTAACTTATTAGGTAACTAAATAGAAATGACTATAAAGTAGATCACAAATTCATAATAGGATTCATTATTTTAGAGATTGGGGAAAACTTTTTGCTCTAGATCCGTTGATTCTATCACTAAGATTCAACATAATATTGTAGATAAATATTTAAGTGTTGAATACATCAGTAAGACAATGCTAATATCATAAAAAATCAGTGATTGAGCTGGAATCTCATATTTTGACTCAATAAATCAAAATTAGTAATTATCATACAACTTGATTCATGTTCTTTATGACTTTTGGCTTATTTATTTGTAAAATCAAGGTTTATGGTGATTTCCTACTTTTTTGGGTTAATGACATCAAATCTAGGCTTGGTATGTATGGATTTTTGCTTACTCCACTAGGATTTGAGTTAAATATCCAATATCACCTTCAATTAGCCTAACATTAGATTTGATGCTCCAAATAGAGCCTTCTTGAGGAATTAGATGAAGTGGGGAGGTAAAAGAGAACCTCTAGTGAGTCCTACAGTAGACTTTGAGCAAGGGAAAAAGCTAGAGAGAAGGTAGTTATGGCTAAAACAAAATTACCAAGATGGATCTATAGCTAGGTTTTCTATTATCTCCAATCTTCACATTCTTTCTAAAAACTCACCTTAGAAATCACCTGCATGTTTGTATTTTGTTTTGTTTAAGGATTTAGTTGTGTAGAGAATTGAAAATAAATCTAAGGAAACAAAATTCTTTGAACTTATGATAAGTATATTTATTTTTTTGATTGAATGTGTTGGGTCACACTACATCACATTTCCATCAATTTTTTGCCCCTTCGAAAGGTGGCATGTTGGTTTGTGCCATCGGTCGATGGATCCCCAGTCGACAACTTGTCAGTTGACAACTAATTATAGTTCTATCTTATTACTAAAAATACCATAACTCTCTCATTTTAGCTTCAATTTGGTTCATTCTTTTAATGTTGATTTCAGAATGAACTATATACAATTCTATGAAGAAGCTTTGAAAAAATCACAAACAATAATTTGTTTTTCAATTAACTCTTAAAATATCTTTAACGCGCTTTATAAAAATATGTATTGGTTATTACTATATCAAATAAGGTTCAAATTGTAACATATTTGAATCACATGTTTTCAAATTTTCAAAGGACAAGTTTAAGTTAAAATAAAACATAAACCAATTAGTTAATAGTGCAAAGTTTTAATAAAGTTGCAAGAAACTAGGATTATCTTAAACCCTCAATCTACTAGAAAAGAAAGGTATGAATTGTAACACCTTATCTTTATGAGATGTGACACATACATTTCATACCTTCTATTTAAAAATTCACATAATGGGGAGCCACTATTTTTTACTAAAATGAACCTCTAAATGTCTTAAGGATAAGATAAGACCAAACTAGTGAACAATTAAATTCATGGTTGTTATGCTTAGATCATGTGAGACCATGAACTTTGATTAGACCAAATATTCCTCTAACCTTACCTATAATAATGTTTTTCTTGATGAAGTTTTTATACCAATTGATTAAGAGATATATTTATTGGTTATATTTGCACATCCGCTACCCTAATTTCAAATTTTCTTACATGTAGTGTCCTTAATTGTAAATTCAACAAAGTATGAGGATGATTATTTATGTGAAAAGTATCTAAGCATGATTTTTACTTCGTACTCATACTTTTTTTAGCCTTCAAACCAATCAATTAAGATATGTCTCTAATCTAGCTTCAATTGAAACTTGTTTTCCTTGGTTTGCATTTTCATGTACGATTGTGAACTAATATGCAATTTCACTCTAATTAAGGACCCATTTGTAAAATTGAGTATAATTTATCTAGGTTCATGTTTTCTTTCATAAAAATAAATAATTTTATGAGCATTGAGCTTGTTAAGTATGAGTTTACATTCTAAGGTTTCTAACCCTAACCTAGTTAGTATGGTGGTTGAGGAGGAGCGATAAAACTTATCAAATGATGAGATTCTTGTACTCATCAACTGATAGAAGTTCCTAGACTCATTGACCATTGGGAATACTCGACTAAAGTACCTACATGGTGGTTGACTATCGATGGAAATCTAGAAATTGTGTAATAACCAGACCTAGCTGATGCCTACAATTTAGAAGTTAGGTTGTGGAAACTGTAAAGAATTCAGGACATGACAACTGATGAATGATTTGAATGTGTGAACTTGAAAATATTATGTGTGAGCGAACTAAAAAAATCACTAGGTTTCCTACCTATCAAAGTTCTAGATCTTGTAAATCATTGAAAGACCAGCCATTTTAATTGATGTGACAATTGGTTATGTTGTTGGTGACTTTTCTAGTTAAGGATTGCATAGAATTTTGATTACCCAACCACAACCTTTAGACTAGAAACTATTTCATACCCCTCCTTTTTGTTATAATGTGAAGGAGAGCCTATATGGTCATGGAGAGCTCCAAGGAAGATTTGTTCGTGGATTGGGGCTTGCATGTGGATGCAACTGGATGCATGTACGGTGGTGTCTCCAAGCATCCCAACCTTATTCCTTACAGTAAAAATGTAAGATCATCTACTAATCCCATATTCCTTATATTCTTAATACCTTCTTCCTCCTTGGATGAAGTCCATTGTGGTAACTTGCTCATTGAGCTATAGTATGTTATTTTCTCTTCTTTCCCATGTGTTCTCTTAAGGTCCTCTATTGATGAGTAATGTTGGAATTTGAGAGGCGATCATGACTGTGGAAAGGAGGTTTATTGGAGGTTTCTTTTTATTATTATTTATTTATTTGTTGTCATCGGTTTTGAATTTATAACTAACCATATCAAATATAATTTTTATTCTATATTTTTATAGTTTCAAACAAAATGATATTCAGATGTAATGAATCAGCTCATACTTTTTAGATTTAGTAAGTTTTGGATTTGGTTTACTTATTAAAGTATTAATATGAAAAAAACATCCAAATAAGAAGCTTCAAGGAAGAAGATAAATTTATATGAAAAAAAAATCAACGAGATTTTCTCAAAATTTTGTATTTTTCAATTTTAATAAACTAAGAACCATCAAGAGTGAAGAGAAATCATATATGGAAAAGTCTCAAGTGTCAATCACAATATAGTTCATCAACCATCGGGTTGATAAAATCAAACACTAAATGATTGTACAATTTTGAACTACAATAAACAAGTTTATACTAGACATTTATGAAGCCTACTATCAAGATAACAAAGAGATTCATTAACTAAAAATGGTAAACTATTTTAGTTCAAGTTAATTCAATTACTTAAGTAAGTGTATGTGAGAGGAATTTACTAATCTATGGTTCACAATACATAAGGCATTGAAAAATAGTTTTATTAAACAAATAGCATACATGAATGATGCATGCTCAAACATAAATTTAACATGAGTAATCTACAGAATGAGAAAACCTTTATTTCATGTGTATAAAACAAATAAAATTCACTCCCTTTTATAGTATAAGGGAGTAAGTGAGAAACGTAAATGGGTAATAATGGATAAAATTAAAGGTATAGACAAGACAAGACTAAATAACATAAGGCTAACACAAAGAATATAGTACAAATCATATATACTAATACCCCCCTCAAACTAGAGCATAGATGTCAAACATGTCTAGCTTGTCGACCAGTGTAGCAAAGTGAGTCATGAAGTATCTTGGTAAAGATGTTGACAACCTAATCTTTAGTCTGAAGATAAGGAGTGTGGATGCTACAAGAGAGAATAGATTCACAAACAAAATGGCAATCCAACTCTATATTCTTAGTGTGCTCATGAAACATTGGATTGTTGGAAAAAAAATGGGGGATTTATTGTCACAATACATGGGAAAGGGGAGGAATCAAATATATCAAATTCTTTGAGAATTCCTGGGACCCACATAAATTCACAACCAGTATGATCCATGGCTCTATATTCTACTTCAGCACTAGATCAAGAAATCATGGTCTGTTTCTTACTATGCCATGTAACTAGATTTCTCCCAACAAAGGTACAGTAGCCAGAGGCAGATTTCCTATCCCATCTACTTTCGACATAATCAAAATCAGAACATCTAGTGAGTTTATAGTGCCCATGTCTTTGTTATAGTAATCATTTCCCTGGAGAAGTTTTCAGATTTTTAAAGATATGGCAGACAACATCCCAGTGACATTGTCTAGGTTTAACCAAATACCTATTGCAAGTCCAACAACATCAGTAATATAAGCTCTAGTCACATTAATATAAATAAGGTTACCCCTTGATCTTCTATATTGGTGGTTATCAGGATAGGGTGGTGAAGATTCGTCACCCCAATTGGTATTGGGATCCATAGGAGTATTGTCCCATATAGTACCAAGCATGCCTATTTATGTTAGTAGACATAGAACATATTTGAAGTATGAAAAACAGACACAAGAAGAAGATCTAGAAACTTCAATTCCCAAGAAGTACCAGAGTTTTCCAAGTACTTTAGTAATAAAGTTTTGTTCTAGATATCTTTTGGTATGTACAATTCCTTCAAAATCATTATCATACATAATTATATCATCCATATAAACAATAAGAATAACAAGCCCATAATTGATTTTTTTAATAAAAACAAAATGGTTTGAATGTGATCACCGAAATTGAAACTTAAAAATTATTCTGCTAAATTTATGAAACCATGCCTATGGGATTTGTTGTAGGTCATATATCACCTTCTTGAGTCTGCATAGTTTGGAATAGTCCTCCTGACTGATGAAACCAGATGGGTGTTTCTAACATCAAGTTGAAAACGGGGCTAATCATTATTCATATCAACAAATATTGGATCTCCTATAGGAATGAGTCTGTGAATAGGAGAAAATATTTCAAAATATTCAACCTTATAGGTTTGAGTGTAACCTTTTTCTACCATTCAATTCTTTAGTCCTTCTACGGGACCATCTGACTGATATTTGATAGTAAAAATGCAACGACAACCAACAATCGGACAATTTTTAGGACTATCAACAAGATCACAGGTCTTTTGACCTTAAAGGGTAGTCATTTTAGTTTTCATAGATTGACGCCAGTTAGGATGTTAAAGATCTTTTGTAGCATTCTTCGATACAAGTATAGTAGAGAAAGCAGCAGAAAAACAAGCCAACCTAGGACCAAGTTTAGTGGAAGGGAAGAAATTACTAATTGTATGTGAGTACATGTGTGAACACATTTCCTTTGTGTAATAGTAGATGTAGGTTAGATGTGGCAACCCACCACACTAAATGAGATTGCTTAAAATCAAAATGTTTATTAATCACTAATTAGGCATATTACTAGTGATAGAAGAGAATTAAAACCAAAAGAACTTTCTAAACATGGCAGAGCACATTTACACAAAGGTCCAACATATTGTGTGTGTGTGTGTGACATACTAGGTACATTTTTTGTTGCCTTGTCTACAACCTATTAAAAAAGGTATTATTCACAAATTTACATCATTTACACTTCTATGGGCATATGAACAAAATCTCAAATCCATATGCTAGGTATACAAAACTCCCCACCCAAGCTCGAGAGTACAAGGATGCCTCTAGGACTTTATACTAACCACATGAACCTTACACAACCTAACCAACCTTCTACTTCTACTAATCTTCAAACAACTCCTCCTCACTACTTTGTGTATGATGGCATTGTTAGTCACCTAAAAAATGTAGTGACCCACAAGGTGAGACCCATGTCCCAACAAGAGATATAACTCCAAAAGTGCTTATTGCTTACCAGGGTTATTTATTTAATTAATAAAAAAGATAGTATTACATAATTGAAATATTGTATAATTTACACATAAGAATAGGTGTAGCTACAAACATTTGTATAATTGATTTCTCTCGCCTCACTATAAACCATCTATGATTTAAAGGAAACATAGCAAGGGTTATCATCTGAAGTTACCCTAAAATGTATTCTACATGGTTGAGTTTCAATTTATTAAGCCATGCTAGTTTGAGGTGTACCAATCAAACTACTAGTTGACCACTACAAAGTTGAAATCAACATTGTATAAAATATACAATGACTGAAATCCTAAGATCTCTTCCCCTCGGCCAGTACGAGTGAAAATCATACTAGTACATTGACCCAACTACTAAAGCAACCAAGTTTGCCCTGGGTACATAGGTCATGGCATTATAAACTAGGGTATAAAACCCTCAAACTCGAGTTATGATTGTAGTCACTCTCAATTACTTTCACATCCGAGACATGGCATCGACCCCTCTCCAAAAAAACTTGGAACCAAGATGATAGGTATATGCCCTTCCCGCACCAGCATATCCTAAATAGTATATGACTCTGAGCTCCGTCTGGATTACTCATTTCACTATCCAACATGTTCTAACACTAGTATAGTTCTACAGACTTAGGGAACTACTCGATTAGGGTTACACTTGATTACTTAAGTCAATGTATTGTCTATTACCTGCATCAATCAAATTACGCATAAACACCAAAAAGAATCTTAAAAGATCATTAGTGTTGGGATTTACGTGGTTAGAGTAGGCAGCAGAATCAAAATTTTACTTGACCATAAACCCATAACAAACAGATCGCATCAATATATATGTATTGGGAAGGATCGTTTTAGTGAGATATACTTGGTCCTAAGGTTTGCTCAACAACTATACCTCATAGCAAGTGCGGTCTTCAACCACCTATCTTCGACGACGTCTATGCAACTCCTGGTTTTGACCCAGACTACAGTTCACTATTATCCTCTTGAGCGACAGAAGTCTCCTGTCACTATAGATAGTCTACATAGACTACCAGGAACTCTAGTCATCATGAAGAATGGACTAGAAGGAGTTTTTCCCTTCTATCGGCGTACTAGTCACCGACACACTCTCCCACCACTAGTTACTTTTTTCCAGTTGTCTTTCCCTCATTGTTCCTCCCTGGACGGGTAGAACTTTCTTGTGCTCTGTCAATTACCACAACTAGAGAGGAAAACCACTTTGGAAAGAAACTGATGTTCAGAGTTGTGTCTCTAGAGAATACCCCTATACCCCTCTATTTATAGTAGAGGGTAGAGTTAGAGTTCCCAGTTTGTACGGGAGTAGAAGGGTCTGGAATTTCCATGAATAATTTGCACTATGACAGGTGAACTGGTCATTTCATAATTGTAATGGTCGTTTGACAAGGTGAGTTGATCGGTTCACTAGTGAACTGGTCGGTTGGGAGTGTGAGATGATCAGTTCACCGAGTGAACCAATCGTTTCACTTCCCAGACCTGCCTGCAATTGACTTTCCTTATTTGTTTCTAATTAACACAAATATTAATTCATGCCCCAATTGAATTGAACAAGTGAAACGAAAAACTTTTCTCACAAATCAGGAAAACTCAACACTGCTCGTTTGGCCAAGTGAACCGATCGGTTCACTATAGTGAACTAGTCATCTCACTGACCATGAGCCAATCGGTTCACCCAGTGAACCAGTTGGTTGTGGTCTAGATTGTATAAAACATAGTCAATTCAGTTCTCAATCAATCTGACACTCTAATCAGTTGGTTTAACACTTGAAATTGATGATTCGAAGTCAAGTCTATTGATTGAATGTTTGATTGAGTACCTAAACACTTTAGTAATCATTCCAAACATCATTCATGTATAAACTCCTCTTCCCAGTTAATCCTCTGTGTGTGACCCTATAGGTCCCGTTTCATGTTGGCAGTGAATGTCCATAACTAGCTTATTACATCACAAGCAAAGTGTGGTACCTAGTCGCACATCAGTGCTACCCAAGTGATAAAGGAAATTTGGAGAACAAATTTCAATCCTACAGTCTGTGATTGGTGTTCCAATGAAGGTATACTTTCTTTGTTTCTAATATCCTGAATGAACTCAAGGCATGGAGCTGTCATCCTTTCAACGTTCATTCATGTTTCATGAACTAGAGCATACTGTCTGAGATATGTGTGCCATCAATATCATATATTGATTCACATGTTCATTTGCATGCCTTTCTCAGTCTCACTAATCAATTGGCCTGGGCATCATAGACCCTTAGGAGGGACAAATCTCATATCTATCACTCACAGTCTATCTCATGCGTCAAAGCCACCGAATCATCACAATTATAACGACCCATATTTTAGGACTACATTTGATGATGTCAAAGTGTACCCAATCACATTCGACGAGTGTAGGGATTTTAGGTCTAAGAATCACAATCACCACCATCACTATGAGAGATGATTCTAACTACAATCATGGTTCCATGTGTCACTCTCATGGTGGGTCTATCCAATACACTGTTCTTCAGCATATATCTATGTGCTTGGTTTGAAATTATATATCATGACTAATGAGACACTGTCATCAACCAACACACACTCTAGTCTTGATGTGTCATTTTTTTCTATCAACCTTCCACAATGACATCTGACTAGAGACATAACAAGAATGTACATACTCTTAGCATTCGTATGATCTCATTGTTCAGGCCCTTAACCTAAAGACATACGTCAATAAGTATTGTCATTCTTTAGACATTAGTTATTCTGCATCATTTATCTCATAATTGATTGAGCTAGAATAAATTGGTATCTTGCATTTGAGATTTATCAAATCAATTAGAACATATGTCAACCCAATCATCATATTATTGTCTCTCTAGGTATACATACCAATAGTCTCCCTCTTGCACTTAGATTCAATCACCTTCGAATCATATTCTTAGTGATCTCTAAACGTGTCCCACATGTTTCTATTGCACTAGTGCTAATCCAGTGAGTTTGCAACATTTTTCTTTAGTCAGTATATTGCATGTTTCACATTTCCTCATTGTATGACATTTCATATGAGATGGAGTTGTCGTAATATGCAATCTGATATTCCTTGCCTAACAATTAGCTCCATAGTTTGACTTAGTATTTCTACTTTTTCGCCAATGGTTGAAATATCTATAAGTTCATCAGTATGAACTTCTAGATCCATATAGTATCCTTTGTTGTTCATAACACAAGGATACTAGGCATTCCTTTTTATACTTAAATAACATTTCAATTTTACTTGGAGTATTTCCACTTAATAACACTTGTTCACTTTACACTTGAATATAACTTTTATATTTTGCATTTTGCGATCATTTTTTTGTCATTTTGGAAGCGTGCATCAGTGTAACTCTTTTATACTCAACTCTTCCTTTTATTACCATAGAACTAATCCTTTCATACTTCACAAGTACTTAAAGAAGTTCTTTATGGTATTCCAGTGAGTCTCACTGAAAATAGATAGACATCCACTCATCATGTGAAATATATACCAGATAATTGGATGAGTATATCATATTGTCATGTCCAATACATATAAGGTGATGAATACTATTTTCATGTTTGATACATACAAGATATATATATATATATATATATATATATATAGTATTTTCATGTTTGATACATACAAGATAATGGGACGATTACATACATGATAGATCCAGTTGCGAATGCATAAGGCATCTATCTATGTGTCCTTATTCTTCACAAGAATTTGGGACACTAGGCATCTGAGAGACTGACTCCAGGTAACATGGACAAGTTTTCTCCCACTGAATCTTTGCATACTGAACCCTTCAGTACAAACAACCAATGTATGCTCTCTCTTTATCATATCAAGAGACTTTCAAGGACTATCTCTATAAGTCTCTATTCATGTCACATAGAACATTTATCTTTATTCCCTTTAAAGAAGGTATTTCCATACCAATTTCTATTCTTAGAACGTTTCATTCCTCATCATCATCTGGAATATGAATACACTCCCACTAAATTTTTGTAATCATAGATCCCTTATTTATTTCAATATATCAGTCAATTTTTTTACTATAATTAAAGTAAAGACTCCAGTTCTAAGGTGCTTTTCCTTAATCAATCACATTGATTAAACTCTTGTAACTTATAGACTACATTTGCATTAACGGAATATAAAACCATTCAGGTTGTGTTACATATGCAACCTCATGTTATTCCTTCTAGGAATGTTGTTTTAATATCGATATGCCAAATTTCATAGTCTTAAAGTTCCAATAGCAAGCATGATCCATTATAGCCTATATACACTACAATTGGTTTAATAAAATCATCAGGTTCCACACCTTGAACTCACTTGAATTTATCTCAACCAATGATCTCTTCAAATGTCATCCATGTCAGTCTTAACTCTTAAGACCCAATTGCACTTATGGGTTTTATCCCTATAAGTGCTACCATTAAGGTCATACCTTATTTGGTTCACATGGAAGTCATTTTTGGATCTTATGACTTCAAGCCATAATCAAAATCTAGTTCCTAAAAATCATCTAGGTGGATTACTGGCTCATCATCATATAACCAATTAATCACATTTGAGTTTGTAGGATATCAATATCCATCAAGCTCAAGGTGTTTTCTACTAGATATATGATGTGTATGGGTTACATAAGGAATTTGAGATTCCATAACATTTGTGATTCTTAATATCTTTTTGTACGTTTATTTACTGTAAAGCATGTTCTTTAGGATAATTCTAGAATATTAGTTATTTGTTTGATGATCATGCTCTTACTATTTAGAGTATGATTCCTTCTTTAATTTAGACATCATTATGACTTAATCATGAGTTCTCTATGATACACTATCATAGTTTCTCACAAGGTCCTCAAACATTTGGTTTAAGTATCTCATTCATTGATCATATCAAAGAATTAATACTTTTACCAAGTATGTTCTTTATTTATGATATTCTTGAACATTTCAAGATATTCATATTGGTATTTCATTAAATATCATATCTAAAGTATTAGCATTTACTCCAATAGGTATGTATATACATCAATATGTATTATACCTAATAGAATAGTCATTCTCCCACTACATCTAGTGAAGATTGACTTGTTATCATGCCCAATAAACAAGACATTCATATCTCTTAATGGTTTATTAACCAAGAGAGTCTAGTTTATCCATCAATATGGAGCCTAGAGATGAATTTCTCATTCATTTGTTTAGATGATAATGCTAATTTATTGTTTGAGTCATCAATAATTTTAGGTATTATTGTTTTATCTCATGAATATCAAATACCACTAGATAAATAAGGCATGCACATAAAGGATCATATTTTTGAAATTGAAATGTGAACTTGATTGATAGACATCCTTGTCATTACAAGATGCAGAAATAAAAATTTTCTATTTATTGGCAAAATAAAATAGCAGTTCATAACTCTTTTACATTCCCTTAGGGCTGAAATAGACTAAAAGGTACTACTATCTATGGAAGTAACATTTTCTCCAATGTTGATGATTGTTCCCTTTTGGTCCTTTCATAAAGACCATCACTTCTTTTCAGTTCATGCACATCATATATGTTAGAACAATATCTTGGCATCATATACCCAAGATAAAGAAGCATTTTAAGATTATTTCATGATACCTGAGGTGGAGACTTCCATCCCCTCCTCCTTCTTTAGTTCATCTATGTAGAGAGGGAAATTTCTCTTCTAATGTCCTAGCTCATGACAATGGTGGCATTTGCATCCCTTGTTCACCCCTCCCTTGGCTTTGAGAATTGAAGACGACTTGGGCTGCTAGCTAGCATCAGAACCTTTCTTTGCTTTTCCCTTACCCTTGGCTTTATACTTTTCCTTATTTCTGTTGATCATCATCATAGATTTGGGTTTGTCTTTCTTCATCTGTGCCTATACTATCCTCAACATGCCCAAAAACTCTGTCAGTGACCTATCAAAGTTGTTAATGTTGTAGTTCATCACAAACTGATTGTAGGATTCTGGCAACGATTGCAGTATCACATCAGTAGCCAAGTCTTGGCTCAGAGGGAATCCTAGTGGTGTTAGTTTCTCCACATACCCAATCATCTTGAGTGTGTGAGGGCCTATTGTATCTCCTTCTGTCATAACACATTTGAACAATGCCTTGGAGACATATATCTCTCTTGTCTTGCTTGGTCTTGATACATGTTCTTGAGATGTTGAACCATTTCAATGGCGTCCATGTTCTCATGTTGTCTATGCAACTCATAGTTCATTGAGCACAACATCAATAACTTCACATCAATGGCATCCTCAATATTCTTCTTTTAAGCATCCCTTTCAGCTTTTGGTGTGTTGCGAGTGGGTTCTTCCGGATTTGGTGTATCTAGGACATAGAGCTTTCGCTCTTGAGTGAGAACAATACTAAACGTCCTAAACCAGTCATGGAAGTTGTTCCCATTTAACTTGTACGTCTCAAGGATTGATCACAATGAAAAGTGATTGTTGTTGGTAGTCATTTATTCTACTAAAAGAAAATTTCAATTTTAGTCCATAACTCTTTTGATTTGATTTAATTTTGAAAATTGATGATATTAATTAGGTCTTTAATTAATTAGCAGTCTCACTATTTTGATCAAAGTGATAACCCTAATGTATCAGTTTGGAAGATTGCAGCATACAACCTTCTGGTGAGCAAGATCCTGACTTCCTCTAAGTTATGGACCAGTGAGGGCTGTCACCCACAACTAGATTCTTTTAGGTAGGAACTTTTGCCAATTGCATCATATACAACTCTTGATAGATATTATGCACAACTATTTGTCATGATCATATGCATGCCTCAAGGTTCTTAATCCTATTAAGATCACATTGTTAAGTCCAACCCAAAAGCCAACATGATGAATATGCACTCTATGAAGGCAGACCCACATATTCACCATCACACTTCCACGAGATAGACAGTGCATCACGCGAAGGTGTGCCCACACTTGGTCAATCAAGCTTTTCATGTGTGCTTCTTTAGGAAGGCATCTTCAACTTAATATGTTTGTTGAGGGGTTTTAAGATGATTATATATGCATATATGTATCCAATCACCACATATATTGTACGTATCATATACATGCTATATCCCACAAATGAAAACATGCAATAACGATAAAGTGATGATTATGTCCATCCTATTTTAGTTCCTTGGAGCCACAAGGAACTACGGTCATCTGAGGTCTACATCACATGCAACCTATTATTGATGAAGATATGTGCTACCCAATATGGGTTGACTGGTTCAACCTTTGAATCAGTCGACTCACCTCTTGGTTGGACAGTTGGTCTCCTCCAACCGGTTGTCTAGCTCTTCCAGATGGTCAGCTCCTCCAGTCATCTGGGCTTCCCATCGGTCCACCAGATGCTCCTCAATCGGTCATCTTGGTCCATCAAGTGGTCATCTTCAGTCTTCATCATCAGAAGAAATAAAGATAATCCTATTTTACATAATCTTTGTGAAACCTTGAGTTACATTCTAGGGGAGCAAAGGTAGAAGAGAATCTCAAGTTATCTCGAGTTACATTTAGAATAGAATAAGATGGCTCGGTGCGCAGACTGAGATGAAATTAACCATTACCAACCACACACATGCACATAGGGTTTATATGCCATAACCATGCTACACATCCACCATCAAAACCATTTTAGGGAGACATGTATCAATTGCATATATACCATATTATATATGTATATATTAGTTTTGGATCATGTGGTATTAATCGGATATTCACATTAGTCATTTAAATATTCACATTGTATATAATAAATAAAAGACAGATAAACCAAAATTTGATCATATTGATTATCCCAAAAAATAGAGTATTGACATGGCTCTGATACCACTATTGGGATTTACGTGGCCAGAGTAGGCAGCACAAATAAAAAATTTACTTGACCATAAACCCATAACCAGCAGATCACATCAATATCTATGTAATGGGAAGGATGGTTTTAGAGAGATATACCTGGTCTTGAGGCTTTCTCAGTGACTATACCTTACAGTAAGTGTGCTCTTCAACCACCTGTCTTCGACGATGTCTGTGCAACTCTTGGTCTTGACCCAGACTGTGGTTGACTATTATCTTCCTGAGTAGAAAAAGTCTCCCACCTCTATAGATAGTCCACACAGACTATCGTGAACTTTATTCATCCCGAAGAATGGATTATAAGGAGTTGTACCCTTCTGTCAGTGTACTAGTTACTGACACACTCTCCCACCACCAGTTGCTTTTCTATAGTTGTATTTCCCTCATTGTTCCTCCTTGGATGGGTAGAACTTGCTTGGGCTCTCTCAGTAGCCATAACCAGAGAGAAAAACAACTTTGCAGAGCAACTAATTTTCTGAGTTGTGTCTCTAGAGAAGCCCCATGTACCCCTCTATTTATAGTAGAGGATAGGGTCAAGGTTCTCATTCTGTGCGGGAGTAGAAGGGTATAGAATTTCCATTGATAATTTGCTCTGCGCTAGGTGAATCGGTAATTTCATAACTAAAATGGTCATTTGGCAAGGTGAGCCAATCGATTCACTAGTAAACTGATCGATTGGGCGTGTTAACTGATCGGTTCACCCATTGAACTAGTTGTTTTACTTCCCAGACCTGCCTGCAATTGATTTTCCTTATTTGTTTATAATTAACACAAATATTAATTCTTATCCCAATCGAATTGAACAATTGAAATGAAAAACTTTTCTCACAAATTAGGAAAACCCAACACTGCTTGTTTGTCCATGTGAACCGATCGGTTCACTATAGTGAACCAGTCTTCTCACCGATAATGAGACAATCGGTTCCCCCAGTGAACTGATTGGTTGGTGGTCTAGATAGTGAAGAACACATTCAATTCAGTTCTCAATCAATCTGACACTCTAATTAGTCAGTTCAACACTTGAACTTGATTATTCTGAGTCAAGTATATTGATTGAATTTTTGATTGAGTGCCTAAACACTTTATTAATCAATCCAAACATCATTCATGGATAAAATCCTCTTATGTGTTAATCCTTTGTGTGTGACCCTATAGGTCCCATTTCACATTGGTAATGAATGTCCATAACTAGCTTATGACATTACACACAAAGAGTGGTACCTAGTCACACATCAATTCTACCCAAATGAAAAAAGAAAGTCGGAGAGCAACTTTCAATCCAATAGTCTGCGATTGGTGTTCCAGTGAATGTATAATTCCTTTATCTCTGATACCCTAAATGAACTCAAGGCATGAAGTTGTCATGATTTCAATGTTCATTCATGTTTCTTGAACTAGAGAAGACTGTCTGAGATATCTGTGACATCAATATCATATATTGATTAACATGTGCATGTGCATGGCTCTCTCGGTCTCTCTTATCAAGTGGCATTAACAGCATACTCCCTTAGAAGGGACACATCCCATATATGTCACCCATAGTCTATCTCATGTGTTAAAGCCACACAATCATCACCAATATAACAACCCATGTTTTAGGACTGCATTTGATGATGTCATAGTGTACCCAATCACATTCAACAAGTGTAGTGAGTTCAGGTCTAAGAATCACAATCACCACCATCACTATGACACATGATTCTGACTACCATGTCATGGTTCCATGTATCACTCTCATAATGTGTCTGTCCAATACATTGTTCTCCAACATGTATCTACGTGCTTGGTTTGATATCATATATCATGACTAATGGGACACTGTCATCAACCAACACACAACCTAGTCTTGATGTGTCATTGTTGTCTATCAACCTTCCGCAATGAAATTTGACTAGGGACATAACAAGAATGTACATACTCTTAGCATTCATGTGATCTCATTGTTTAGGTCCTTAACCTAAAGACATACGTCATTGAGTATTGTCATTATTTAGACATTCATTCTACTCCATCATTTATCTCATAATTGATTGAGCTAGAATAATTGGAAGCTTGCCTTTAATATTTATTAAATCAATCAGAACATATGCCAATCCAATTATCATATGATGAGCTCATTGGGCATACATACCAACAATTGGGAATCACAATCTTAGAAGATATAAAACGTATTAAATAGTTCAATAACACTCATCCATAGAGGAATAACCATTCCTTGTAATGAAAGGATTTACCACCAAGTAGAACACATCGAGTCATAAGCTTTATTGTAATCAACACAACATTAACTTTGTACAAAAGTATCTTGTACATTCAAGATTTAGTATAAAGATGTTACCCTCCATATTAGAGTTTTAACCAACCATGGTTACACCAACATTATAGTAGAGAAAATAAATATAACTACCATAGATTTACCACTAAATAGAAAGTTTCAAAGTATAAGCACTTAAACAACACTTATGTAACCCTTTTAGAAGTTATTTGACCTATATTATGAAATTTAGGTCTTTCATTCTTAAAGGAATAGTTCTGTAGTCAACCAATAATGTTCATAAAATATGAACTATGGTTGACATGCACAGATCATCATTTTTTCATACCAAATGGAACTTATGAAGGTTATGATCTAGCATGATTACAAGTTTCTAGAGAAATTTTACTAACATGCAAGTAGATAGTAGGCAAGCAATACTTCAAAGTTATATAACTCACCTAGTAGAGAGATGAAAACCAAACTCCAAGGTGAAAACTCTCAAAAATAGCATCCAAACATCGAGCTTAGCCCACCAAAGATTCAACATTCTCTCCTCTTTCCACAAACAAAGTAGAACTAGGGAAAGAAAGAAGAAAGTGAGAGTGCTCAAGCCACATGCACAAGGAAAACTCAAGAAACACCCAAGAACTCGGCCACCGAATGGAAGAGGGTGAAGAATAGTAATGAAAAGAGGACAAAATCAAGAATATTACTCAAAGGAAGTAAGAAACATGATAAATGACTTGAGAACAGTCCAAGGAAACTTGATTCAAGCAAAATTGGTAATCTAGTCAAATTCCTAATGCTTCCTAATACTATTTTAGAGTGTCAGGTCAATTGAACCAAAATTGGCAATCTAGTCCATGAGATGATCAGTTCAGGATATGAACTGATTAGCTTACGTCAAAGAACCAGTCAGTTCAGGTTGTGAACTGACCTTTTGGTTTATCAATTTGATTGGATCAAGGATTAGTGTTGACGTCATGTTGTGCATTTATTAAATATTAATTTCCAATACCATTTTTATTGGGAACATTATGAAATGAGTGGTTCAAGGGTTGAATAGATTGGATCATAATCCAACCCATTTGTTCACCTCTTAAATGACCATTTTGCCTCTCACAAGATGCAAAAAATTATGAAATTTCATCCAATTCGAGTACCGCTCAGACTAGGAACCCTAACCCTAACCCTCACCCTCCAATAAACAGACACTTTTGTTATTGGTTTGAGATAAGTAGTGTTCAAAAAATCATGATTTGTGGATAAACCATTTCAAAGAAACAACTTTCTTCATATAGGTTTCGATCCTTAAGAAAAATTGGGACATTCCCATATCATATCTCATATGATGTCTTTAAAACCATTTTATATGGTACATTTTTTTAGTGTTAAGCATATTTCTAAAGGAAGTTAGAAGATCAGATTAAATGATAATCATGTCATGACTCATCATGATGTGATTCCTTCATTCTGATATGTCATCATGTTTCAAGTAGAGTTTTATTGTGATATACTATCACATTCTATCCAGAAGGTCCTCAAACTATTCCTATAAAGTATTTCACCTTTTAATCATATTAGAATTTTAATATCTTTAAGGAAGTTGTGTACTTCATACATGTAATCTTCTAGAACACATCAAGAGATTTGTATTTTACTGAGTACATATCACCATATTATCAATAAATATAATGAAGTACAAACAACTATCTGTAGTGTTTATTCCAATGGTCTTTGTACATCATTATGTACATGTCATTGTAGAATTTTCATTCTCCCACTACACCTAGTGAGAGGTTGTTTTTCATGTTTCTTATGTATAAGACTTGTATGTATCTTGTTGATTTAATAACCAAAAGAGTCTACATAAATCAATATGAATTCTAGAAATGTATTTCTCATATGTGTGGTCTAGATTACAATATTGCTTTCCATTATTGATTTTTTGAGTTATCAATTATAATCCTTTGGTATTTACATTATGTGCATTCATATTTTGACCAATCACATAAATATCATAAGTTATTTGGGGCATTTCCACAAAAGATCACATCTTTGAAATACAAGCATTTACAAATCTTTATTTATAATCATCCTTGCCCATACAAGATGCATAAAGTAAATGGTTTCTATTTATTTGCATAATGAAATAGCAGTTCAACTAACTCTATTACATGCCCAATGGGCTAAGATAAATTCTAAATGTAGTCCAACATTGCAACAACTCTTGCTCACCACAGTCCATCCTTGTCCTTTCATAAAGGCTTTACTTCTTATCAGATCTTGCACATCAATGTATGTCAGATCTACATCCGATATCACATACCAAGATGAAGAAGTATTCAAATTTATCTTATAATGTTTATACTAAAATTATAAGCCTCTGCCTCTTCCTTCTTCTTCTTTAGTTCCTCTAGGAAGAGAGGGAAATTCCTTTTCTAGTGTCCATCTTGGTGACAGTGGTTACATTTGCCTCCCTTATTTACTCCTCCTTTTTCTTTGAGATATGAAGATTTGGGTTTTTGACCATCTTTAGAACTCTTCTTAGCTTTTCCTTTGCCCTTAGACTTTCCCTTTGTGTTGTTGATCATCATCACAGACTTGGACTTCTCTTTCTTCATTTGGGAATCAGTTGTTCTCAACATGCCTAATGACTCTGTAAATGGTTTATCAAAGTCATTCAGGTTGTAGTTCATGGAAAACTGACTGTATGACTCTAGAAGAGATTACATAATCGCATCAGTGGCCAACTCTTGACCCAAGGGGAATCCCAGTATAGGTAGGTTTGCCACATACATAATGATCTTGAGCACATGAGGAACTAATAGAAACCATGCTGCCATGTTACATTTGAACAGTGCCTTGGAGACATTGTATCTCTTCTATCTTTCCTGATCTTGGAACATGTTCTTAAGTCATGTGACCATCTCAATTAAATCCTTTTTGTAATGACCTCGACTCTCGGTAACCCCCTACTAAGGGATACCAAGAGGTCAGAGGCATTATCCCAAAATAGGATCAGTGGTTTTGCAAATAATCAACAATAATTAATAAATTCTACTACAACTAAACTTTTACTGGAATAATTTTTTTTATTCATACCTTGCAAAATTTAGGAAGTGGAAGTCCTTACCCAAGAAAGAACTTATCTAACTACAATCCTAGAATTCTTTATTTAATCTTTATTCCATCAATGTCACTTTAAATCAATATACCTTTTCTTGGTAACCTAAAACACCGACAAACAAAATGGCAGTCAGTATAACAAATTATACTAGTATGTTGGGGAACCAATAATCATGCATTTAATTGTAACAACATATTGCAAGTAATTATGGTTTAACAAAGCAAACTTTATGTTTTAAACATGACTAGTTAATCCTTACATACCCTAGCCGTTACAACCCCAATTTTTCAGTTCATTTGGTGAGAAATGTAATTTCTCATAATAAAGAGAAATGAACAAATAATGATTGAATGCATGAATTTCGTTTAAAATAGCCTTGTTGATTTATTTGTGGGCTTTATTGGCTATTGGGCCAAATAACAAGGAAATTCAATTAGTAAATGAATAATTGAGTTATCTTTGATGGATTTTCGTATACATGAGGTTTCTAATATTAAAAGGAATTCCAATAAGGAAAATAAAAAGAGAGATAAAAAGAAATCCTCAAAAAGAGATATTTTAATAAAAAGGATAAGGAGAATATGTGAAATAGACATTTACAAGAATATAAAGGCAAATGGATATTCCCCAATATGGGAATCCATGCCTTTAGGATTTCTTGAGGTCCAAGGGACCCAAAATAACAAGATAATGGTAAAGGGAAAATGATTACTAATTAATTTTGAATTCATTAATGAATAATTTGGGCGAGAAGGAAGTCTTTTCATCCATTAGAATTTGTTCCCCAAATTTCTTAAATAACTAGATAATGTCACGACAAACTTTCCCTTAAATTTTGAGACAAAAAGGAGTTATGGTTTGCGAGATATCAATTTCTTATGTTATCTTAAAAAAAAGCTTTAATTGGGCAAATTAAAAATGGGGTTTCCATTTGTTTGATTGCAATCATTGAGGACCGTTGGATCTCAATCCAATGATGGTCGCTCATCTTCTAAGTCCCACGCGGACTAGGACTTTGCAAGTCACAGGAGGAATTTCCAACCAGGATTTCTCGTGATTTAGAGAATATGCCAGCCTATTAATAGTCCCTTTGGACTTAGGAGAAGAAATCACATGGAATCATCCTTGGTTCGACTAGGATTGGTCACCGTTTGGGGAAGTACCCAATCCTCGTGAGCCTGACCTTGACCTTGTATATAGGGGAGGGTGAAGGAGGGAACCAACATCTCTTTCTGCTAGCCTAATCTCTGGGGTGGAGTGCAAGGATCATCCTTCCGCTTTCATTTGCCTCGATCGTCCTGACATGTACACCTGACATCCCAATGCACCTCGCCAGAGTCTGGCGAGTAGGGGACGGCCTTGGCATGTCCTTGACAAGAATTTGAACATGTGGTCACATTCGATGAAGGGAGGCGAAGCTCCCTAACCAATCGCCTTTCCCGTAGGTGGCCAACATCCCAGAGTCAATTACAGAGTTGACCTCACAGCTACAACATGAATGCAAGGTTGAAGGAGGGGTTTAGGCAAATTTACCAAGGTACCCTTCACCCCCTTCCACCGCATTACAGGTATTTTAGTCTTTTGTGTTTCTTTGATCGCTATGTTAGGCGCATGCATCCGTGGTCGTTGGATCCCCAGTGGACCAACGGGACACGGATCAGATGGTCGTTGCTTTTCTGAAATTAGTTAGTAAATCGATAAAAAAGGTTTTCTTATAAAAGGCATAACTCTTTCTAGAAAACACGGATGGGAAAAGTATATACATGAAAAGTGATCAGAAAAATATGAGGAATAAATTAAAAATGGTTTGGAAGCCTAAATAAGTATACTTTTGTAAAAATGTATATTTTGATGGAAAAAGGTGTTAATTTATGGTTAGTAACCCTAATTAATGATTAAGGGTAGTTTTGATGTAGCAAAAAGGTTGATGCGATCATTATTAACTTGCTTAGTGATAAAAGTGAACCTTGATCTATTTTGGTAGACAAAATTACAAGAATTAGGGTTTTAAACCTAACGTTGTAATTAAAACCCTTAGAAACCCTAAAGTGAGGAAAAAGGGAAGAAAAGATATAGTAATCTAAAAATTAGGGTTTTTGTGGTCCAAACCTGATATTAAGGATCTTAATGGAAAATAAGATAGGATAATCAGGGTTTGATGGATATCTTGATAAAAATAAAATAAAAGTGGTAAGAAGGAAGTGAAACCCTAATTATGGTCAAAACCCTAAAAAGGGCTAGCAACCCTAGGGCATGATTAGGCCTATTAGACTTGGATACCATGATCCATGATAGAAAATATTGGATGTATATTTCAGGAATGAATCGTGCCTGCTTGCTTAATTCTATATTACTTGCTTGTTTGGATTAATTCTGCATTCTAGACAACTTGACAGGTATGTCGTTACGCTTATGACTACCCAAATTAGTTTTCTGGGGATTTTGTCGATGTTTCCATCGTGGCTTGAATTAAACTGTTGGATGAATTTAATTCATGCAAACTATAATGTGGATATGACTATCACCTAAGATATGTGCCTACTAACTCAGATCCTAGTCTCATTTGTAGCTTGATAGACTGACCTAGTATATGGCTACCTATGGGGTAGGTCCATCATGTCATTGGATGACTTAGTACATGGCTACCAATGGGGTAGGACCATCAAGTCACCTTGATTCAGGGATTGGACTACCTTTGGGTAGGGCCATGTAACTCTATAACCCTAAGTATTGGCTATCTATAAGGTAGGACCATGGGGGTAAGGATCTACCATGTGAGAGAGGTAGTATCCATGTCCACTACAGGGACAACACAGAGATATGGGATAGGAAAGGATTGAGTTGTATTGCTTAAAATCTAATCCTGAATGTTAATTAATAATTGGTTGATTACATTGCTATCATAGTTGCACAATTTTTGTAACCCCCCACATGCCATCTTTATGGTAACCGTGTATTTGTTTGTCAGCGTTTTAGGTACAAACCCCAAAAGAACAAACAAAAAATTGTCTCGTTGTGAAAATAAGAAGTAAAGTGCAAGGAGGATTAGATAGATTGAATCCAGGCTGTGGATAGAGTAGCTTAAAAAGTTTTAAAAGGTATGCAAGGTTTTATTTTATACTAGTTTTCAGTTTAGTTGGTGAAATTTGATAATTGTTATTGATTATTTGTCGCACCTTTGATCCTGTTAATTGGGATAATGGATCTGAGCTCTTGGTCTCCCTTAATTGGGGGTTATCGGGAGGTGGGGTCATTACAATTGGTATCAGAGCATAGGTTCCTCATTTAATCATTAATAATTATTTAATTTTACAAATTCTATAGAACCCAAGGGAGTTATTAGAGGCTTTTCTGAAAGACAGAAATGTCTAGAAAAGGATCACGTCCGGGGGCTGGCAAGATTTTCCTCTGCACCGCTAGTCGGAATATGAGGACTCCCGAATTAGTGTGACTATTTCGCCAATGTCTCAGGATTTGTCTTGAAATAAGATACCTTTAGGACTCTCTAATCTTGTTCATCCCTTCTCAACTCAAATGATGTTAAGGATTATAAGGATTAGGGTTTTGTCTCTTTTTCTCACCCTCTTGAGGTATGAGTAAGGTTGATAAGGTTTAAGGAATCCCCCACCAAATTAATGAAAAGCATGTAAATAAGATGTCATGGACATAAGCTTAATAGATTAAGAGCAAACTAAAGAATAGATACATGCTTAGGTCGCATGACATAAGTTGTCATGCCCTTAGAAGAGACCTGAGGCTAGACCTTCTTGTCAGGAGGATAAGGAAAGAGAGAGTTAGTCTTGGAGGTAGAGATCTCCATTAAAGGTAGAAGACCTGGCACATCCTATGAGGATGATGTTAACCCTAACCCTAAGTGAAGGTTAGAGAGAGAGATGACATGATGAGTTAGATGTCATGGTTGACTGAGTGTTTGGGAGGGACACGTCATGGGATGCTATACGAGCCATGAGAGGTTAGTTAACCTAGTAGCTTTGGTGACCCAACCCTGGAAAGGGGCGTGTGGGTTAGAGTGAAGCATAGCTCCTTCATTGATGAGGTTAGTGAAGAACCTATAGAAACCCTATGGGCTTATACAAGTAGGGGATAACATGCACCTATAATACGTCAGTGGTGCGGCGGGAGGTTGAAACCCTGGCCAGTAAGCATGATGGATAACTTATGAGATAAGCATAAAGAGCTATGAATAACCTTGAGCAAATGTAAGTTTGAACATAGGCTTCACCAAGGTAGAGATGTTCTTGTGAGCTTGATCCTTCATGATGAGAGGACCTCTAATAGTGAGGATGATTGTAGGGTTAGCTCTATAGAGAGAGAGCAGGACCCCGAGCAGGAAGGTTAGAAGCCTAGACTTTGAGAAATGAGGAAAAGTGGGGAGTTGAGGATGATGCGACCTAAGTGAATGTATTTGGTTGCCTCATGACTTGATCCTTGGAGGCTAATGATATCTTGGTGGACTTTAGAGGAACCAAACCCTAAAGAGAGGATGATGCTTCTGGAACCTATGTGCCTATGCTATAGGAGTTTACCTACTGAGATGAGACAAAGAGTGTCTTATACCTTGAGGAGGTTTAAGTAGAAATATGTGAGGCCTTGTACCTTGTTGGTTGCTCTTTAGTAAGACTCAACTCTATGGAGAGGCTCGGATAAAAGGATCATGGGAGTACATGACATACCTTGGACATGTTTGGTTCGTTGTTTAAAAGTTGAGTAGATAGTTGGACATCAGAAAGGTGAACCTAGGGTTCCTAGGCCTAAGAGGGGAAGTGGTGTACCAGATGCTCATGACTCAGTTTTAGTTTCAATAGATTTGAGCATGCCACTTCTCATGTTTAAAGGAAAGAGAAACCCCTTAAGTTTAAGGTAGGTTTTATGAACCCCACATAGCTAAGTGGATGACATGGGGAGGTATGATCTTGATCCAATGTTGAGAATGGGAACAAGTATGAGCTAGCATGGTTTAGTAGGTGGTCTGCTTGTGCCTTAGTGGCTGCTGGGTTAAGCATGTTCATGTGAATATAAACCCCAGGGATTGTTGTGACCTTGTTGTCAAGAGTTGTAGTTTCCTCCCGACATGGGAGAGGAACCCTTTGGTAGGGTGTTCACCAGTTTGTGGGTTTTTAGGAAACCTAAAGAGGTATCATAGGATCATGAGAAGCTAAGTGAAAAGTACATGGTATGAGAATGAACTTGTAGACTCATAGATAATCATCTCTATGTGAATGTGGGTGTGTTAGCATGGAGGTAACCAATATGGGGCTTGACCAAGGTAGGCAGGTCACCATGACCCCTGTGAAAGGATGAAGGACAACCCAAGAATGCAGTGAGAGATGATGAAGGTTTGGGTGAGGTTCTAAGCTGGACATATACGATGTTAGAATCCTAAGTCTATCCTAGGGTCAGGTAGGGATAAGACCGATGAAAGTAGGAGTTTCCTAATTCCCTAGTTGCACATGACCATAGGGTCGGGAGGTAACAACTATCAATGTCTAAGGGCCATGGGTTAGGAGATTAATCACCTTCATGAACTCATGAGACCCAAAGGGCAGATTAGTAGGGCACTCTTTAGATACATGAGGGAAGGAGGATGACCCCAAAAGTGTCGGTACCCTATAGATCCAGAGGAGATGAACGAGGATTGTGTGTAAACCACAATAGGTTCGAGACCTATTTTCCATGGAAGAAATTTTTGATATCATGATGTTTGCGAAGTAGAGACATGAGTTGCACGTTTCAACATAGATTTGAAGGTGTACTGGCAAGGTGGGATGTACCATCTCTACTATTGGAATAGGAAGAACTTTGTATTTGGACGACCACCAAATGCTTATTTCTTCTTGTTATGGGAGTGAGAGATAGGACAATACACATTCCTTACACCAAGGATAAAGATGATGTGAGTTGGAATGTTGCTATCAGGTATGAGGAGAGAGACGATAACATACCCTAGCAAAGTGAATGATAGGTAAGAGTATTAAGGTAATCATCTTGTGAGAATGTTTTATCATGAGCTATGTGGAATTTGCAAGTGATACAAGGTTGAGTTTGATAACCAAGAGGATGAGATCAGAGTGTTTTGATGAAGATAGACTTAGAGTTTGAGATGAGATGATAAGTGGAATACATGGAAGTGTATGTATTCAACATTACCTAATACCTAAGGATGTGAAGTGGTAGAGATATAGCTTCCTAGTTTGGTGAGAGACTAGATGATAGGTTTGGCTAACCCTCAGATGCAACGATTTCGATTGATCAACTTAATGGTTAGTCAGCCTAGCCTTTGATGCAATGGAAGGGTGGTGGTAGAACCTCAAATACACTTATTTGGTTAGGAAGGTAATAAAACCTTGATGAGAGTGGTTTAGGGATTTTGAGGAATCAATCTTGAGGGATCATGACATATAGGAGATCATGGTTTTAAGATAACCATACACCATGATACTACAAAGATAGTAAGTGATAGTAGCACTTTGGATGCTTGATATGAAGTTACATGTGGCATGTGGCCAAGCAAGACTGGGGGTAAAGGACGAACACCAGTACCCCAATGAGTTGATATAGAGGATAAAAGAGTTCTCGAGAGGGAATGGGAGTTCATCACTTTGGATGTTGTAAGTCTCCCCTAGACCAAGGAAGGTCAAGTTACAATATGGGTTATGGTAAATATCCTTACCTAGATGACATGAGAAAGAAAGGAGTATTGTCTGAAGACAGATTAGGTTGAACTTCAAGTAAGAGAGATGGTTCAACTACACTAAGATGCAAGTTCAAAAGTAAAACCTAAGGATTCACTTCCATAAGGAGGAAGTAGATGCATGATGAACTCGATGTTAGTACAGTTTATCACCCCATATTAATGGACAATATGATTCATACTAGAGGGTCTGATGAGAGCATGTGTGCTCATTCGGGGTGATACATAGAGATAGTTCTTAAGATGTGATGTTAACCACCATAGCCTTATCGGGATGCAAGAAGGTCTATAAGGAGGGTGTGTTGGTCACCACTTCATTAAGATGATGTTGGTGAAGGGGGCCTCGTGAAGGTCATAAAGGACCATAGTGTGTGTAGATGAATTCTCTTTGATCGTGCAATGGCAGAAAGGAGCCCAGAAGTGACATGATTTGTGAGCTGATGCAAAACAGACTGACATGTAGTTCACTGTGGGAGAGTATGTGAGGTGAAAATCCAACCCCTCTAAGCTACAACTAAAAAGTTGAGTCCCAGATATATGGGTCCATTTGAGATGGATTGGTGGAGATGGTTGTGTTTATCCTTTCCCCCCAGGATAACATGATGGGTAATGTGTTCCATGAGTCCAATCTAGAGCACTATGTGAGGAATCCAAGCCATGTGCTGAGCCCTGAACCTATTCAGCTTTGGAGAGGATGAAATGTCCTGAGTCACCTATGACGGTATGATATACCAAGGTAATAAATAACTCATATGGAAGAATATGAGATGATGAAGGTTCTTGGGAAGCGCCATGGAATGAGTGAAGCCACATGGGAGCCCTGATGGACATAAGAAAGGCTTATCCTGGATTGTTTGTTTGCTTGATGGAATTTTGAGGGCAAAATTATTATAAGATAGGAAGGATGTTACAACCCCAATTTTTGGGTTCATTTGGTGAGAAATGTAATTTCTCGTAATAAAGGACAAGCCTAATTCTGTGATGGTGATCAGGAGCACGAACGACAAGTCCAAGCGCAAGGTCAAGGGAAAAGCTAAGAAAGGTTCTGATGCTAGCCAGGAGCCCAAGTCGTCTTTAGCTCTCAAGGCCAAGGGAGGCGTGACCAAGAAAGGCAATTTCCACCATTTTCAAAATTCAGGAGATTGGAAAACGAATTTTCCTCTCTATCTGGAAGAACAAAAGAAGAAGGAGGCGACTGAGGTGTCAAGAAAGTAAACTTGTAACACTTTTTAGGTATATGATACCAAGATGTAAAGTTTAAAGCACTCAATAAATGGGGCAAGTGTTGCCGCCATAGATAGGAGTACCTTAGTTTATTTTCAGCCTAAAAGGCATGTAATACAGTTATGAACTTCTATTTCATATTTTCCAATAGATAGAAACACTTTATTTTTGCATATTGTATGACAATGATGACAATCAATAAAGAGATGTTTCAATTTATAAAGATACGATCTTTGTGGCAATGCCTTATTTATCTTGTGGTATTTGATATGAATAAGATAAAATGATATCTAAAGGTTATAGATAACTCAAACAATCAAATTAGCATCAATCATGAGAAATTCATTTCTAGTTTCCATGTGATGGATTAATCTAGACTCTTTTGGTTAAAGAACCAGTAAGAGACATGAATATCTTGGACATGATTATCAATCTTCACTAAAGGTAGTAGGAGAATGATTATCCTATTAGGTATGATACATGTGATGTATTTACATACCTATTGGAAAAAATGCTAATACTTCAAATGGTGTTTAGAGAAATACCAATATGAATATCTTGAAGTGTTCAAGATTATCATAGATGAAGTACAAATTTGGTAAAGTGTTAATTCTTGATGAGATCAATGAATGAAATACTTGGACCTAATGTTTGAGATCCTTACGAGTAATTATGATAGTGTATCATAGTGAACTCATGATTAAGGCATGGTGATGTCTAAATCAAGAAGGAATCATACTCTAAAGAGTTAGAGAATGATTATCAAATAATTGAATTCTTCTTAATAAAAGAATACCCCACACTAATAAAGGACATTAAGAATCACAAGGAGTTGTAAGTTCTTATATCCTTGACGGATACACCTCGTTTATCTATGTGATGAGTCAACAATCTAGATGAATATGAGGAACTGAATTTTGAGTTATGGTTTATGACCATTACATCCTAAATGACATCCATGTGAACCATAAGGTAGCACCCATTGGATAAAATCCATAAGTGCAAATGAATCTTAAGTGTTAATACACATGGATAACATTTTGAGAAGGATGATGCTTGTTGATTGCAACTTAATGACTAAGACATTTGGCATATGGATACTAAAACCGCATTCCTATGAGGAATAAAACAAGGATGTGTACGCGACACAACATATAAGGTTTATGAATCCACTAATGCTAATAAAGTCTATAAGCTACAATGGACTAATCAATGTGATTGATTGAGTACAAGCAACTCAGAATTGGATCTTTACTTTGATGATATAGTCAAAGGGTTTGACTAATATGTCAAAGATAAATAAGGGATCTGTGATTTAGTGGGAGCGTGTTCACATTCCGCATGTTGATGTGAAATGGAAATGTTCTAGAATGGAAATCCAAAAGTGGAAATTATCTTTAAGGAAGATAGAGATGTTTCCTATGTGATAGGAATAGAGATCTATAGAGATAGTTCTCAAAAACCTCTTGACCTAAAAGAGAAAACATACATTGGCAATTTGTACTGAAGGGTTCAGTATGCACATATTCAGTGGGAGAAAACGTGTCCATGTTACATGGAGTTAGTATCCCAAGGCCAAGTGTCCAATTCTTATGAAGAATGGGAACACTAAGAATAGATGTGGATCTATCACGTATGTAATCATCCCATTTTCTTTCATGTATAGACATGGCAAGAACAAAATGCATTCATCATCTTGTATGTAGGACATGGCAATATGATGTGCTCATCCTGATAACTCATATGTACGACATGACAAGTGGATGTCTGTCTACTTCCAATAAGGGTTACTGGAATACCATGAGAACTTGATAAGTATTTGGGAAGTACTAGTTCTATGGAGATAAGGAAGTGTTCAGTGTAAAGAGTTACATTGATGCGAACTTCTGAAAGGACAGAAAATTAATCGCAAAATATATATAGGATATATAAAAGTGAAAGTTTGTTGATAATTGGAAGTGTTCCAATAAAACCATTTAAAAGGAAATGCTGAGTATCCGTGTGTTAGAGAACAACAATGGATACTATATTGGTCTGGAAGTTCATGAGATGAACTTATAGATATTCCGGTCATTGATGACAAGTATGGAATCCTTGATCATGCAATGTGGCTAAAGATTAGCAAAGGAATACTAGACCACATATTATGTCAAATCCATCTCATACGTGTGATGTACAACGAAGAGATGACAGACATGCAGTTAAAAATTGACTTTAGCAAGGTGTTTCCATAACTCACTATGTTGGCACTAGAGCACAGTAACATGTGGGACATGTTTGAAGATCACTATGAATATGATTCAAGGGTGATTGGCTCGCAGTGCAAGTGGGAGTCTATTGGTATGTATGCCCTGACCGCCAATCATGGGATGATTGGTGGGATACATTAAGATTGATTTGATAAACATCAAAGGAAAGCTTCCAATTCTTTCTGGTTTAGTCATATGAGATAGTGATAGAATAGATTGAATGTCTAGAGAATGACAGTACTCAATGACATATGTTTTTAGGTTGATGACCTAAACGATGAGATCATATGGATGGTAAGAGTTTGTACATTCTCATTATGTCCCTAGTCAGATGTCATTGTGGAAGGTAGATAGACAATAATGACACACACGACTAGATTGTGGTGTTGGTTGATGATAGAATCTCATTACTCATGATATAAAGATATCAAACCAAACACATAGGTACTTGTTAGAGAACAAGTGTACCCGACAGACCCACTGTGAGTTTGACACATGGAACCATGACATGGTAGTCACAGTCAGTACTCACAGTGATGGTAGTGAGTGTGATTCTTTGACCTGAAATCACTACACTCAACACATGTCATTGGGCAGACTTTGACATCATCAAACGCAGTCCTAAAACATGGATTGTTATAAAGGTGATGATTGGGTGGCTTTGACACATGGGGCTTTTGAGGGGTAAGTGATAGATATGGGATTTGTCCCTCCTGAGGGAGTTTGATATCCATGGCCACTTGATGAGTAGGATTGAGAAAGGCGTGCTTGCATGTGTGAATAAATATGTGATATTGATGTCATAACATATCTCTTCCAATCTACTATGAGATCAAGAAAGTGAATGAATGTTGATAGGATGATTGTTCCATGCCTCGAGTTCATTCGGGATATCAGTGACAAAGGAATTATACATTCACTGTAACACCATTCACGGATTGTAGGATTGAAAGTTGTTCTCCAACTTTCTATTTCACTTGGGTGGCACCGCTCTTTGCTTGTGAAGTCACAAGTGTTATGGACTTTCACTGCCAATGTGAAATGGACATGCAGGGTCACACACATAAGATTTAACCTGGAAGAGGAGTTTTGTCCACAAGCAATGTTTAGATTGATTACTAAAGAAGTTTAGTAGTTCAATTAAACACTCAATTAATTGATAGCTCAATGTCATAATGTTCAAGGTGTTGGACACATTGATTGGAGTAACGAATTGATTGAAACTGCAATTGACTGATTCTGCACAATCTGCACTCCCAACCGATCGGCTCATGTGATGAACCGATCGACTCAACTTGGTGAACCGATCAGATCAGGTGGTGAGTTGATCGGCTCATGGACAGGGTGAAACGATTGCTTCGAGTGTTGAAACGATTGGTTCAACTGTTGCAACCGAGCAAGTTGGGAAAGTACGATTGGTGAGAAATTTCCTTTCGTTTCACTTGCCCAATTTGATTGGAACAAGGATTGGTATTTGATACCAATTAGAAACAAAAGAAGAAAAGTCAATTGGGAACTGACCAGGACCACGAACCGACCGGTTCATAAGTGAACCGACCGTTTCGTGGGTCCCAACCGATCGATTGAGGTGTCAACCGACCGGCTCAGGTCCCCAACCGACCATTTCAGAAATGAAATGATCGGTTCAGGTTGTGTAGTTGGTTATTTTTTGTGGAAAATCTTGAACCCTTCTACTCCTGCTTTAGTCCCATATTGCCCGGGATGGAGAACCTTGTCCCATGACCCTCCTATATATATAGGGGTATTGGGGGTTTCTTAGAGTACAACACAGTGCAACCAGTTGCTATGTAAAGTTGTCGTTCTCTCTGGTTTTGGCAACTAAGAGAGAGCCCGAGCAAGT